>JAOPSE010000062.1:10488931-10550082 GCA_029449295.1 Zea luxurians
ACCGGTGTGTCTCACGCGGACCTGAACATGTGGTGCATGCGTCTAGGGTCAGTATGATTCAATGGGGCCAATAGCGGTCCAACCAGGGATGACAATCGGGCGGATAGGACATGGGTATATTGTTTGCGAACCCATACCTATGAGATAAAACTCAATTCATACTCGTACCTATATACACTCGTAGATATGGATCTGTACCCATACATATACCTGTTGGTCTGCCACCCGACGGATACCCGTTACCCACCCATCCACTATATTTTTAGCATTTAGTACCAAACAACAACTTTACCATAATTCAATAATTTTATCATATAGTAACATCAAACAACAATTTTAGCACCAAATAACATGTCATGGATGAAAATTGGAAAATGGTAATTTATGATAGTGTATTAAACTTAGATGACCCACATGTCAGGTAACGGTTATGAATACTAGATATCTGTATCCCCGAAAAATTTACCCGCGGATATCTTATTATATCTATACTCATACCTGTAGATAAAAAATTCCATCATACACGTACCTGATGGATAATTACTCGTGGTTATTTACCCATACCCGTATCCTTTGCCATCCCTAGGTTCAACCCGAGAACCCTGCCATGATTGTACCGTCTTCTCGAGCGGAGGGTCGACCCATCCCGATATGATTGTTTTTTATTTTATAATTATTAGTATGCATATTTAGAATATTTTCCTTTGTATATACAACGAAAGGTTAGCTCCATTGATTAGATACGGTGGCTCTGTTCCTCGTGGTTGTGGGTTTAATATTTTGTTTGGGACGGATCACCGGGCGGTGGACGGGAGGTGAGTCGCACGAAGTATGAAGGGAGATTACTTCTTACTTAAAAAATATAGTAGAAGTAGAAATTTTTGTTTATGGATCTGATTTATCCTCCTCTCAGAGCATATTCAATAGTTATATAAATTTAGCATCCTAAATTATAGATTTAGTAAGTTACTAAAAACACTTTGAGAAGTAAAAAATGTTTGTGCTCCAATAGTTCTCTATTTATTGGCTTCTAATTTTTAAAGTTGTCCATTAACAAAAAATGGGTTTGCTTTTTTATTTTAAATTAATTTGATGGCAGAAATCAGTATCAACAATCTTTCCTGACGTTTTGGAAAGTCAGAGTTATCGATGGAAGACTAGATGGTCGTGACAACGACGCCTCAGCATAAGATGTTTTAGCAGTCATGGCGTCAAGGCATCTGGACGCGGGAGATAGATTTATGGTTAATGGGACGATATGTTGGCGCAAAATAGTGGTTATGCCCAACGTTGATTTAGTGAGTCGCAAGGATAAAATTGGATTTTTGTAGAGAGTTTATAACTTTAGAGACCTACTTTACATAACTGTTGTCAAAGAAAAGTTTTTTCTCAAAAGCTTCTTAAATTCATTTAAGGAGTCGTTATTAGGATGCTCTCATGTCTTCGCCCTGGGATATATCTTCTAATACTTTTTTTTAGACAACAACAGGATTCATATTGGAAAAAATATTTTTACTATAACAAGATACTCTCTCTCTCCGTTCTTTTTTAGTTGAAATAAACTAACAGACGACAAATATTCGAAAACTATAAGTTATTATTTTTCATTTCATGTTTTTAGCCAAAAAAAAAACTTTTGGACTGTATTGTTCTGACGCATTTACGTAATTGAGAATTGCGATAGGACGGAGTAAAACGATACGGAACCGCATTACTTCCAAATCAATCAGTCAGTCGAGATGTCGGTTTGCAACCGAGGGATGCATGCCACCGATTGTCAAACACAGATAAGCATAGTTTAATCGCGTACACGTATAGGCGTTGGTTACTAGCAGCACTACATCTGTCTCAGTCGATCTCTTACAAAATTGTTTTGAAGAGAGGGATGATGATTAGGACTGATACCATATATTTGCTTCCAAACAACTAGATCTGGCAGAACCGATCGACCCGGGGGCTGACTTTTCGCGCGCTTTCTCGGTGGCGGCAGTGCCTAATAAACACCTACTGTGTGTGTGTGTGTTTTTTTTTTTATCTCGCTCGCTCTCGCTGTCAGCTGCCTCATGAGCGAACAAGTGTACCGCGCGTGCAAAGTACCCCGACCTGCTCGCTCGCATTGTTTGGAACGACCCTGCCCGCCAAAACGCTGCTTACTTTTCCGTGACAGCGTGCTTAAGAAACTATATAAGCATAGAGATTGCCGATTTGGTTTGCCTAGGTTTGGCGTCCAAGGAACAACACCGGTACCGGGATGGTCCGATCTGGCCTGTACTGTACCGTACGTGTCGCCGTGTCGATTACGGTCTGAGGTGGCGAAACTCGTAGGAAGGAATGGAGAGGTGATCCTAACTTGGGGTACTGTTTTAGTTCACATATTTGTAATTTAACGGGTAACAGATAACGTTAAATCATATTTGTTTAAGTCCAATCGTAATCGGATACCATAATAGAAATTGATAGTGATTTATTCAAACTTGGTACGCTGATAATCAAGTGCAAACTATTACTGTTACCATTTACGTTACATTTTGTAAACCAAGTCACCTTGGTGTCTCTCTGTCATTAGCACTGTCTATGCTCCAACTCGAGAAGCTTCTCGGTAAATGTTTGCCGGATCACTGCACCACCGGAGGAGGGCATGCAGTTGCGGAGTAAAATCATGTGGGGGGAGTTTGTTGTTTTGTTTTTACTGCCGAACACTATAGCTACTGAGCAGAGCACTGACCTCATGCATGATGTGCCAATCAACCAGTGAAGTGCCCAGTTAAATAATCTATAGCGCATTTATTAGTTCATATAAAGAATCAAATTATTTTTTCCTTCCCATTGCAGGCCCTGGAACAAAGCCTCACAATTAAAACACCGCGAAGCAATAATCGTCAGTTTTAATTAAAACACCGCGACGAACTGAGCAGTTTGTCATCAGCGAAACTAGAGCTGCAGCGCCTGGATTTGGTTGCAGGTACGAGCAGTACTACATTTTTAAAAAAGGAGAATGTCAGTTGTCAGCAGGGAGTTAGTTAGTCCTCGCAGTGACAATATTAATTGTACGGTTCTTAGCGAGCACTTAAAGGTCACTCGAAACCCACTAGAGACCGAGGAGTGTGACAAATGCTCTCTCTGCTCTGGTCAAGGCCCAATTGTTTTAATGTTGCCAACTCTCTGCCCCTTGCCAATTGTTAATGCTGACGCAACAAGACCTCTCTCTCTCTCTCTCTCTCTTTTTTTGTTTATAGTTTGCGGTGAAGCTCGACAAGTCCTTGGCATTCTCTCGAGACTGAAGTGCTCTTACTGATGCTGTGCTATAGCTGACGCTGAGGCCACGGCTGCTTCTCTCTCTCACACACAGAGAGAGAGAGACACAATTCCCGCTCTCGTTGCAGAAACAACATGCTCGGCTTCTAGATTCTCGAACCAAACAAATCTATAGGGATTATTCACCATGGCGGTCGTCCAGACAGTGAATTCTCCTTGTGGGCAACTAGCCGGGTTTCTTCCGTCATTTCGGACTGTTCGTGCGCCGGTTGAGAAATAGAATCGACAGGCACACGATGTGCACCGGCCGCCGCCGTGAACTGATTGACGATGGCCATATCGTCGTAAGACTGACATGGAGATTCTGCGAGAGACGGCGACAGCCACTACCACTAGGACGTCCGCGCATGGCAACCACCACCAGTCCACCACCACGCCCCACCCCACCGGCGAAAACGACCTGGTCCCTATAGTAGGAGATCCAAACCGCAGATAGGCGCTTCTGATTCGTCCAGAATATCCATAAAATCCATACACGGTTAAACATAAAATCCAGAATATCCATACACGGTTACTTACTATTCAGCTCATCTTGAGACGATCGAGCGAGAGAGAGATGAAAAATACTCTAATAAAACTGATCTCTACTCTAACGCGCTTTCTGACCGAAGAAGAGACACGTAGGGACCTATTATAGCTAGTAGATCTTCTGCTCCTGAAAAGCGCAGGGACGATCGACGCGCTCGTGAACTCGATCGTACCAGATTCAGAAACAGCCTATGATAAGCTCGGCTTCCAACAGAATCAACGGTAATGGCGCGGCCTCTGCAGATGTAGAGGTGTACGTGTACGTACGTGGTGGTCACATGCATGCCGGGCTACACGGTGCGTGCGGCTCTCAGATCTCACGCCGCCGCCGCCGCCGCCGCTGGTCCTTGGTAACCATCGCAAGACTGCATTGGCAAGTCAAGGTCTTCTCGTCCCGCCCGGCCGGTCCTACGTGTAACGCGTTCTCCCCACATTACTATAAGCTCCATGGCGCCAATAGGCGCCGGGTCCGTCGTGTCAAGTAACCGCGTGATCTCTGCCGAGTTTTTCAACTATTTTTATTCGAGACGACGATCGAGAGAGGAGGCCAGATGCATATGCATATGGCCTGTCGTGTGTGCGTTTAATTGTTTTAGCAGACGACGATCGAACTGCTACTGTCTAGCTAGTTTATATGTGATGAGGATCCTGGGAACGACCTATATATGACAAGCAGTAAAAGCACGTCGAAAAATATAATTATTCAAAATTTACATGATAGCGATAACATAAGACAAAAAAAAACGTTATTATAAACCAATATATGTTTCTTCTTCTTCTTCCAAAGGTGTAATCTATTATTACAAGAATGAAAATGTATATTAAATGCTACATAAAGCGTGTAACACAACGATAATCATTGCTATGGTCATGGCTCCCTGGCCAAGCTAGTCATGGCTTCGAACTGTGCAGTAGACTGAACTGGTTATGTTTTCTTTAATTTTCTATTGTCTTAATCTGTCAAGGGAGAGAGAGAGAGAGAGAGATGAAATATAATCAGTGGCGATGTGGTACGTATTTGTTAGTTGGAGAGGAGTTGGGCTAGTTGCATTACAGAAAGACATTTGAAAGGAGAGACCACACAACACAAGATGGCCGTTAAAACGCGTCTTATGATGCGCCACTTGGATGTTAAAGTACAGAGCAACATGGCTGCGAAAAAAAACGAGAGTCTACATTTAGAAAACACTTGCATCAAAAGCATTTCCATTTCAAAGATATATAGATCCATCTCGTTTAGCTAGTTGAGCAAACACGAATGAGACGGCGCAATGCATACTGCATTTTTTTTCAGGAAAATGACTCAAAACGTCGTTCTGGACACAGTTTTCGGCATCTCGGCAGCAGGTGCGCGCTGTTAGAGTCGTAGACCTTAGTTTACGCAAGTGTGTGTCATCAGTGTTAGTTAGGGCATCTTGGTCTCTTCAAATGAATATCAGTTGTTTTGCTATGCCGGGATGATCATGTGCCCCTCTCTCATCCAAAACAGTTAGCTTCCCAGAAATAATAGTTCTCTTTGCTGAGTTTATGATCCAAATTCTGCATACGAAGGTCGTGTTGCCGAGCGGAGCGGATGTCGTCGTCTAAATGCTTGGGCCGCAGCCCTAATTAGGGTTTGTTGTACGTCAATCATTTTTACTCCTCTTGCAAGCCGCCGTCTACGGACGGTGTTCTGTAAACAGTCCACATATAGTGAAGGGTTCGCCTCGCTGATGCCCATGGTTTTTCCCTTCACATTGAAGAGTTTTCCACGTAAATCTGTGTGTCGTGCTCTGTAGTGGTGGGCGTTCGGGTTACCCGAAAATTTCGGGTCGGATAATTCGGGTATTTAAAATTTCAGGTTTTGAGAATCGATACTCGAAATTACAATGGGTTTTACAATACCCGAAAATTCGGGTACCCGAAATTTCGGGTTCGTGTTCGAGTATTCCCGAACTACCCGAACTGTTGTGTTGGCTTCATAAAAACACATACACCCTATTAAATTAGTATAAAAATATAGTTTGAATATTGATATACATGGACATATAAAATACAAGCAATCTACAATCACAAATTATGCACACTTACACATAATTATAGATGTACAAATTAATAATTAAACATGACATGAGTATATGACACATGAAAGTTCGGGTAATTCGGGTACCCGATTGTGATACCCGAATTACCCAAAATAAATTCGGGTTTTGTAAGTTGCTACCCGAAATTCCCGAACAAAATTCGGGTTTCGGGTATTTCGGGTTCGGGTTCGGGTATTCCGGGTTCGGGTTTCGGGTTACGGGTTTTTTGCCCACTCCTAGTGCTCTGTGATTTGTTGGTTGATCTAGTTCATTTTTCTTGCCATTTCTGCTAACACTCTTTCTTGGCTGCATATCGTTGAAATATAATATAAGTAAATTACTCATGTCTTTCTATCAGCTTAAACTTTTGGTTTAAATTAGTTAGTCTATACAACTTAATATGGTATCAAAGCAAGATGCCATGAGTTTAAATCCTAGTTAGCGTAATTAAAATAAAATAATTGTGTCATTTCTATTCCACTGAGATCTAAAAGAGACTTGACATACATGATAAAAAATGTTAAAATATAATATAAGTGAATTGTCTACTACTTTCTATCAGCTTAAGTTTTTGCGTTGGGTTGATTCACGTAACTTTATACATGTTACTAGCTAATTGTATAATTGCTTTCGGCTCAAATTTGGCTTTGCGATGGTAAAGATTTCATGCAATGACACTTTCTTGACAATTTCCCAAAACAAATTCCCCTCCTGTACTTTGAAACGACCACATGTTAGCACAAGTTTCCTAACTCAAACCAGTGCTTTTATTTATCATTATATATACAGGGTTAAAAGGTACAACCTATTCAGCCATTCCTGAAATATACGTATTCTTGGCGCCGTGACGGGGTTAAAAGGTACAACCTAGTAAAGGACACTCGGTAAAGACTCTCTTACTGTTACTTGACGTCGTGACGGCGACTTTTCTTTGCCAAGTATGAGGTGACACTGTCGGTGTTTTGGGTCCTACCGTACACCCGGGGTTACCCCTCAAGGTACTTTTAGAAGTAGTACGGTGTTATCGACTGTAGCTCAATGGTTCGTGTCGGTTGCACGAGAAACAGTAGACAATGGTTTACAGGTTCGGACCGCTTTGAAATGCGTAACACCCTACGTCCTAGCGAGAGTGCTTTATGTGGTGGGTTACAAGGTAGTTCTCTGGTACGAGGGACGTAGAGAGTTAGGGTGGATGGCTAAGTAGTGAGTTCGATCTCTTCTGAAGGGGTGCCCCCTAAGCCTTATATATTCGACCGTGGGGCAATACATGCAGATATGATAACCACGTGCACATAAGAAATAGTGAACCAATTGAGTCTATCTCCCCATAGTTCCGCCGACCCATCCTCGCTCGGTTCCGTCGTTCGGGGCTCCAGCGCGGGAAGGTCGGGTCTCTGTTGTGATTACTTGCTCGAAGTCGTTGGGCCGTCCGGGCTTGCACCGATCCGGCCTTGTGCCGATCCGCTTCACTGGTCGTCTCTCCCAGGCCCACCAGGAGATGACCTCACGAATTATAGAGCCCTTGGGCCCTTCGTGAGGTCTTTTATCCTTCTGGTGGACCCGGGGGATATCTGTCCCCCACAAGCCCCCGATCTTTGGGTCGATTTTGAAATAAATGGCCCAATGATCCTAGGTCCAGCTTCCAGTCTTTTGATTTTGACAAGAAAACGCTTTGGGGATAAGCTTGCCGGACCAACGCTTCTGAATTCTGAGTGGTCCGATAGAAACAATTTTTCACTGCCTTCTCATGCTTTTATTGCTTGAAATTTGGTGTTCTGACTCAGACTCTTGCTTCGGAGGTCAGCGTTTCGTACTGTAGGACTTTGAACTTCATTGGGCGCACCAAAGGTGCACCCAATGGGTGTAGCCCCCGAGCTTCGAGTGGATTTTTGAAAATAATCCACTCGAAGGTCTTCACTTTGAGTATTATCCGAAATCACTTTCATCTTCCACTTGTACTTTGTCGGAGGTCAGCCTTGTACTGATCTTACCCTATGCTTTAGAGGTCAGCATTGTCTTGATCTGAGATGATGATTCATTAGGTGCACCGAAGGTGCTCCCAATGGGTGTAGCCCCTGAGCTTCGAGTGGATTTTTTGAAAATAATCTACTCGAAGATCTTCATTTTATGCCTTTTTCCAGTAATCTTCTTCCCTTCTTGCCGAATGCCTTGGAGGTCAGCACTATGTTATTGATATTACGCTTTAGAGGTCAGCGTATATTTTGTCTTTGAGGCTGAGTTCGTGATCTGCCATATCTTGCTAGGCAGTGTAATTTATTTGATCTGTGACTGATTGGACGTTCGACAGGTGACCCTTGGCTAGTCTTCGTTATCACTTCTTGCTTCAATGCTTCTGTCGATTAGACTTGTACCTTGTTGGCTATATTTGGCTTTCCTTTGATCCTTGTTGATATCTCACTTTTGTCTTGAAGTATTCATTGCACGTACTGCACGGATGTGACAGTTTTGAAAAATATACCGATAATTCCTAGGCGTCCCCCCAATGGGTGTAGGCAGGGGACGGCTTGGTATGCTGAGTGTTTTAGCAAACTGCTTCTGAGTAGTAACTTGATGTGACCGCGGGTGTAATCATATCGCCTGCGCAGTTGACTGGAGTCCCAATGGGTGTTGTGTTGCGTGAAACGGCGTCAGCCGCCTGACATGTCTTCAGACGGTTTGAATTGCATATTGAATTTTTGCGACTGTTCAGTGGCCGTGGTAGGAGGTGAGCGGTTGCCTTCTTCTTCTATAAATAGTGTTCTTGCTTCCCCGGCATTTTCACATCTCTTACTGCTCTCTGCTGCTTGCTCTCTTCTTCTTCCTTCTTCTCCACCATGGGCAAGAGTAAGAAAGGTAGCGGTTCTTCGCCTCGCTCTGGTGACAAGCGCAAACGTGAGTCGACTCCTCCCTCGGAGGACTTCGGCAACTCGGAGTACTCGGAGGAGGAGTTCTCCTCCGAGTCCGAGGGATCTCCGGCCCCCGTCTCTCCCCCGACGTCGTCTGATGATTCAGACGACTCCCAGGGGATTGCCACGGAGGTCTGGACCTACATCTGGGCCGTCGAGCGTGCCGGGCTTGAGGGCTCGGATGAGTTGGAGTACTCCTCGGACGAGGAGGACTCCTCAGACTCGTCCGAGGAGGGCAGCGGCGGCGATGGCAGAGACGGCGACGACGACAGTGGCAAGGGCGGTGACGGCAGCGGCAAGGGCGATGGCGGCGACAGTGGCAGCGGCGGCAAGGGCAGCAGCAGCAGGGGCAGCAACCAGGCCAGTGGCTAGATGCCACTGGTTTTAGATGTTAGTGTAGATTAGTAGTAGAAATAGTTATTAGTGAAATAATGTAGTGGTAGTAGTAGAATAGAGTAGTGGAATGTAATGTAGTAGTAGGGAAGTATCAACTCATAACGAGTTGATTTGTAAGTTCTGTAACTTCCCTTTATGAAGAACGATTTCGCCTCCTCCTGTGTTAATTACTTTGCCTCCTAGTCAATTGATGATCGTCGCAATATTCATTGTCCATGATGTTCTCTGTCTGCTATGCTTGAGTAGTAACTTGGAGTTCTCGAATCATTCTTCCGTTCGTTTTCTCTGCGTCGTCGGTGCCTCAGAAGCAATGGCCGAGTCACTCGGTGTCACATTGTTGCTTTTTAGGGGCGACGGCCGAGTTATTATTGACAACATTAGCGCTTCTGAAGTAGCGTCCGAAGGATGGCGGGGCCACATCGGTGTTTTTAGAATTAACTATCGAGTGGTTACTGGTGATATCAGCGTTATAGAGGCAACGACCGAGTGACTGATGGCAACGCCGGCGTTTTTAGAGGTAACAGCCGAGTGACTGATGGTGACGTCGGTGTTTTAGAGGTAACAGCTGAGTCAATTTGGGCCGCGTCGGCCGTTTTGGAAATAACGGCCGAGTGATGACATGGCAGGCTAGCTTTTTTAGAAATAGCAGCTGAGTGATGACATGGCACGCCAGCGTTTTAGAAATCATCGCTGGGTGATGATTGGGCACTTTTTGGAAACGGCATCTGGCCCGGGAAAACCCCATATGTACTGCACTGTTGCGTGTCTCCACATTCCGTGCCCTAGTTCTTGCTTTCCTGCATCCAGGCTCTCTCTCTGCCGTTTTGCGATTCTGCTTCCGCTCCGCTCGTCGACGAGGTTGAGATGGCGCCCAAGCGGAAAGCCTCGAGTTCGTCCGTTGCTGCCATTCCCCCCATCGATCCCAATAGCCAGTTGCCTTTCGCAGGTAACCATACGTCTGTTGTTTCTGAGTCTGACCTTCTCCATCTCGTGTCCATTAGAGTTCTTCCTCCGAAAGAGCTCTGTTCCTGGCGGATCTGCTGTGGGGTCACTGTTCCAACAGAAGACACCCATGAGTCTATTGTTTACGTTTCATTCCTCCTCCGCGGCCTTGCTCTTCCTATTTCTCCCTTTTTCTGCGGTCTCCTTGATTTCTATCACTTGAATCTGACCCATCTGAACCCCAATTCCATTCTGCAAATCTCCATCTTTGTTCATTTATGTGAGGCTTTTCTTGGCGTTCTGCCGCACTTTGGCCTGTGGAAGTTCTTGTACCATTGTCAGTCTGAGATGGCCGGAGGGTAGCACCAACTGGTAGGGGGCGCGAGCTTGGAGATGCGCCGTGGGAGGAAGACTGATTACCTTGACATCCCACTCAAGGACAGCATCAAAGGATGGCGCTTATAGTGGTTTATTGTGGAGAATCATGGGAATTCCCTCCCACCACGGTCAGGGAGATAGCTGGATGTTCGCACTCTGAGCTGGACCGAATCCCCCACAGACCAGGAGGTGGCCGAGGCAGGGGCTCTGTTGGCTGAAGTTGGATTGTTGAATGAGAGAGGTCTGACTGCAGAGGCTGTGGTTGCTGACTTTGTCTTCAAGAATCTTCAGCCACTGAAGGACAGGGCACACCCGGCCTATCTGTACCAAGGCCTGGCTGACTCAACCCGGGTCATCAACAGAAGAATTCCTGCTGTGGACTTGGTAAGCCAGCTCGAAATGATACTCAGAGGCAAGGTATCAAATGTTGGCGCCCCTGTTGCGTATTCGGCTTGGAACCTGCCTCCTTCTAAGGCCTTCACTCATTTTGTGTCAAATCCTCCTGCTGGTGATGGTGGTTTGGGCCTTAGAGTGCGACCCTCTGTCGAAGAAGTTAGCGCTTTGGTTGCTTCGCTTGAAGAAATTTCTGATGATGAACGGCAGGTTCATTTTGAGGTGCCTTTGGATCCCAGTGATGCAAGGATAGGTGCTATGCTGGATATGTTGGCTGGGGATTCTTCCGATGCCGCTCCTACTGAAACATTGGTGGTGGTGCCCATCCCTGGGGCTGACAAAGCTTTGGACGCTCGGAAGTCTGCCAATGTTCGTCTGAAACGTTCTCGTCGAGCCGTTCAAGCTCTCTTCCTGCTGAGGGGGAGAAAAAGAAGAAGAGACGTCTTCGTCGGGTGTCTAGCTTGGATCAGGGTGCCGGTCCTTCTGCTCCTGTTGCTGAGGAAGTGCCAGTGCCTGAATTCACTAAAGCTGACCCCAATGGGTGTGACCCGTCTGACGCTGATCCCAATGGGTGTGCTGTCCGTGTTGTTGATGAGGATGATGAAGAAGAGGACGAAATCCCTCTGATTCGGAAGAACAGCCGCCGTTACATAGCCAGTGGGGAAAGTAGCGGTGTTCCTTCTCCAGCCTTGTCTGTCCTCATTGGTCTGCAAGAATTATCTCTGGCGAACTTTGATCAGACTCTCGAGGACATGATTCTAGAAGATCTGTTATCAGAACCGGCAGATGGTGGCACGATGGATGTTTGTGTTGATGTGCTCGACGCCGGGTTGGGGTCCCCCCCGGGCAGCGTCCCACGCCTCATCGACCTTGGAGCGCGGTCTTGAGGGTCAGGAGGCTGGTCTGGATTGCCCTACTCCCATGGAAGTGACTGAGGGACCTTCAGCCTTAGAAGTGGCTGCTGAAGAGAACTCGACCCTCAATGATGGTGCTGGCGCTTACCCAGCCCCGAGGGTGTTGCCGGAGATGATCCGGCTCGGATGGGTAGCGCAAGCTACTGCCCAGCCCTCGAGGGTGTTGCCGGAGATGATCCGGCTCGGATGGGTAGCGCAAGCTACTGCCTAGCCCCCGAGGGTGTTGCTGGAGATGATCCGGCTCAGATGGGTAGCGCAAGCTACTGCCCAACCCCCGAGGGTGTCCGAGCGGGTTCTCCCTCTTGCACTTCCATGGATGTTCATGTAGAGTCTTCTCCTCCACACTCTGGTTGCATGGTGACAACCCAAGCCTTTGATCAAGGGGTCGCTTTAAAGGCCAGTGTACCTGATGACAGAGTTTTGGGTTCTGTTGATGACACTGAATTGGTCCCTGCTGAATCGTTGCAAGTTGCTCCAGGTGGTGATCCTTTGCCGAGCCATCAGTTGATCTCTCACGATTTGGGAGTCGCCTCCTTCTTCTCCAACTTCCAGGTATTTTGGTTTCTTCTGGTCTGACTTTTACCCAAGCAGATAATTATTCTCATGCTTGTCTGCTTTTTAATGCCAGGCGTTGGTCGATGAGATGTATAGTCGGCTGAGGTTGCAGGGTGCTTCTGTCCCAGAAGAGCTTTGTCTCTGGCACGTTGGAATCCGGTGCTGCTTCAGCGACGTGTTTCTGACTTAGAGGCGGCGAATGCCGGTCAGTGCTCTTTTGCTTCCTATTGGCTACCTTATTAAACTGCTTCTTATTTTAGCCCCTTTGCTTGACTGTTTCTTGCCAGATATGACTCGGCAGTATTCTGATCTTAAAGAAAAACATTCTCAAGGTCAAGCTGCACTGGTCCAGCGATGCTCTGATCTTGAGGAAAAGTATTCCCAAAGTCAGACTGAGCTGGCCTAAGTTTCTTCTTCTCTGAATGATGCTAACATGATGAACTCTACTCTTCGCGCTTAGCTCGACTCTGAAAAGGTGACCTGTGAATCCAGGTCTTGTTTTGTTGTACTCTTATTGCTTGCTTGACGTTTGAAGAAGCTGATTCTTGCTTGCAGGAAGAAAAATGTGCCCTTGTTACTTCTCGTGACCATCTTGATAGGCTATACCGTGACTCTAGCAACTCGCTGACCATCTTAGAGAGGAGTCATCGCTTCACTAGGGAGGAGTTAGACAATCTTTGTTATAAGATGCAGGAATCCTTGGATGACGTGATTCGCCTCAGGCAGTTGATATCGGCCAAAGATGCTGTCATCAAGAATCTGCGTGCTTCCAAGAAATCCGTCGCCCAGGAGCTAGAGACCGCTCAGTTGGCTGTCAAGGTTGCTGAAGAGACTTCTGCTACTCTGAGGGCCCAGCGCGATAAAGCTATGGATAAAGCTATTCGCGCGGGGCGGATTCTGATGAGGAGACCTGGTGTGGTTGTCCCTGACGACATAGTGGCAGATGTGAACGCCGCTCCTGATTCCTCCAGTCGTCCCTCTTCGTCGGTTGCTCCTGAGAAGAACGTTGCAAAATAGAAAAACATTGTATGCTTTGAGCACGTGGTTAACGTGCTCGGACATTTCGTTAGAGGACACGTTTTAGTACTGAATGCTACTATTGTTCTCCTATTGTTTAGAATTCAACGATATCTATATTTGTAGAAGTAAAATGCAGCGTAATGGTTTCGAGACTTCTTCGTGGGACATAGAGGCTGCCCCTGGATGAGTAGCCGTATACGCGCTGAGTGTGTTGCGCCAGTTTGAGTTAGTTTCAATTCCAACTGATCGCTTCGTTGGTGCGATATAGTGGCCACCCCGAGTTAAGTAAGCGCGAGCATGTTGCACCGTCTTAAGTCGTTGCCGACTTAAGCCGATTGCTCCGTTAGCTGGGCATAGTGGTCACCCCGAGTTAAGTCAGCATGAGCATGTTGCACCATCTTAAGTCATTGCCAACTTAAACCGATTGCTCCATTAGCAGGGCATAGTGGTCACCCCGAGTTAAGTAAGCGTGAGCATGTTGCACCGTTCTTAAGTCGTTGCCGACTTAAGCCGATTGCTCCGTTAGCAGGGCATAGTGGTCACCCCGAGTTAAGTAAGCGTGAGCATGTTGCATCATCTTAAGTCGTTGCCGACTTAAGTCGATTGCTCCATTAGCAGGGCGTAGTGGTCACCCCGAGTTAAGTAAGCATGAGCATGTTGCACCATTCTTAAGTCGTTGCCGACTTAAGCCGATTGCTCCGTTAGCAGGGCATAGTGGTCACCCCGAGTCAAGTAAGAATGCAGGTCGGCAATGAATAATTTGAGCGCTCTTGAAGTCTTCTCATCGATGATATATTTCCCAGTTTACAGAGTACATTGTCGTCCCAATAGCTTTCGAAATACAGCTAGGGGTAAAATTTCCTGAGGTGTTCTATGTTCCATGAGTTCCCAATTTCTGTTCCGTCCATCTGAGTAAGGCGATATGATCCCGGCCGAGTGACTTCTGCTACTATGAATGGTACTTCCCATAGAGGTGACAATTTGTGCCATCCCTCCCCCGCTAGAATTCGGCGGAGGACGAGATCTCCCACTGCGAAGGATCGACGTCGTATGGCCTTATCATGATAGCGCCTCAGAGTTTGCTGGTACCGTGCTGATTGAATCACCATGTTCAGCCATTCTTCTTCGAGTACATCAACATCCTCTAGCCTAGTAGCCTCAGCTTCTGCTATGTTTTCAAAGATCAACCTTGGCGCCCTAAACTTGAGATCAGTGGGTAGTACTGCCTCTAAACCGTAGACCATGAAGAAAGGAGTATTTCCATGCAGAGCTCGACTAGTTTGAGTTCTAAGGCTCCAAACGACATAGGGCAACTCCCTTATCCATTTTCCTATGAACTTTTCATTTTTATCGAAGACTTTTTTCCTGAGGGCCTCCAATATCATCCCGTTAGCTCTTTCAACCTACCCGTTGGCTCTTGGGTGTGCCACCGAAGCATATTTGATCTGAATGCTCTTCTGCTCGCAGAAATCAAAGAACTCTGAACTTGTGAAGTTGGATCCCAGGTCAGTTATGATGCTATTCGGTATTCCGAATCTGAATATTATGTCTTGTATGAATTCCACTGCCTTAGCTGAAGTTAAGGAAGCAATGGGTTTGAACTCTATCCATTTAGTGAATTTGTCGATAGCCACCAGTACATGAGTGTATCCTCCTTGAGCTTTCTTGAAAGGCCCAATCATATCCAATCCCTAGCACGCGAACGACCAAGTTATGGGTATAGTCTGCAGTTGCTGTGCTCGTAGATGCTGCTGTTTTGACAGGCACTAGCAGGCTTCGCACCTCTGGACTAACTCGGCTGCGTCACTCTTCGCTGTTGGCCAATAGAAACCTGACCTGAAGACCTTCCCAACTAGGGTCCTGGATGCTGCGTGTACTCCACATTGCCCAGCATGGACCTCGTCCAGAAGTTTCTTTTTAGTAGCTGAGAGAATGCATTTCATGAGGACTCCTGATGCACCCCTTCTGTATAGTGTTTCCCCAATGAGTGTATTGTGAGCTAATTGTCTTGCGATGCGCACGGCTGTATTCTTGTCATCTGGCTCCTCCTCATTTTTTATATATTTGATGATCGGCCTCCTCTAGTCATCAGAATCTGACTCTGGTTGACTCAAAGTATTACATCCTTCTGCCTGATCCGGTGAGATGCTTGGGTGCGATGTTTCTTGAACAAAGACTCCGGGTGGGACTTGAGTCCGACTGGATCCTAGCTTGGACAATACATTAGCTGCCGTGTTTCGATCTCTCTCCACATGGTGAAATTCCAGGCCTTCAAATTTATCTTCTAGTTTTCGGACGGCAGTGCAGTATTTTCCCATGGAATCGCTTGAACAATCCCATTCTTTGTTTATCTGGCTTATGACTACCATAGAATCTCCATATACCATCAGTCTCTTGATGCCTAGTGATACAGCAATATTCAGCCCATGAATCAAAGCTTCATATTCTGCTGCATTGTTAGAGGCTGGAAATAACAGCTGAAGGGCATATCTGAGGTGCTCGCCTCCAGGTGCGGCGAAGAGGATCCCTGCACCTGCTCCCTGCAGCTTTAACGAGCCATCAAAATACATTCGCCATACTTCCGTAGTTTCTGGGTTATCTGGTACTTGCTGCTCGGTCCACTCTGATACAAAGTCAACCAGTGCTTGAGTTTTAATGGCAGTGCGAGGTCGAAATTCAATGTCATGAGATCCCAGCTCACGGGCCCATTTGGCTATTCTCCCGATGGCTTCTTTGTTGTGAAGAATATCCCCTATTGGAAAACCAGTGACTACTACGACTTTGTGGTCGTCGAAGTAGTGATGGAGTTTGCGTGCAGTTAGAAGTACTGCATATAATAGCTTCTGAACTTGAGGGTATTTTTTCTTCGAGGGACCCAGAACTTCACTGATGAAAAAAATTGTAACACCCGGTTTTAAAGGACAAAGCCGGGTGCTTCTCTTACATGCGCCAAAGAAGACAACATATATAATAACAGAGTGTATAGAGATAAATGTCACAAAACATCAGAGTATTTATTACATAGCGGAAGACTTATTACAAAATAAAAGAATAACCATAAAACGAACTAAGGATCGTCGGTGCCAATGTCGACTGAGAAACGCCACCTAGATCAAGTCGAATGCCTCAGTGTTAGGCGATTCCTCTTCGAACACCTGTTCTTCTCCTGTGGGGGGTGTGAGACAGCAAGAGTGAGCTCACATACGTTCATAGCTCAACAAGTCGTGGGGAATAATGTGGCATGAACTCACCAAAGGTGGGAGTTCATGTAGTGTAAGGCTAATCAATGGAATAAAGGCTGAAGCTGAGCATTGCTTTTATAAGTTGGTCAAAATTTTATTAGCAATTACTAAGTGTAAGTAAATACCAAACCTTAATAATAATAAAGAAACGTAATAGTAAAATAATCCCAAATGCGATGCAAATGTCAAATTAACTTTAAGTTCCATAATTAATCATGTGAGGGTCCGAGCCGCTCATGACCGTGAGCACGGCTAGTATACTAGTTTTACACTCTGCAGAGGTTGCGCATCTTTACTCACAAGTCATGTTACCCATCTGCTAAGAGATGGCCAATCCCATACACCTCTACCGAGGAGGCGAGGCAGGGTAACACTACGAGGCCTTTACAAAGTTCCACTAGCTTCAGAAATCCCGCTACAGTTTATAGGAAGCTCCAGTGCAGGGTTCTTGCCTGACCGCCATCGCAGCAAAATCAAGCAAGGACCTCCCTACACTGACCACTCCCCTACTGCCCTTGCCCCTTTCGGGTAAGGAAGACCTCCACTAGCTTTCCTAGTTAATCAGCCAAGGGCGTCCCACTAAACCCTTGTGGTAGCACTGTTTTCCCAGGTGGTCGCTCCATGTTCCCATTAATTTAATGATCTTAACATGAACAGTAATAATAACAAGATAATAAAAGAGTAATCATGAATAGTGTATCTCCATACCCAATCCACATAAAGCAATAGCAGGTACTACCCAAAAATATTTCAGGGGTGAACAAGGTATAAAGATAACCAAAACTGGGGTAACCGAAAGGATCCCATCAAAATTAACCTATGCAGATCATTAAAATTAATAAGAACATGGCTGGGAAAAGTAAGTGATCAAGGGCACAACTTGCCTTCAATGAGCTCCTGCTCAGCTATCTCTACTTGTTGAACCTCAGATTCCACAGTGGCTTGCTCGTCTACTTGCATCAACACAATACATACATAGTATAGCATAAATAAACATCACATCAAACATATAAATAAAATATACAGTAAAAATCTACACATTAAAATGAGATCATAGGAACTGGAATCACTAAATTTGGAGTTATAGGTTTCAAGTTATGAATTTTCTAAGATTTAATGTGCTTGAAATAGGGCTAAATGATAAATAAATTTTCTAACAGAGTTCATGTCAAAACAGTGACTCTAAGTGTTAGAGAATAATATTACAAAATTTTAGAAACTGGAATGGCTCAATTTGGACTAAAAATGGATTTTCTATGATTTATACAAGTTCTAGGGTTTATTTTCATATTAAAAATCAAATTTCCAATTCATTTAATCAATTTAACTCTGTACTGGACTGGGCCTCAATTCCTGGAAGGTCCAGGGGCTCTGGCGCAAGATTACCGAGACACAGAGAATAGTACTCTCTGGATGGCGGGTTCTATTCTTTAGAATCATAAGGTCTCTTTTGTAAAATGTACCCACGAAGGGGTATGCCGCGATCGCAGCCGTTGGATCAGATACGGGTGCGCCCGATTTAATTACTACTCCAGCGAATCGGCACGCAACTCTAGCCGAAGGATCTAGGATCGACGGCTCAGATTTAATGAGGGTTTCCTATACTCCGAGCCGTCCGATCTTTCCTACGGCCCAGATCTAAAGCGCGAAGGGGTATTCGTTGTTCTAATCTTGATCGTCCATCGGAGATCCGACGGCCGAGGTGTGCAGGGAGCGAATCGGTACGCATTATCTAATCCTAGCCCCATATCATGCGATCAACCGTTAGGGCGCTTCCCCCTAATTTCCTAACGTAGAGCACAGCGGCGCCCGGAGCTGTACCGGCGGCGGCATCGCCGGACTCGTCCTTGCGTGATTCCGACCACGAGGGCCTAATACAAACGCATCTACACGTTGCGGGGGCAAAACTGAAGTCGATTATGGTGTTCATACTCACTATAGTCGTGCAGGTGTTGCTGCCCACGACGATGTATGGTTCCGCGGCGGCGCTTGTATTCCGGCGAAGAATTCAACCGCAACCAGTCAGTTCCGCGCCGGCCAACCCACACCATCAGCACAGGCATCCGCCAAGGAGGTTTCTCTGGTGGTCAATCGGGGATCGACAAAGCTTGTCTGTGAATCAACCATGGCGGCTGCGGCGGGCACGGATGTAATGGCTAGAGAGGGGCGCTCGGGTTTGAGGGGGAGAAAATAGAGGGGAAGATAGAGCTATATACTGGGGAAGTGCTTCGGCCAACGACCGGGTCACGAGCGCCGGTAGTCCCGCCCCAGACCGCGCCATTCACGGCGAGGTAGTTGACTGACGGCTCAAGGTTACACGCGATGTCCGCTCGGTTCGTTGGGGGAGAAGAAGCCCTGGCAGAGGGGTGACGCAGTGCAGTGGCTCGCGTGGAGACGGTTAGCGCAACTTGATTTGCGGCGCAGGTGGTTGGAAGATCTGGCATCTCCAGCGGAGGACCCGGTCAACGCGATCCAGTGCTCGCGGGGAAGAAAGCTCTGGCGCGTTTCAACGAAGGAGTCCGACTGACGGAGCGGCTCCACCAGTCAGCGACCGGTGCGACACCGTGCATGTTGGTGGGAGAGGCTGGCAACGGGCCCCGCGCGTCAGTCACATGGCAGAATGCTGGCGCGTTGTGGGCCGCGTGGAGGAGTGAAAAGAGAGTGGGCCGAGAGGGAACTGTTTGGCCCAAACCGAATTTTCTTTTTTTCCATTTTCTATTCTTTTTTTTCTCAATTCATAGTTTAAATTCCCATATAAATTCAAATCTTTGTGGTAAATTTGTACACAGACCAAATATTTAATTTGATCATACCCAATTGTGATGAAGTTATTTATTTATAAACTTATTTTGTGTTGTATAATGTTTCTTTCTTTCTTTCTTATTTCCAATTCTATAAGTTGTGCCTTTGTGATAAATCTAAATTCTCAAATTATTACTATGTATATATATATTTTTGTAGTGTCACCATTATATTTAATCAATGCACAAACAAAACTCCAACATGGTGCAAGGTTTTTTTTTGTTTTAGTAAAGAATTATTCTCTTTTAATTAGGTTTAGTCAAATGTCTCAAGAAGTGGATGGTAAATCACATAAGGAGATCAACTCTTTATAAGTCTTATAATTTTGGGTACTACAAATCCTACCCCCTTAACAAAAATCTCGTCCTCGAGATTTAAGAAGATCTAGGGAAAAGGTGGGGAAAATCTATGCGAAGCTCTTCTTCTCTTTCCCAAGTTGCTTCATCTTCACCATGGTGGCTCCATTGCACTTTGCACATCTTTATAACCTTATTCCTCGTAACTCGAGTCAGTGTATCGAGAATCTTGATGGGGTACTCAGCATAAGTCAGATCCTCTTGAACACTAAGGTCCCCCATTGGTAAATGCTCTTCAGGTACCCTGAGACATTTCTTCAGCTGAGATACATGAAATACATCATGAACCTCCGCAAGATGATCTGGTAACTCCAATTGGTATGCGACCCCTCCCACTCGCTTTAAGATTAAGAAGGGTCCAATAAAGCGAGGGGACAACTTTCCTTTGACTTTGAATCTTCTCATACCCCGAAGTGGTGACACCTTCAAATAGACATAATCTCCCTCCTTAAACTCAAGTAGTCGTCTCCGGGTATCAGCATAACTTTTCTGCCTGGACTGTGCAGTTCTCAAATTCTCCCTGATCTGTTGGACTTGTTCCTCTGCTTCTTGTATAACCTCAGGCCCAAACAACTGCCTTTCACCAGTTTGATCCCAATACAGTGGGGTCCTGCACTTTCTGCCATACAAAGCCTCAAACGGTGACATCTTCAAACTGGCCTGATAGCTATTATTATAAGAGAACTCTGCATAAGGCAAACTCTTATCCCAACTCCCACCATGCTTAAGAGCACAAGCTCTTAACATATCTTCAAGCACTTGGTTGGTTCTCTCAGTCTGCCCATCGGTCTGGGGATGGTAAGCCGAACAAAAATTCAATCTCGTATCCATTGACTCGTGTAATTTCTTCCAATACCGAGAGGTAAACTGTGATCCCCGGTCTGATACAATCTTCTTTGGCACACCATGCAGACAGACAATCTGTGTCATATACAACTCTGCCAACTTGGCTCCTAAATATGTGGTCTTTACTGGAATGAAGTGGGCCACTTTAGTTAGCCTGTCCACAATCACCCATATAGAATCATATCCAGCAGACGTGCGGGGTAATCCAACAATGAAGTCCATGCCAATCTCTTCCCATTTCCACTCAGGTATCTTCAGTGGGTGCAGTAGTCCGGCTGGCCTCTGGTGTTCAGCCTTAACTCTTTGGCACACATCGCACATAGCCACATGTGCAGCCACATCTCTCTTTAGTCCATACCACCAATACTTTTGCTTCAAATCCTGATACATCTTAGTACTTCCAGGATGAATAGAATAAACTGAATCATGTGCCTCCTTCAATATAGTTTCCCGAAGGCTATCAATATCGGGAACACAGATCTGATTCTTGAACCATATCGTGTCTTGCTCATCCTCTGTGAATTTCGGGCCTCTACCCTCTGTTATCAGATCCTTGATCTCCTGGATTTTGGCATCACCAATCTGACCTTTACGAATTTCTTGCTCCAAGGTAGGTTCCAATTCAATGGTGACTCCTTCCGTATGTGTAACAATTCCCAGGTTGAGCCTCTCAAAATCTTTTGCTAATTCATCAGGTAGCTGGACAACGAAAGCGGAGTGAACATGCTCCTTCCGACTCAAGGCATCTGCAACCAAATTTGCCTTGCCTGGGTGATAGTGAATCTCCAAATCATAATCCTTAATGAGCTCCAACCAACGACGTTGCCTAAGGTTGAGATCCTTTTGAGTGAATATGTACTTCAAACTCTTATGATCCGTGTATACTTGGCACTTAGTTCCCATAATGTAGTGTCTCCAAATCTTAAGTGCATGCACAACGGCAGCCAGCTCCAAGTCATGTGTGGTGTAGTTCAATTCATGTTTCCGCAACTGACGAGATGCATAGGCGATCACATGACCTTCTTGCATAAGCACACATCCCAATCCTTGGCCACATGCATCACAATAAATGTCAAATCCCTTCTGTAGATCTGGCATAATCAATGGGGGTGACATCAATCTCTCCTTCAGTTGATCAAAGCTCTCTTGGCATTTCTCATCCCACTTGAATTCTCTTCCTTTCTCCAGAAGCGATGTCATAGGCTTAGCAATTTTAGAGAACCCTTCAATAAATCTCCGATAATATCCTGCGAGTCCCAAGAAACTCCGAATCTCAGTAATTGTAGTGGGCACTCTCCACTCCATAATCTCTTTCACTTTAGCAGGATCCACTGCTATTCCTCCATTAGAAATAATATGACCAAGGATGGCACCTTGTCAATCCAAAACTCGCACTTGCTGAACTTAGCATAGAGTTGATTATCTCGCAACTTTTGTAGCACCAACCTTAGGTGTTGTTCATGGTCACTTTCACTCTTAGAATAAGTAAGAATATCGTCGATAAATACTACGACGAATCTGTCCAAATACTCCATGAACACCCTATTCATCAAATTCATAAAATAAGCTGGTGCATTAGTTAATCCAAATGACATAACAGTGAACTCATATAATCCATATCGGGTTGAGAAAGTCGTCTTGGGAATATCCGATGTTCTAATCCTCATCTGATGGTAACCCGATCGGAGATCAATCTTCGAGAATACTCTAGCACCTCTCATCTGATCAAATAAATCCTCAATACAGGGTAACAGATACTTGTTCTTCACCGTAACATCATTAAGTGATCTATAATCCACACACATCCTTCTTCTGTACAAACAGAACCGGCGTTCCCCAAGGTGAGGAACTCGGACGAATGTACTCAGCCTCTTGTAACTCCGTTAATTGCTTCTTAAGTTCCTTTAGTTCTTCTACAGCCATCCTGTATGGTCGCTTAGATATAGGAGCAGTTCCAGGTAGAAGATCAATGACAAACTCCACTTCCCTATCGAGTGGCATCCCTGGTAACTCCTCTGGAACGACATCCGGAAAACTCTCTAACCACACAAATGTTGTCGCCCACAAACTTCTCATCTTCTAAGAATGTTGTTAGACTGATGGTGGTAGTTACTGCAACTTCAACTTCAAATCTTTGTCCTTTGGAACTTGTGAGTTCTACGGTTCCTTTAGCACAGTGTATAAACTATCTTTACCTTTCTTAACCGTGACGTACCAAGGATCACGTCTATAGTGCTCTCTTCTAACACTATAGGGGTAGCCCATCTGGTTTAGAAACATAGGGTAAGAAGGAAGAATTGTAGACAAGGCGAGTAATTACGAGAAATGTTACTGCGGGGGAATTATTAGCTAAGTAGATTAGTGTGTTATCCACTAAAGCTAATACATTACCTTATGGTGGTACATGCTAAGATGCCCAACTATAATGTTTCAATCAATCAAAGAAGCAAATCAAGCATTTCTCATCAGAACAATCAACCAACATTTTTAAGTATATAAAATAGTTTTGACTTGGTCTTAGGCCTCCTATCTCTTAAAATGTCATAGGGGTAGGGATTCCAAGGTGTGAAATCCATCTCGTCTAAGAGTAGAAAAGGTAAGAATGATCAGAGTGGAACAGTAGAAGATGAGACAGGATCTAGATAAGTGTAGAAAGAATCAGAGTGAGGTAAGTGTAGAATGAATCAGAATAAGATAAGTAGGTAAGGGTTTTGTCCATTTCTATCTAGGTTTCGTCCTACAGTCAACATTTGCTCCGATACCACTTCTGTAACACCCGGTTTTAAAGGACAAAGCCGGGTGCATCTCATACATGCGCCAAAGAAGACAACATATATAATAACAGAGTGTATAGAGATAAATGTCACAAAACATCAGAGTATTTATTACATAGCGGAAGACTTATTACAAAATAAAAGAATAACCATAAAACAAACTAAGGATCGTCGGCGCCAATGTCGACTGAGAAACGCCACCTAGATCAAGTCGAATGCCTCAGTGTTAGGCGGTTCCTCTTCGAACACCTGTTCTTCTCCTGTGGGGGGGTGTGAGACAGCAAGAGTGAGCTCACATACGTTCATAGCTTAACAAGTCGTGGGGAATAATGTGGCATGAACTCACCAAAGGTGGGAGTTCATGTAGTGTAAGGCTAATCAATGGAATAAAGGCTGAAGCTGAGCATTGCTTTTATAAGTTGGTCAAAATTTTATTAGCAATTACTAAGTGTAAGTAAATACCAAACCTTAATAATAATAAAGAAACGTAATAGTAAAATAATCCCAAATGCGATGCAAATGTCAAATTAACTTTAAGTTCCATAATTAATCATGTGAGGGTCCGAGCCGCTCATGACCGTGAGCACGGCTAGTATACTAGTTTTACACTCTGCAGAGGTTGCGCATCTTTACCCACAAGTCATGTTACCCATCTGCCAAGAGATGGCCAATCCCATACACCTCTACCGAGGAGGCGAGGCAGGGTAACACTACGAGGCCTTTACAAAGTTCCACTAGCTTCAGAAATCCCGCTACAGTTTATAGGAAGCTCCAGTGCAGGGTTCTTGCCTGACCGCCATCGCAGCAAAATCAAGCAAGGACCTCCCTACACTGACCACTCCCCTACTGCCCTTGCCCCTTTCGGGTAAGGAAGACCTCCACTAGCTTTCCTAGTTAATCAGCCAAGGGCGTCCCACTAAACCCTTGTGGTAGCACTGTTTTCCCGGGTGGTCGCTCCATGTTCCCATTAATTTAATGATCTTAACATGAACAGTAATATAACAAGATAATAAAAGAGTAATCATGAATAGTGTATCTCCATACCCAATCCACATAAAGCAATAGCAGGTACTACCCAAAAATATTTCAGGGGTGAACAAGGTATAAAGATAACCAAAACTGGGGTAACCTAAAGGATCCCATCAAAATTAACCTATGCAGATCATTAAAATTAATAAGAACATGGCTGGGAAAAGTAAGTGATCAAGGGCACAACTTGCCTTCAATGAGCTCCTGCTCAGCTATCTCTACTTGTTGAACCTCAGATTCCACAGTGGCTTGCTCGTCTACTCGCATCAACACAATACATACATAGTATAGCATAAATAAACATCACATCAAACATATAAATAAAATATACAGTAAAAATCTACACATTAAAATGAGATCATAGGAACTGGAATCACTAAATTTGGAGTTATAGGTTTCAAGTTATGAATTTTCTAAGATTTAATGTGCTTGAAATAGGGCTAAATGATAAATAAATTTTCTAACAGAGTTCATGTCAAAACAGTGACTCTAAGTGTTAGAGAATAATATTACAAAATTTTAGAAACTGGAATGGCTCAATTTGGACTAAAAATGGATTTTCTATGATTTATACAAGTTCTAGGGTTTATTTTCATATTAAAAATCAAATTTCCAATTCATTTAATCAATTTAACTCTGTACTGGACTGGGCCTCAATTCCTGGAAGGTCCAGGGGCTCTAGCGCAAGATTACCGAGACACAGAGAATAGTACTCTCTGGATGGCGGGTTCTATTCTTTAGAATCATAAGGTCTCTTTTGTAAAATGTACCCGCGAAGGGGTATGCCGCGATCGCAGCCATTGGATCAGATACGGGCGCGCCCGATTTAATTACTACTCCAGCGAATCGGCACGCAACTCTAGCCGAAGGATCCAGGATCGACGGCTCAAATTTAATGAGGGTTTCCTATACTCCGAGCCGTCCGATCTTTCCTACGGCCCAGATCTAAAGCACGAAGGGGTATTCGTTGTTCTAATCTTGATCGTCCATCGGAGATCCGACGGTCGAGGTGTGCAGGGAGCGAATCGGTACGCATTATCTAATCCTAGCCCCATATCACGCGATCAACCGTTAGGGCGCTTCCCCCTAATTTCCTAACGTAGAGCACGGCGGCGCCCGGAGCTATACCGGCGGCGGCATCGCCGGACTCGTCCTTGCGTTATTCCGACCACGAGGGCCTAATACAAACGCATCTACACGTTGCGGGGGCAAAACTGAAGTCGATTATGGTGTTCATACTCACTATAGTCGTGCAGGTGTTGCTGCCCACGACGATGTATGGTTCCGCGGCGGCGCTTGTATTCCGGCGAAGAATTCAACCGCAACCAGTCAGTTCCGCGCCGGCCAACCCACACCATCAGCACAAGCATCCGCCAAGGAGGTTTCTCTGGTGGTCAATCGGGGATCGACAAAGCTTGTCTGTGAATCAACCATGGCGGCTGCGGCGGGCACGAATGTAATGGCTAGAGAGGGGCGCTCGGGTTTGAGGGGGGAGAAAATAGAGGGGAAGATAGAGCTATATACTGGGGAAGTGCTTCGGCCAACGACCGGGTCACCAGCGCCGGTAGTCCCGCCCCAGACCGCGCCATTCACGGCGAGGTAGTTGACTGACGGCTCAAGGTTACACGCGATGTCCGCTCGGTTCGTTGGGGGAGAAGAAGCCCTGGCAGAGGGGTGACGCAGTGCAGTGGCTCGCGTGGAGACGGTTAGCGCAGCTCGATTTGCGGCGCAGGTGGTTGGAAGATCTGGCATCTCCAGCGGAGGACCCGGTCAACGCGATCCAGTGCTCGCGGGGAAGAAAGCTCTGGCGCGTTTCAACGAAGGAGTCCGACTGACGGAGCGGCTCCACCAGTCAGCGACCGGTGCGACACCGTGCATGTTGGTGGGAGAGGCTGGCAACGGGCCCCGCGCGTCAGTCACATGGCAGAATGCTGGCGCGTTGTGGGCCGCGTGGAGGAGTGAAAAGAGAGTGGGCCGAGAGGGAACTGTTTGGCCCAAACCGAATTTTCTTTTTTTTCCATTTTCTATTCTTTTTTTTCTCAATTCATAGTTTAAATTCCCATATAAATTCAAATCTTTATGGTAAATTTGTACACAGACCAAATATTTAATTTGATCATACCCAATTGTGATGAAGTTATTTATTTATAAACTTATTTTGTGTTGTATAATGTTTCTTTCTTTCTTTCTTATTTCCAATTCTATAAGTTGTGCCTTTGTGATAAATCTAAATTCTCAAATTATTACTATGTATATATATTTTTGTAGTGTCACCATTATATTTAATCAATGCACAAACAAAACTCCAACATGGTGCAAGGTTTTTTTTTGTTTTAGTAAAGAATTATTCTCTTTTAATTAGGTTTAGTCAAATGTCTCAAGAAGTGGATGGTAAATCACATAAGGAGATCAACTCTTTATAAGTCTTATAATTTTGGGTACTACATAAACAGGATGTTGCACTAGATAGGCATGTCCTTCTTCTGCTCGCTCGACTACCAACGCGGTGCTCACCACGTGAGTCGTGCAAGAGATATATAGCAGCAAATCTTCAGCTCGTTGAGTCGACGTGGCTCGTCATGGCGGTTTCAGCACCGGCGGACTTTTTCAGTGCGTCTAGGGCTTCCTGTGCTTCTGAAGTCTACTGAAACTTGTCCACCTTCTTGAGTAACTTATAAAATGGTAAGCCTTTTTCTCCCAGCCTGGATATGAATCTGCTCAGGGCTGCCATACATTCGGTAAGTCTTTGAACTTTCTTCTGTGATCACGGTGCTTCCATCCTCATGATAGCTTCGATCTTTTCTGGATTAGCTTTAATTCCCCGGTGGCTGACAATAAACCAGAGTAATTTTCCTGCTGGTACCCTGAAAACACATTTTTCGGGATTAAGCTTCCATCTATATCGCCGTAGACTGTTGAAAACCAGCTGTAAATCTTCAATGAAATTTTCCGAATTTTCTGTTTTGATTACCATGTCGTCCACATAAGCTTCCACACGCTTGCCCCAGTGATCGGCTAAGCATGTTTGAATAGCTCTCTGATAAGTCGCTTTAGCGTTTTTGAGGTCGAACGACATGAAGGTATATCAGAAAGCACCGAATGGAGTGATGAACGCTGTTTTTTCCTCGTCTTCTTTCGCCAGTCTAATCTGATGATACCTAGAGTAGCAATCAAAGAAGGACAACATAGAACATCCAGCGGTGGACTCTACCACCTGATCTATCCTAGGGAGCCCGAAGGGATCCTTTGGACAGTGTTTGTTGAGATCCGTATAGTCGACGCACATGCGCCAATCCACCTTATTATTTTTGAGTACAAGAACAGGGTTAGCTAGCCACTCGGGATGTAACACCTCTCTAATAAATCCAGCCGCGACCAAGCGAGCCAGCTCAGCGTGAATGGCCTCTCTCTTGTTGGGCGTGAAACGATGTAATTTTTGCCGAATCGGCCTCGCCTGGGGGTAGACCTTCAATTTGTGCTCGACCAGTTCTCTCGGGACTCCCAGCATATTCGCAGGTTGCCATGCGAATACGTCTCGGTTATCTTGCAGGAACTGGACGAGCGCGCCTTCCTATTTGTTATCCAGGCTGGAGCTGATGATGGCAGTATTGCGTTCATCAGCGAACCCGAGGTTGATCCTTTTAGTTTCTTCAATCAGCCGCATAGAGGTCACAGCTTGAGCCTCGTTCGTGGGTACCGCGAGGTCTTCTTCAGGCTTAGAGTTTGCCTGCACAGAGGAAGTCGCCGATGGTTCGGTGGTGAGGGCCGCCTGGATGGCCACTCAGAAACATTCTGCGGCGCCTTGGAAGTCAGCGCACACAATTATGATTCCTTGTGGTCCTGGCATCTTCAGTATCATGTATGTGTAATGTGGAATGGCCATGAATTTCGCCAGTCCAGGCCTCCCGATGATGGCGTTGTACCCGCAGTCGAAGTTCGCCACCTCGAACCTCAGGTACTCGGTTCTATAGTTTTCCGACTCCCGAAGGTGACCGGCATGTAGATGTGGCCCAGCGGATATTCTCCTTCAGTCGGCACGATGCTGAAGAAGGGTGTGTCCGACTCATGGAACTCTTTGAGGTGAACTCCCAATCCTTGGAGCATCCGGGGGAAGGTGACGTTGATGCTGCTCCCCCCGTCCACTAATACCTTCTTCACCCTGCTCTCTCGGATCACCGGATCAACAAGGAGCGAGTATTTGCCTGGGTGATCGAAGTTAAGCCACTGATCTACCCGAGTGAAGGTGATCGGGTGCTCCGACCATCGGTACGGAGCGGGAGGACCGGTGGTCGCCACCAGTATTTAGCGATCGTTGAGCTTTTGTTGTCTCTTGTTTTCCTGCGATCCGTGTCCACCGAAAATGACGTTGACCTCTCTGTCGACATGTGGGAATGCTCCTCCTCCTCCCTCCTCTTGTTGTTGGGGTTGTCGCTGTTCTCCCGGTCCTCCCCGCGGCGGAGGAGGGGGTAGAGGTTGGAAGGGTCGGCCGTGCCCGACGGAGTGCTTGAAGTCTCTACAGTTCCGAAGGGTGTGGCGCATGTCTTTGTGGTATGGGCACTAGGCATCAAGGATGTCGTCCAGCGTGCGTTCGCCTCCTCGATGTCCTCCTCGGGCGCGAGAGGCGGCGGTCCGGCGGCATGGACCTCTTCGCGAGGCCTCTTCTTCCAACGCTTGTCGGGCTGTTGGTTCGTGTCGCGTCGCGGCGCTGCCGGTGCCGGCTTCGTTCCTCCGATGAGGTCCCAAGCTCGCTCGTCGGTGGTGATATAGAGGTCGGCTTCTCGGAACAGCTGTTCGGAGGTAGTCGGCGCCTTCTGCAGTATGGTTCGGACGAAGGCTGAGTCATCGGATCCCGGTAGAAGTCTTCGATCACCGCCGCTTCCGCGACCTTGGGGATACGATTTCTCATGGTCTAGAATCTTTTGAGGTACGACCAGAGAGTTTCGTCCCCCCGACGCTTGATGGATTTGAGGTCCCACGGCTGCACCGGCTTGTCGGAGAGGGACTGGAAGTTGGCGATGAAACGTCGACTAAAATCACTCCAGTCGTCGATGCAGTGTTGTGGTAGGTGTCGCAGTCATTGCAGTGCATCTTGCCCGAGGACGATGGGCAAGTACACAGTCATCACGTCCTCGGTTGCCCCGGTAGCTCGGGCAGCGGTGGTGTAGACGGCCAGCCAGCCCCCTGGATCCTGCTTAGGTTCATATTTGTCAACGTTGGATACCTTGAAGTTAGGGGGCCATTGAATGGCTCTAAGGCGCGGAGTTAGTGCCAACACTCCACACGTGTCCTCCTATCGTCGGGGATGATGTCTGTCCCGGGGAGGGGAGGGGTTGTCGTGGTGCCTCGACCGTCCCCGGGTGGTGCCGCCAGTCGAAGCCATTGCTGACTCGGTCCTGGTGGCCTGACTCCGGGATGGGATGCCGTGGTCCCTGTCGTATTCTTCCCGACGACGTATCTCGCTCTCATGTCGTCGTTCGCGTGAAGCGTTGATGGAGCTCCGTCGTCCCGCCGACTGTTGATGGCATGTCGTAGATCATTCGGCGGATGCGCGAGGGGTAGAAGATGGTTGGTTGCTCGAGTGAACAGTCGCCGGTAGCCCTCGGCATCGGGAGTCCGAGGGAGACCGTCGGCTATCCAAGCCAGTACTCCGCCGACTTCACTCGGCGTGTTCAAGGCTCGGGCAAAGTCGGGGTTCAAGTTGCGCCCGAAAAATGGATTTTCCCGATGTTGTTTTGTTTCCTGTTTGGCCTGTTCTTGAGCTCGTTGGCGATCGCGTCATTGGGAATTCCTCCTTTCCCGGAAGACACGCTCTTCCGGGGTTTCTCCCATCTCCGAGACCTCGTCTCGCGACACAGGCTGCGTCGGGTCCCGCTCTCCGGCTTCGTGATGTCACCAGATATTTCGGCGTCGGTTCCTTCGTCGGCGGGATTCCCGTTGAGGAGGTTCCTCTCCAGGTGCAGTCGGCTCGTCGTCGGAGATGGGGGGCGACTCCACTCTCCCGATGAAGAGGACGTTGGGGTAGAATGGTGCAGCTGTCGTGACGATCTTCTCTCTGTTCTCCTTTGAGGGCAGAGGCATAGAAAGAACAACATGCTTCCTCCCAATTTTATTTGTTTCTTTATTTCTTGTGATTCATGTCCATTCTTTTGTCGGAGAGGTAGACAGTGGAGTTTTCCGGGTTGACGGCCCCTGGGCTTCTGGCTTGCCAGAGGCGATCTTTTTTCGAAGCATTGGAGGTTGCGCCTTTTCTTGCCTTGCCCCGATTTTCCTGGAGATTTTTGAGGAAGATCTTCTCTCCGTCGGATCCGCAATGCGATGCAGAGTTCCCTCCTCATCCGCTATAGATGAGATGGATCCGAAGCAGAATGTGGACCCAGGGCGGAAGACGATCTCGTGCAGGAAGGTGACGGCCATTGAGCTAGCTTGGATCGATGACACACCCCCTACCTGGCGCGCCAGCTGTCATTGTTTTGGGTCCGACCGCACACCCGGGGTTACCCCTCAAGGTGCTTTTAGAAGTAGGACGGTGATATCGACTGTAGCTCAATGGCTCGTGCCGGTTGCACGAGAAACAGTAGATAATGGTTTATAGGTTCGGGCCGCTTTGAAATGCGTAACACCCTACGTCCTGGCGAGAGTGCTTTATGTGGTGGGTTACAAGGTAGTTCTCTGGTGCGAGGGACGTAGAGAGTTGGGGTGGATGGCTGAGTAGTGAGTTCGATCTCTTCTGAAGGGGTGCCCCCTAGGCCTTATATATTCGACCATGGGGCAATACATGCAGATATGATAACCACGTGCACCTAAGAAATAGTGAACCGATTGAGTCTATCTCCCCATAGTTCCGCCGACCCATCCTCGCTCGGTTCCGTCGTACGGGGCTCCAGCGCGGGAAGGTCGGGTCTCTGTTGTGATTACTTGCTCGAAGTCGTTGGGCCGTCCGGGCTTGCACCGATCCGGCCTATTCCGATCCGCTTCACTGGTCGTCTCTCCCAGGCCCACCAGGAGATGACCTCACGAATTATGGAGCCCTTGGGCCCTTTGTGAGGTCTTTTATCCTTCTGGTGGACCCGGGGGATATCTGTCCCCCACAGACACTCCGTAAAGCCTTTGTCGAGTGACCGACAACAAATACTCGACAAAAAAGTTGTTGTCGATGTACAGTTCATCGAGACATATGCCGAAAGTCATACTCGACAAAGAGTTTGATGAATGTTTTTTGGTATTTGTTGAGTGCTCCATAAAAAGTATTCGACAAAAAACTCGTTGCCGATGTATAGTTCATCGAAACCTTTTTACCAAGAGTCCCACTCGACAAAGAGTTTATTGAATGTTTTCTGGGCTAACAGCTGTGTCCGATAGTGGTTCTTGGAACAATTATCTGGAAGATAGTTTTTTTTCACCGTGTGGTGAAATGGTCATCAATAATATAGTTGATCACTCGATTGATCACTTTGTACAAACCTAGAATCATGAGCGTCGGGGTTGTTTTCTATCAGAATTTGTTGCCCCTAGGTGGATGATTTGTGTAAATAGAATCGAAGGGGTAATTTCCCTGCTTGCTGCACACAGAAAAATGAAACAACAAAGGGTTGCCAAAAGAAAGGAATTGCGGTGTCCGAGTGCGGTCTACATTAATAAGATGTCAGCTGCAAATACTTTTACAACCAGCCGTTGATTGTATTATTAAACTTGCTCTTAGCATGCTCTCCCTTTCTTATAGTCTACTACGAGAACTATGACAAAAGTTTCTTTTGATAGAGGGATCAACTTAAAAAAGAAAATATAAACATGCTAAATGAGACATTCTGTGCCAACCTAAGGATCAAGACGGTCTAGGGATTCAGAATATAGAAATACAAAATAAATGTTTACTTAGCAAATGGTTGTTTAAACTTTTGAATGAAGATGACGTTTGGCATAACTTGCTTAGACGGAAATACCTTAGAACCCAAACTCTGACAAAGGTTTCTAGAAGGTTGGGGACTCACATTTTTGTTCGATCTCCCGAAAGTGAAGGATTCTTTCTTTAGTCTTGGTTCCTTTATCCTAAAGGATGGGAAACATATTAGATTCTAGGAAGATACATAGCTATATAGACAATCTTTGATGTTTAAATACCCTGCTTTATATTACATTGTTCGCAGGAAGAGTGTTTCGATAGCAAGTGTATTTGCTAGTGTTCCTTTACAAATTTCTTTTCGGAGATCTTTGGTGGGAGAAGATTTATGGAATTGAACTAGGCTAGTTGCTAGTATTTCTCATATTCAACTTAGTGAAGGGAATGATATTTTCAAATGGAATTTATTACCTTCAGGACAATTTTTTGTTAAATCCGTGTATAGATTTTAAATGAATAGTGCCAAGGTTTTTTTTTATCACAAACCTTCGTGGAATCTTAAAATACCATTGAAGATAAAGATTTTTCTGTGGTACTTACTCAAAGGGGTTATTTTAACAAAAGATAGCCTAGCTAGGCGTAATTGGCATGACAATAAAAAATGTGTTTTCTGTTATTCAGATGAGTCTATACAACACTTGTTTTTTAAGTGCCATTATGGTCGGTTCTGTTGGAGGCTCGATCACTGTTGTTTTGGCCTCAGTATACCTAGATCAGTGAAACATTTTTTTTGGATCTTGGCTTTTACGGGTAACATCAAAAATAAAAAATGATTTGTATAGGTGTCGCAGCATTATGTTGGGCTATCTGGACTAGTAGGAATGATTTTGTTTTTGACAAATCCTCTATGATTACTTATTTGAGGTGATGTTTCGAGTGACACATTAGCTTAGACTTTGGGCTAAACTTCATAAGGACGAAGAGGATATAATAAAGGTGGCATATAGGCAATTGGAGACAACGTCTATCCAAATCTTCACTCACTTTAGCTAGAGATTTACGAATAGGATCACTGTTGTTTAGATGTCATCAAAGTCTGTTTTGTTTTTCCTATTTGTTTTGTTCCCCGGGGAATTCAGTTCGGTGGTTTTTGTTATGTTGGCCATACTTTACATGTGAGGGGAAGACCGAAATGATGTTTTTCCATTATCTAAGAATGATAACTATGACCATTGTTTCGTCAAATGTTTTTTAAATAGCTTTCAGCTCTTTCAGTAAAGATTTGCTCGTGAAGCCGATTGTAAAAAAATATTACTACTTTACTACTAACTGTACCTTATTTTCCGAGCTTGATTGATTTTTGTGTTAACACAGCAGCAGACTAACAGAATTATTCCGGCCGCTGCATCAACAATAGATGCACTTCGACCGAAAGCCGAAAGAACGGCAGCTGCTTTTGTGATCAACCGGCCGGCGAGGCGAGCGATTTCAGCCGCATCAAAAATCAGAACCAGCTCGACACGACACGAGACGACAATGGCGGAGCGAGAGCGAGCGACGGAGCGAGTCTCTCTCACCTCGCTCTCCTCACTTCCTCAGTCTATGACATCGGAAGATGACGTCATCGGGAGCTCTTCCTCGGTTCCTCCCACCTTCCTGGCACCTTCCTCTCACCTTCCTCTTCCCGCGAGCACACTGTGCGAGCGCCGCCCCGGCACACATTGCGCTACCTGCCTATATAAAGGAATGGCGAGCGCTGCCGTGCAACTCTGCCCAATCCATACCAACGCACCCAAATCCTCCTCCTCCTCCTACTATTCGAGCAGCTAGCCCAGCCAATCACTCTGCTGAAAATAGCTTCGAGACCTTGGCGCACAAGAAACCGTGAACTATCGATCATCCCTGCGATAGCAAGCGCAGCAATGGCGGCGAAGCGTCTGTACAACGGGTACGAGCAGGACGGGGACCAGCCCAATGACAAGCGCATGCGCCGGCTGCCGTCCTTCTCGACGTACGGGAGCCGCCTGCTTTCTTTCTTTCTTTCTTTCTTCCGAGCTGGAGCTTCACTGACTGACTATTGGCGTCCAATTCCAGGGTGATCCGGGAGGCCATGATGCAGAAGCACATGCAGAGCCTGTTCAGGTGTCTGGAGCCCCTCCTCCGCCGAGTGGTAAGCGACAGCTCGATTCGCTCCCATTTCTTCTTGCGAGTCAAGCCAAGCAGCAGGCATCCTGATCCTGAAGATCGCTCTGTTTCGGGCCAACGTTTCGTTCAGGTGAAAGAGGAGCTCCATGCAGGGCTGACGCTGATGCAGAGCCCGCGCTACATCGAGAGGCTGCCGGCGGAGCGGGCGGCGTGGAGGCTGGCGTTCCGGACCCCGCCGCAGCTGCCCATCTTCACGGGCAGCAAGATCGAGGACGAGGCCGGGAACCCGCTGGAGGTGATCCTGGTGGACGCGGACACGGGCTCGCCGGCCGCGCTCCCGCAGGCGCTGCGCGTCGAGCTGGTCCCGGTGTTCGGCGACTTCCCGCAGGACGGGCGCGAGGACTGGTCCGACGACGAGTTCCAGAGGAACGTGGTGAAGGAGCGCGCGGGGAAGCGCCCGCTCCTGACCGGCGACGTGAGCCTGGCCCTGAGGGACGGGCGCGCCACGGTGGGCGAGCTCCAGTTCACGGACAACTCGTCCTGGGTCCGCTGCCGCAAGTTCCGCATCGCCGCACGCGTGGTGCCCGGCGCCTGGGACGGCGCCCGCGTCCAGGAGGCCATGACCGAGGCCTTCATCGTCCGGGACCACCGCGGCGAGCTGTACCGCAAGCACTACCCGCCCGTCCTCGCCGACGACGTCTGGAGGCTGGAGAAGATCGGCAAGGAAGGCGCGTTCCACAGGAAGCTCAGGAGCAGCAACGTCGGCACCGTGCAGGAGTTCGTCAGGATGCTGATGGTGAAGCCCGACGAACTGCGCGCGGTGAGTTTGCGCTCTCTCCCAGAACGTTAGCTTGGTCCCCATTTCGTTTCGTCCTCCGTGCTGGTTGGTACTGATGGGCTGCCCTGCTTGACTGTTTCTGTGCGGGGGTCCAGATTCTGGGCGACGGCATGACCGACCGCATGTGGGAGGCGACGACGAACCACGCCAGGACCTGCGCCACCGACGACAAGGTGTACGCGCACGGCACGCCGCACGGCACCATCTACGTGGACTCCGTCTTCAACGTCGTGAGGGTCGACATCGGCGGCGCGGAGTGGCCGCTGCACCAGCTGAACAGAGGCCAGACGGTGAGTCGTCCACCGTCTCCGAACAGAAAAGAAGGGACAGAGCGCCAGAGCTCCATGGATTTCGCTTGTTCTCTGACACGTACGTACTCTGTTTCCGGTCCCGGCAGATGGTGGTGCAGCAGATGCTGCAGGACGCGTACGAGCACCGCCACAGCCTCCAGGAGGCCGAACCCTTCATGGTCCATGGCCACGCCGCCAGCGACGTCCCACTGCTGCAGAGTAAGTGTCCGATTACCCTCCAGACCGTTAGGGGTCTCCGCCTTGTGATTCCCCTGCAGCTGTTGTAACATCCTGTGCACGGGTGGTGCGCGACTTGCAGACGCGGTGCCGGCGCTGGTGGACACGCCGCCGCTCTGGTTCCCGAACGCCGCGGAGATGGACTTCCCCGTCGACGACGTGGTCCCCGTTCCCCAAGCCAACAGCAGCTTCGGCTACCAGTGGACTGGCCAAGCGTTCCACATGCCAGGTTAACCCAGTGATCCCGAACAAGATAAACAAGTGACCCAGGTGAAGATCACTTGCAAGGTTCCAGTTCCAGCAATAGGATGTACATTAACAAAATACTGCTACGCGGTTATATGTCCAGGATCAGGGTCGGTCTGTCTGTCTGTCTGTCTGTCTGTCCAAGTAACAGCAGGGTTTAAGGGTAGGTGAAACTTGAGCGGCCCTTCCCTGCATTCGCCGGACGCGCCGAGCGTCCGCGGGCAGCGAGAAGCGGCGACCAAGTGCAAGATTCTTTTGTTTGATTCGTATCCTTTGTTTTTGTTGTAACTTCTCAAGTTTTTCCGTTCTGCCTGGCCAAGTACTAGCGTCCTGCTCTTCTCCCAAGATTGGGTTGCATTGCATGTAAAAAAATGTAACGCCGGAGCAGCGATGCTTTGGGGGCTGGCGAACAGGTGTGGTATGCCTACAATACAAAGGCTAGCAAGCAGAACTGGCTGGGTAAACACACAGCTCTGCTTTCTTCTTCTTCGACATTTTCGCAAGTTTTTTTTTTTGTGTGTGTGTCCTGTAAACATCAAGGTCTCAATAAAGAAAGGGAACCGCTTTTTTCATGTACATAAACACCAGTGTTTGTTTGAGATCTTCCGGTTCTTTTCTGCTGTTCCAAACAGTTGTGTTGTGTTGTTTCTGCTGTTTCAAACAGTTGTGTTGTGCCTGGTAGATCAGGAGATGGTAGGTGAATGATGCCTGGAGGTGAGACAAACACTTGACCGTGAGCAGCTGCTGGTGCTTCAGTGAAAACTCCGGCAAAAGCATTGCATGGCAGTTGACAGCATGAGTCCATAGAATAGTCAGTCGTCTTGTTGCACCTCTCCCTGCACAAAAAGCCCTTCGGAGAGCAACCATGGAGCAGAACAGGCACTGGCAGGTGGATATCCCATGCCAAGCAACGCGTCCGTCGTCGGAGAAGTCCAAGTCTCTTCGACAGCTGCATGTTTGCGCGTGAAAGAGAAGAAGAAGAAAGGGAAAACGATTAGTTATGAATAGTGTTTTTTTTTAATGCGTCGCCGGTTTACATAGAAGTAGCTATCAAATCCTCAAAGAGCTTGCACCAGGCATCAGCAATGTGCTTCTGCTTTTTTTTTTGCACTCAAAGAGGATATGGTGCGAGCTCTCCTCAGACCACCCGCAAATTTCACAATGGACGTTTCTTTTCTAGCTCCGCACTGAATTCTCCTTCGGTTGGCAGCCACATGAACAATCGCACTCTGAGGAGAAGCGCTCTTTCAGATGAACTCAGAACATTGATCTGGCACCTGCCATCTGGCCTTCAGGAGCTAGTAGACTGCAGAGGAATCCAGCTTCCCTACTCTATAGGATAGGAGGGTCTTGTTCATTTAGAAAGGGCCGTCTGCGCCATGATGCTCCTAACCTGTTGAAGATCAGTACGAGCTTGGTCTGAAAGACGTGGCACAAAGGCCGTGTTGAGATTTTAAATGATTGCTTCAGCTACTGTTGCGGCTCCCTCCGAACACAGTGGCTCAAAAGCGCCGGGAAGCGCTCCGCTAAGCCATCGTCTCCGTTCCAGACGTCCGACCACAAAGACGTAGATATGTGCCATCCCAAAATGAGACAGATGTCAAGCCTTGAACTCTTGATAGAGGGGGAGAATTGATCTTACGAGGTGTCGGTCCATGGGATAACTATCTTCTCCGGCGAAGTTATACTCTCTGCCGCAGGCTTGGTTCTAGTGTAGCAGCCCTAGGCGCTTGAGAGTCATTGCAAGAGAGAGATTGGTTTGATAATATATTCCTTATTCCTTTGTCTCCTGCGTACAGGCCTATATATAGGCCACCGGTTGACCAACTAGGCAACCACTAATTAGGCAAATGACTAATTGAAATTATCTCCCCTACAATTTAGGTCTATCAATTTAGCCACCAAATCAGTCACTTTCCTTTGCCGTGCCTTCTTTACGCGCGCTTTCCTTTGCCATGCCTTTCTTGTACGCGCTTTGCTTTGTCATGCCTTCCTTGCGCGCGCTGCTGCCAGCGCCCCCTGCGGCCTCTCGCTTTTGGCGCGCATAGGTGCGGCCCCACATGAGTGATCGCTCCCTATGATGCCCATGACACGAGGTTCCAGTGTGTACCCTGCAATTCAGTTCTTAGAGTAGCCAGATTTAAATCTTCGCCGAACTCATTGTGTTCAAATTTAAGTAACCTGCGCACCGGTTTAATGAGGCAGACATTTTGAGTTCCAAAATCTTTGATGCCCAAACCGCGCAAGTCCTTGGTGGTGCAAACTTTTTCTTAAGCAACTAGACTCTTTGCCGATGAAATCTCAAGAGTTACCTGCCCAGAGAAAAGCTCTTCTTCATCTGTCGACTTGTTGAATAACCTTAGTGGAACCTGCAAAGTTCACACCACATACACCAATTGACTGTCAATCACCGAGTTGATTAGAACAACTCTCCGTATTGTATTGAGCAAAGAGGCTTGCCAGGAAGAAAGGTATTTATCTGTTCTTTCAATATATGTATTAAACAATAAGGTTGATGAAAACTTTAGTTTAATTTTTTGCTAATTTAGTGCTAACCATTTAGACTAAACTTTTTGTTGAATATGATTAGATAGGGTCTACTTAAGGGCTTGTTCAGTTTGAAGTGGTTTGATGAAGATTGAAGGAGATTAAATCCCCTCCTATTCAAATTTGTATAGAAGGGGATTTAATCTCCTCCAATCCCATCAATCTACTCCTAATCGAACAAACCCTAAGGGTTGATTTGGTAACAAGTGGATCACGGGGGGATTGCAAGGATTACGGGGGAAATAAACTAATTTCTCCCTCAATACCTTCAATCCTCCCGTGATCCCGGGTCACCAAATCAACCCTAAAGGTGGTGGACTACGCAAAGGTGATAGAGATGGAGATTAAGATCACATGCATGTAAGTGTTCACCAAATGGAGAGGTTGTCGTATAAAAGCTGTTAAGTAACCCTAGTTAGGGTTATATGGGCAAATACCGACTTTGCCCCTGAGGGTCTCACATCTCTATATAAGGAACCTGTACACCCCTTCATAAGATAGAAAAGAGAAAGAGGTCAGAGACTCAATCCTATATCCTGTGTCTCGTGTGTTTCCTCTATCGTGCTTATGGGAATGGAGACGTGTCCTCTACAACTTCTTGCGCCTCTATTGCTGACGGGAGGGAAGGCAGTGGATCTGGTGATCCGTGGTAACGTAGTTCTCAACACGTTATCAACACGCTCTACCTTGATATTGCTGCGGGATCAGATCTGCATCAACTCTCCGTCAAGCCGGTAGGTCCCCGGCCTAGCCGAACTGTCCTACGCGACAGTCTTCGATTACTCCTCTACGCAATCAAACAGTATAATTTTTTAGATCTAATGTTGGTGGAATCTTGTCATCGCCCCACCATGTCCGGTGGGACTCCACTCGATCTGCCCTGATCACCAGAGTTCGCGCTCGCCTTGGAGTTGCGACCGCGCGTCGGACCTGCACCGCTCGCCCGCACATCAGATATGCTCACGCCGTGCTGAAGGTCGTGCGCCTGAGCTAAGGCCGCGCTAGGAGCCGCACCCATGCCAGCAGTCGCGCGGCCCTGGCAGCCATGTTGGTGCAGGCCATGCCAGCAGTCATGCCGTGCTGGCAGTCGTGCCAGGAGCAGCACCCGCGTCTACAATCACGCCGGGGCCAGGCTGCGCTGGAAGCCACATCCGCACCGCAAGTCGTGCCATGTCTCATGGAGATGAAGACCAGTTTGGTCCTATTCTTGTGCGGCTGCATGGAGATAAGGACGTACGAGAAAAAAGTGTTCGCACTATTCCATGCGTTTGTGCCATGAAAAAAGCCACGTGGGCCCACTTCCCTTTGAGCAGTGAACGAGTCAGCCGGACGCAACTACTTCAAGCAGTCTATCCATGTAAGACTCCTCGAGTAGGCCCCCCTATTTTATATAAATAAATTCATGTTGAATTTAAACAAGTTAAAGTTGTATGTTTACTTTTACGTAGTAATCTCTACTTTAATTAATTATTTCTTGCAGTAAATAATTAAGCAAAAAGTACATGTCTAAATATGGAAATGCTTTTTACACCTGACGTGTTATGCTCATGCAATAATTTTGGTGTTTATTTTTCTGCTTTTATTTCTCGTAGCAGATAATTCTTAAAATGCATGTAAAGTCTATATTGTGCATACTTAAATCGCTCTAGATATTTATATTATGTTGAGCTTTTGGACTCACGTCGAGTGATTAAATTGTATAGTGGGTACTCGGACACACCGATCAGACAACATTGTTAATCGGCTGAGTTATGACATTGGCTGAGAATTGGCTGCGCCCTGGCAACACGATGCAGTATTTGTGTCGTACGAACTTGGATGCGTCATGTGATTGCTATGTCGCGCTCTCGCTTAATCGGATCGCTCCCGTTGAGTCGGACCGCCATTGTGAAAGCTCTCTTGTGAGTTTTGGTGTTTGGATGACAACTCAATTAAAGGACTAACAAGTGTACTAAGTGTTGAACAGGTGCTTAAGGTAAAGCCTACAGGGTTCAACACAAGTGAACAAATGTGATGGTCCAAGAACTGGATTATGGATACATAATGGACATCACAAGTAAGATGGACATTGCATAAAGTGAGACTCGGGTGCGTAGCTCGGAGACAACTGATCAAGCCAAGGACGGAGGCAAGAAGAGCTTCGAGGTACCAAGTGCACGGGAGAAAGTCAAGGAGGCTGAGGAACCCAAAGCCAAGGGTGAAGAAGAAGGCTTGCAAGGTCAAGGGTGATCGAGTTGAGAACAGCTACGGCACATCGAGGATCACTACATAAGGACGTGACTTACAACCAATGAGATAACAGCTACAGTTATGTGGTGTAAGTCATAAGGATCAAGACCAAGCTCTAAGAAGGAGATCAAGGTCACTAGAAGGAGAACAAGTGTCAAAACCAGAACTGGAAGCAGCCCAAAAGAGCTAAGTTCACCTTGATCTTTAGTTTGGGTTGTTCCTATGTTTGGAGATGTTCTATGTGACCTTTGCAGGATGTTGGAGCTAAGAAATATCAATCTAGATCAAGTCAAGCCGACTTGATGATTTATGAGTCCAACATCAAAGCTCAAGCATGTGAAATGGTATAGATGTAATAATTAAGAGAAGGTATGTTTCTAGACTTAGTACATTGATTTTGTGGACTAATATACTTGTCTAAGTGTTAGAAACAGAAAGAAGAAGAAAAGGAACGAGGTGCAAAAGGCTTGGTTGTGTACAGCCAAGGTTCTGCTCAGTCTGGTGCACCGGACTGTCCGGTGGCTCACCGGACAGTGTCCGGTGGTGCACTGGACAGTGTCCGGTGCGCCAGGCTGGCTCGAGCGTACTGGCCGCTCTCGGGAATTCATCGTCGACGTACGGCTATAATTCACCGGACTGTCCGGTGACTGTCCAACGGTCGGCAGGGCCAACGGTCGGCCGCGCAATCTGTGCGGGACACGTGGCCGGGCCAACGGCTAGAAGAAGGCACCGGACTGTCCGGTGTGCACCGACATGTCCGGTGCGCCAACGGCTCCAAGACTGCCAACGGTCGGCTTCGCCGTAGAAGGAAAGAAATCGGGCACCGGACTGTCCGGTGCACCACCCGACAAAAGCTGATATTGCCTTCCAAATGAAGTCCAACGGCTCCTAGGCCCCTTGGGTCTATAAAAGGGACTCCTAGGCGCCTCCAAGATGTGAACAAGCGCAGCCAACAAGTGTAGACATCACTCGAATCAATTCTCACTCTCCCTCTTGTGTGTAACTCTATAGTTTGTGTAGAAGGCACAGCTATAAGCCTTTAGAGAGAGGAGAAGTGCTGCTAAGAGCTAGAGCAAGGTCTTGAGCGTATCGTTACTCTACCGAGGTGCTGCCGAGAAGTTTGTAAGCAGCTGCGGTGTTGTTGTAACCCATCTCAATAGTGAAAGGATCTATCTGTCATACTGACAGATCTGAGCAAACGGAGGAAGGAGTTGAAATAGACTCCAAGCCCAGGTGTGGCTAACTCCAACGAGGACTAGGCAAGCATTTCAGGCTTGGCCGAACCTCGGGATAAATCCTTGCATCTGTGTGCTCTGTTCTGTATTATATCCTGACTCTCTGCCTTACTCGATTTTATATCTGCACTTCAACACTTATCCGTGGTATAAGCTTTATTTGAAGTGCAGGACATTTTGAGACAGGATCTCCGATTCCGCTGCAACCAACTCGAAGGATCTTCTCATTCCACTGCGTTCTAGTCTTCGAGTAGAGTAAGAATTTAAGTTTTAAATTGATAAGTTTTATTCGCCTATTCACCCCCCCCCCCTCTAGGCGACATCCAGATCCTATTCCCGGGTCAAAGGGAACTTTCAATTGGTATCAGAGCTAGCCTCTCCAGTGTGGGCTTAGCCGTCCGGAGATGACGATGTCGTCACAAGAGGTAACTGTGGAACTTCTTTTAGGCGATGGCTCTAATTACAAGTCTTGGTCTGTCTCTATTTATAGTGCTTTCATGAGTGTTGATCCTGATTTGAGACAGGTCTTTAGTAGTAGTATTTTTCCTCCAATATTAGTAAAAATCCTTCCAATGAAGAACTAAGATGTCTAACTCTAAATCACCATGCTTGCAACATCTTAGTCGATTCTCTATCTAGAGGTGCCTATTTTGCCATCATGAGTAGTGATAGTGATCTATTTGTTGATGCTCATGATTTATGGAATAGGATTAAAGAAAAATATTTTGTGGCAAACTGTGATGCTCCTACTCCCTATATTACTTGTGATACTAACCATTCAAAGGGAGAAGAACAAGAACGATGGCACCCAAACGATGAATCCACCTCGTCGACAGGTTTGTTCTCCACTAGTGATAAATGTTTTATTGCTAACAATGACGGTGGAGACGAAAGCCATGATGAGGAGGAATATGAGGATGATAGCGAGGATGAATATTCATCACAAGGTACATTTTTCTATACTGCTTCCACTGACATTAATGACAGGGAAAATGAGATCGATGATGTGGAAGAAGAGGAGATTCGCCGTTTCTACAACCATCTCAACAAAGCGGACAAAGCTCTCTTGGTTAAGTTGTTGAGAAGAAACAAGGAACAAGGCGAGACGCTTCTCAGGCTAGAGGAGACTCTCAACAAAACCAACGACAGCCTAGAGAAGATGACCAAAGAACATGAGAAGCTAAAGCACTCTCATGGGAATTTGGTCCAACGGTATGAATCAATTTTAATTGAGCAAAGAAATAATCATGATGTATTATCTAATGTTGCTCAACTTAAAATTGAAGATTCTATGCTTAGGAATCAAGTAGAATTGTTAAGTCATGATAACCTTGCTCTTACTGAAAATATGACTTATTGTCTTGTTATCATGATAATCTCTTGGATAGACATATCATGCTTGAAGTTGCTCATGAGGTCGTAATTACGAACTTAAATTCATGTGAACTTCATTCTTGCACAAGTACACATTTAGATAATTCATCACCATGTGCTAACCCCTGTTGTTCAAAAGAAAGCCAATGTTTGAATAAGCATCAAGCTGCAGGGTCTCAAAAGAAATTGTGTGGGAACAAGAAGCAAAGACAACTGAGGAGAAGACATATTGCTCAACTCTCTCAAGATATCCACGGGCGCGTGGTGAAGAAGCTTGAGAAAGGAAAAACTGCAGCAAGTGTTAAGCTCAATAAGAAAGATGTTCCTAAAGATGAAGAAATCAACATGAGCTTGGAAAAAGGTAAAGATTCAATTAATCATGTTGTTTGCACTGACTTTCTCTCCATGTCATTCAAGTACAAAAAGGGAAAAGGAAAAAGGAGGTGTTTCAAGTGCAAGAAGTTAGGCCACCTCATCGCGTCTTGTCCGTACAAAGACAGAAATGAAGGGACAAGGAGTTGTTTTGGATGCAACAATAAGGACCACACGATCACTTCATGTCCGGTCATGAAGAATCAAGGATGTGCATCCTCCAAGGTGACCCTCACCAAGGAAAATGACACACAGCAAGCGTCATGTCAGGTTGAGCGACGCTTCTGCTACAAGTGTGGTGAACAGGGTCATCTATCCAAGGTATGTGATGAAGGTAAGGTTCCTAAGCAAGTAAATTTGTCTCAATCTCATTCGCTTAGGAGACCCAAATCATACACTTGTGCTAGATCTATAATGAGATCACCTAGAACTAGCACAAAGGCCATTTGGGCACCAAAGGCACTTTAGTTGAACGTCATGGACCCATCCCGAGATGGGTACCAAACTGTGTTAACTAGACCATGCAGGTGCCTTGAGATGGACTGGAGACCATGGGAGAGCTTAAGACTGTTATCTAAAACTCTATGCTTAAGCTGTTAATTATTTTGGTGTTTATTGACCCATGGTGAAATTATTGTGAAACACTAATCCCATGTTCATCTCAAGTGAAATAAGGTGTATAGGTCCTGAATCATTATTGGTGAACCAAGTAAAGGACTTCGATGAGAATCTACAACCTGCTCTCCAAAGGATGGTACCCGTGTATTTTAAGTACATAATTGCAATTTAGTATTGCTCTTAAGTTGGCTTGTTGTGCTACCTGTCTTTGGAGTAGTTATGCTTTATGATTGCCTATGTTAAATGAATCATAATGATGTTTGCTTAATCATGACTGGTGCTCTATAGGATATATCTTGAATCATTCATGGGTAGATCTTTCATTTGTTATATCCACAACGATTAACTCTCTTGGTGTATATGGATAAATCTGTAACTTTTTGTAAGTCACGCTATGTGCAATTATGACATTTTATTTAGTCCATATTCACATGATTACCCTGGTTTGGTACTATGTGAATTTCAAATCCATGTCATACCCTTTTGAGCTATGAGGTGCATGGCAAAAGGAGCCCTGAATTGGTAACAACAAATGCTCTCATAAAGGCAAAGGTATGGAAAATGGAACTGTGCAATTTTATTGAATATCTTGAAGTTCCATTGATAGTGATCATAGCTGTGTTCTTGCATTTCATTTGTAGTATCATGGCTTAGGAGACTTATGCCTTAAAATGTTGTTTCTTTTGGTGTTTCTAAGGAACCTTCTTAATTATGATGTGCTTAGACGTTGCGTTTTGTATGCATGATCGTGTTGTTTTTCAATTGAAATGATCGTGTTGTTTTTCAATTGGTATATGTGATGCAATGATTGTCAAATATGAAGCATGTCTAGGTTGCGTATAAAGGTTATACTTCCTGTGAGTATTCAATTGGCTTAGGTGCCACTGAGGCATGCATTGTTGTATTTAGTCAACCTTTCATTTAGCCTTCAATTGGTGTTAAGTGGCTTTTCATTTGATATTCAAATTGGCATCTTTGTGTGATGAAAGTGATAGAGTATGCCTTGACCAAGGTATATTGTGATCCCCTCTAGTTCTAAGGAAGCTAGAATGTGCAAAGTGCAAGTCATTCAAATACTTGATGCACAACTTGAGGGGGAGCACACATAACTTGTGTCTTTTGAGACTAACTGGTTCTTGAGCAATCTTGTATAGTCTCTAGGTGGAAAAGAGAAGATAAGCAAGAAATGGAGAAATCAGGACATGGGTACCTCTGTAAGTCAAGAAAATTGGTATCTCAAGTCGTGAGTAAGTGCATATTTTTAGATTGCTCATGCTCTATAATATTGGTGATAATAGATGCTTATTCTTAAATATCATGGAGCAATGATAATAAATGAACTTTGCAATTGGTATCTTTCGATTGGTAGCCGTGATAGTCTGCTTCAATTGATATCTTTTGATAATCATTAGAATGGAAGTTTCTTCTTGTGCCCAATACTATAACTTGTTCTAAGCTTGGTGTCTTAGCAACAAGAAAAGGTTAGGAGAAAGAATCAGGCACAAGTGTGGAGAAGCTCTCGAGAGATTAACTACTTTCAAGATGGGAAGTACACTACAACATGGTAAAGGTATAAAAGGAAGTATTAATCTTTTTGCATATATGTATCTTACCTAAATGTTCATAGTGCTTATGTTCAATAAGTAAGGGGGAGTTTTGATAGTCGTTTTTCCTCCTTAAACACCCTGCTGTCCCTTGACATCATCCTATGTTCTTGCTTGAGTATGGTTTTTGGTGTTTGATGTCAAAGGGGGAGAATTTGTGTATTAAAGCTTATCTCAACCTGAGAGGAAAGCTTATCCTAAGGGGTGATGTGTTTTAAGCTTTGCTAGTGTAGAAAGCTTATCCTAAGGGGTGATGTGTTTTAAGCTTTGCTAGTGTATTATTCATATGCTTCCTGCAGTATTATATGTGTTGCATCATATGGACTAGTGTTTCTGCTGCAATGAATTAACTGGCTTCTATAGTGTAATAGATAGTCATGTGGTTAATGGTGCTTTAAGATTGCTTTAAATTGGAAATTGGTATCTTAGTTTAAATTGGTATCTTAAAAGTGAATAGTGGTAGGTTGATATTCCTGTGAGATATCCACTAATTTGAATGGTGTTTAACTCTGATTATGTGCATTTGTGTGTTATAGCATCATGGCTTGATTCTTGACACAATGCATCCTAAAAAGTGCTAAGGTGTAGAAATGCTTCGAATTGCTTAAATATGTGCATATTGGCGTCTGAGGCCAAAATTATGTTTTTGAAATAAGCACATATTTAGGGGGAGCATTCTATAAACTTAGAATTCAAAATTTGTGCTTCAAATCTTATTCTTATGTAAGCTTTAATTGTGTTGCTATCAATCACCAAAAAGGGGGAGATTGAAAGCTCTCTTGTGAGTTTTGGTGTTTGGATGACAACTCAATTAATAGACTAACAAGTGTACTAAGTGTTGAACAGGTGCTTAAGGTAAAGCCTACAGGGTTCAACACAAGTGAACAAATGTGATGGTCCAAGAACTGGATTATGGATACATAATGGACATCACAAGTAAGATGGACATTGCATAAAGTGAGACTCGGGTGCGTAGCTCGGAGACAACTATCAAGCCAAGGACGGAGGCAAGAAGAGCTTCGAGGTACCAAGTGCACGGGAGAAAGTCAAGGAGGCTGAGGAACCCAAAGCCAAGGGTGAAGAAGAAGGCTTGCAAGGTCAAGGGTGATCGAGTTGAGAACAGCTACGGCACATCGAGGATCACTACATAAGGACGTGACTTACAACCAATGAGATAACAGCTACAGTTATGTGGTGTAAGTCATAAGGATCAAGACCAAGCTCTAAGAAGGAGATCAAGGTCACTAGAAGGAGAACAAGTGTCAAAACCAGAACTGGAAGCAGCCCAAAAGAGCTAAGTTCACCTTGATCTTTAGTTTGGGTTGTTCCTATGTTTGGAGATGTTCTATGTGACCTTTGCAGGATGTTGGAGCTAAGAAATGTCAATCTAGATCAAGTCAAGACGACTTGATGATTTATGAGTCCAACATCAAAGCTCAAGCATGTGAAATGGTATAGATGTAATAATTAAGAGAAGGTATGTTTCTAGACTTAGTACATTGATTTTGTGGACTAATATACTTGTCTAAGTGTTAGAAACAGAAAGAAGAAGAAAAGGAACGAGGTGCAAAAGGCTTGGTTGTGTACAGCCAAGGTTCTGCTCAGTCTGGGTGCACCGGACTGTCCGGTGGCTCACCGGACAGTGTCCGGTGGTGCACCGGACAGTGTCCGGTGCGCCAGGCTGGCTCGAGCGTACTGGCCGCTCTCGGGAATTCATCGTCGACGTACGACTATAATTCACCGGACTGTCCGGTGTGCACCGGACTGTCCGGTGAGCCAACGGTCGGTAGGGCCAACGGTCGGCCGCGCAATCTACACGGGACATGTGGCCGGGCCAACGGCTAGAAGAAGGCACTGGACTGTCCGGTGTGCACCGGACATGTCCGATGCGCCAACGGCTCCAAGACTGCCAATGGTCGGCTTCGCCGTAGAAGGAAAGAAATCGGGCACCGGACAGTGTCCGGTGTGCACCGGACTGTCCGGTGCACCACCCGACAGAAAGCTGATATTGCCTTCCAAATGAAGTCCAACGGCTCCTAGGCCCCTTGGGTCTATAAAAGGGACTCCTAGGCGCCTCCAAGATGTGAACAAGCGCAGCCAACAAGTGTAGACATCACTCGAATCAATTCTCACTCTCCCTCTTGTGTGTAACTCTATAGCTTGTGTAGAAGGCACAGTTATAAGCCTTTAGAGAGAGGAGAAGTGCTGCTAAGAGCTAGAGCAAGGTCTTGAGCGTATCGTTACTCTACTGAGGTGCTGCCGAGAAGTTTGTAAGCAGCTGCGGTGTTGTTGTAACCCATCTCAATAGTGAAAGGCTCTATCTGTCATACTGACAGATCTGAGCAAACGGAGGAAGGAGTTGAAATAGACTCCAAGCCCAGGTGTGGCTAACTCCAACGAGGACTAGGCAAGCATTTCAGGCTTGGCCGAACCTCGGGATAAATCCTTGCGTCTGTGTGCTTTGTTCTGTATTATATCCTGACTCTCTGCCTTACTCGATTTTATATCTGCACTTCAACACTTATCCGTGGTATAAGCTTTATTTGAAGTGCAGGACATTTTGAGACAGGATCTCCGATTCTGCTGCAACCAACTCGAAGGATCTTCTCATTCCACTGCGTTCTAGTCTTCGAGTAGAGTAAGAATTTAAGTTTTAAATTGATAAGTTTTATTCGCCTATTCACCCCCCTCTAGGCGACATCCAGATCCTGTTCCGGGTCAAAGGGAACTTTACATTGCCGTGTCACACATTTTTCGTGGGCCCTGAAGGCATTGCATGTGTGTCAACTATTAAGTCACAATTGCGTTTGTTGCGCCTGTTGTGCCTGTTGTGCGTACTTATCGTGTACTCCAAATACCAAGCCACAACTGTGACTGTTGCGCTGTTACGAAGGTTTGATGTGTTGTCGTTGCCCTGATACACTAGAGCTTGTACTCATGTGGATTGTGGTGGGTTGTTCAAACCCCTAGTCACATTATACGCAACCTTCATAAACAATTTTATTTGGCTCTATATTTTATTTAACTGTGTTGTGTGGCATCATATATTTATATGTATCACCAAGTGGCCATACCAACTATATCAAGCTCTATAGTGCTTGGAAATCTGGGAAATTAAATTGAAATATAATGAAACACAGATAAGTTAATTCTCGCTCTCTCCTCATACATAAAGTTTTACCCGAAGTAACCTGAAGATATATAATGCATGAAAGCCTTTTTGGCATAGGAGATATCACACATTGGGATTCTATTAGTAAGCAATAAACCTTACCAAATGAATATAGGCTAGAAATCTCAGTTGTACATTGCTCAACTAGATGTTGGCACATTGCTATTTGTCGCTGAACGATATGAAGCAAACTTTAAGATAAATGACTAGTACCTTAGCAACACGAAGTTGCGAGTACATCGAAATGTTATTCTGATAAAATTTTCACTATGTTGGTGTGAAAAACCATTGTGTGTTCCCGTCGAACCACTTTAATCGTCCTATACAGGACATCATGCTTGTGTTGCATATATCTCTCAGAATTGTAAATACTCATAGTCGCTGAATTGACTCGAGATAGTCCCTTGACGATAATGGTATACAGTAAGCCAAATGGTAAAGGTCAAAATTGAATGGAAATAAAATTGGGGTTTTTGTAGCAAAACTACATTTGATTCCACCCTTTGACATGCTTACCATAATCTATCTATGATCTATCAGAAGTAAGAAGAGTAGAAAATAGCCTTAAAATCCCACGTCACCATAGAGCTTGAACCAAATTGGACATTAATATGTGCTTAGTCCTTGGCACCGAAAGAGCCATAAATCTTGACCGCGATAGTGGTAGTGATCGTAATTTGTGATAGAACTATGAAGATCTTGTGGAGACCGGATGACTCCTTCGTATGAGAGCAGTATTATCTGTAGTTGAAGGCGGATCCTAGGCGGATACCAGTCTTGTTTCGTTCTTGCCAAGCAGTTATCATCATTTGCTTCATCAAAAGCTAGTTATATGGTGTTTTTTCCTAGATAGAATGAATTCTTGGCCTTGTCTGTTCTATTCCAAAGCTTCTCTTTTTGCTGAACAATGAAGAGATCGAAATAATGCTTTATAGAACAAATTGGTGTATAATATGAGGAGAAAAGTTTGCCCTGTTGGCAGCCTACACAACAAATATTTGACCGTTGTTATAAGTTCTCCCTCAAAATTATAATACCTAAAAAAATGTTGCATAACTTGAAACCCAATTTCAGACTGGTATGAGTAATTGGGTAAACCATGGGCAATGGTAAAACGAGTTGGACTATACATCTCTGCATAACAAAAATATTTGCTTGACAGGATTGGCCTGCTGCCGTGCACTTTACTACCATTATCTGCACACGTTTTCCTATGTGCTTAAAAGCACAATGCAACCAGTGAATGTATTTGTGAGCGCTAGACCCTGATGGTCATTTTACTTATTGATTTGAAGTCAACTACTAGCTCCAAAAGATGAATTGTATGCATGAGCCCCTGAAGGACCCTTATGGATAAAATAGTGTTGCGTATATTAGTCTAAATCTTAATGATTGACTGTGCATTTGGTAATAATAACAATAAGTTTGCAGAATTGTAACCACGAAGCAACTTGTTGTTGCATGTCTCACTGGATGTTGAGACTAATCCTTCATATTGAAGGACAAATATGTAGTATTCATGCCACTACATTAAAATAAGTCCAAAGCTCACTACATAAAACCCCTATCTGTAATGTGCGTAAGATTTCCCAAATAAATCACCACAATAGCATACATTGGCCACAACTGGATGATTGTGGTTGGGGATTTTATCTGTATACTTTTAGAACTGAAAGTCGCCTAAGGGGGGGTGGATAGGCGAAACCTAAAAATTAAAACTTTATCCCCCAACTAGATCCCTTGATTAGTGGTTAGAACAAGATATACAAATATAGGAGTATACAAACTAAGTTCTTGCTTGAAAAGAGTATTGCTAAATAATGCGGGAGTGATAAATCAATACAACTAATAAGTTATAGAATAAAAAAGCAAGAAGCCTTAGATGAGAAGAGCACTAGGACAAGTTCTTTCTTGCAACGTGTTGCTTCACTAAATGGGAACACCAAATGATATTAGCAAATAATGGTGCAACAAAACTTAGAGCAAGGGAAACAAACAAATCACAAGCAATAAACACAATGGACACGGGTGATTTGTTTTACCGAGGTTCGGCCCTCGAAGGCCTAGTCCCCGTTGAGGAGTCCACTTAAGGATGGGTCTTTTTCAACCCTTTCCCTCTCTCCACCGATCACACAAGGATCGGCGAGCTCTTCTTCTTCTCAAGGATCACTCTCGATCCCACAAGGACCACCACACACTTTGGTGTCTCTTGCTAGCTTTTTACAAGCCTCCAAAACTTTGAAGGAAGTTGGATGGGAGTCAAAACTCCACGCACAAATGAACACAAAGATGTAGCACACACTATCTCTCAATGAATCTCACAAGGCACTAGTGCTAAGCTCAAATGAGTAGCTCTCTTTTGCTTGCTCTCTCTTTTGTGGCACTTGTGTTGGTTGTAGTGGTCTAAATCTTGTGTATAGGATGGATCAATGAATATATGTGGTTGGGAGGGCTTGAGTATGTCAACTAGATGACTTGGAATGTTGCTTGGACTCCCACACCTTGAAGTGGCCGGTTGGGGTGGTATTTATAGCCACCAACCAAAATCTAGCCGTTGGTGAAGTCTGCTGGCGAAGGGCGCACCGGACAGTCCGGTGCGCCATCGGACAGTGTCCGGTGCGCCGCCACGTCATCCTCCCGTTAGGTCTTGGAGCTGGTCGACCGTTGGAGGCTTTGTCCTCATGTGGCACCGGACAGTCCGGTGCGACACCGGACAGTCCGGTGCCCCTCTGACCGTCTGCTCTGACATCTGATTTGCACTGTACACTTTGCAGAGTCGACCGTTGCGCGCAGATAGCCATTGCTCCGCTGGTACACCGGTCAGTCCGGTGTACACCGGACATGTCCGGTGAATTATAGCGGAGCGACGCCTGGGAAACCCGAAGGTGAAGAGTTCGAGCTGAAGCACCCTGGTGCACCGGACACTGTCCGTGGTGCACCGGACACTGTCCGGTGGCACACCGGACAGTCCGGTGTGCCAGACCAGGGCAGCCTTCGGTTTCCTTCTTGCTCCTTTCTCTTGAGACCTAACTTGTTCTTTTGATTGGTTTGTGTTGAACCTTTTGCACCTGTAGAATATAATCTTGAACAAACTAGTTAGTCCAATTATTTGTGTTGGGCAAATCAACCACCAAAATTAAGATAGGAAAAGGTTTGACCCTATTTCCCTTTCAATCTCCCCCTTTTTGGTGATTGATGCCAACACAAACCAAAGCCAATGCATAATTGAACTAGTTTACATAATATATGTGCAAAGGTTGCTTGGAATTAAACCAATCTATATTCCATAAGATATGCATGGATTGTTTCCTTTTCATTTTCAACATTTTGGACCACGCTTGCACCACATGTTTTGATTTTGCAAATTCTTTTTGTAAAACTTTTTAAAGTCCTTTTGCAATATAGTCAAAGATAAATGAATAAGATTTTGCGAAGCATTTTCAAGTTTTGAAATTTTCTCCCCTTGTTTCAAATGCTTTTCCTTTGACTAATCAAAACTCCCCCTCAATAAATTCTCCTCTTAGTGTTCAAGAGGGTTTTAAGATATCAATTTTGAAAATACTACTTTCTCCCCCTTTTGAAACACAATCAGATACCAACCTGAAATTCACCAATTGAAAATCATTAGTTTTAAAAATTAGGGTGGTGGTGCGGTCCTTTTGCTTTGGGCTAATACTTTCTCCCCCTTTGGCATGAATCGCCAAAAACGGATACTTAGAGTGAAATATAAGCCCTTTTCTTTCTCTCCCCCTTTGGCAAACAATTGAAATACAATTGAAATAGAGATATGAGTGAAGATTATACCAAAGTGGAGAACTATGCGGAATACCGACAAAGAGTGGATAATACCGAAGGAGTTGAGTGGAAGTGTCGTCTTTGCCGAATACTCCATTTCCCTTTCAATTCTATGACTAAGCATGAGAATACACTTGAAAACACATTAGTCATATGCATAAAAGGGATATGATCAAAGATATATCATATCAAGCATGATCATAGTTCTATATAACATAGATTGCTTCCCCTAAATATGTGCATGGAGAGGAACATGTATTTTTGGCCTTAAATGCCAATTGCACATAATTAGTTTAATGAGAACATATCTATATTATACAAAATGTGAAGTGCATTGTGTCATAGTATAAGTGTGATGCACATGACAGTTTATGCACTTATCGAAGCATGTTGCAAACATTTTAAGCATTTACCCTTAAAGATTTCAAAGAGACTTAAGGACCATCCACCTTTGGAACAAAGGTAGCTTATTCTCGTTACAAGGTTAATCTTTAAGCTCTTTGACAATAAAACCACTTCATCTAGTTTTAACAAAGATGCATAAATAATATTTAAGAGGTTAAACTAGATATGAAGCAGGGAAAATGCATGGACATGCTTTCTCTTCCTTCTATACAAGATATGCAAGGAATGTATACAAAAGGAAGATTTAGGTACATATGTAAATGAATGGAAGTAGTTTTACCGTTTTGTACCTTCACATAGAGACGCTCTCTTCATTGTGCTTTGTCCTTTGTCTTAGTTGCTTAAGACCTATTCTTAAGACAATATATGGAAATATTTTGCACAAAAGAGAGTTCTACAACAAGTGATCCTTTTCTAAGTTATTGTTAGCATATGGCAAATAGATCACAAATTGCATAAATGTATCATGAATTCTCCTTTTAACTTAGTGCATGTCAAGAGATATTGATTGATAGTATATGCGGCACTAAGAAGCATGATTGTTAATAGAAGTCATTCTATGATCAAACAAATAACAGATGTGATCAAGAGAACAACATACATAATAAATTATCAATTAAGCTTAGAGTAGGAGAATCCAGCAAATATGCTACTTTAGAGTGAAAGACAAGAATTTAAAATAGTAGCATACTTCATGAGAAACTCATTCTCATGCAAGAGACTATATGAAATTACTGAGATAAAGCAATAGTCTCAACGCAATCAAGATGTAGATAGAGGCTCCCCCTAGAGATATGCATCAAGTATTTGAATTGAATGGATGCATTTACTTTAAAGACAAATATGGAGAAGCATTATACATCTTGATTAAGGCTCATAAAATTTGCAATAAACAACTTAAGCCTAGCATTCTCATTATGAAAGGATTTAGAATACTCACAACCACACCATTGATTGTTTTGTAGATCTTACTATCCAAGTAGGTGGTGTTGTTCTTGATGTCCTCCTCTTTCATTTGAGAGTCCTCCCTTTGTAGTTGTTTCTTTTTCCTTTCAAAGTAATTGAAAATACTCAAGAAAGATGTTAGTAACACAAGGGAGTATATAATGAAGGATGATTTCTTTTAGATAGGAAATAAGCACAATTCATCATCCATAGGTCACACAGACATGAAGTAAAATCCTTAACATTAGTGCATTTCATTTGAGAAATATGAGTGAGCACCTTTTAAGCATTTTAATAATCATTGGAGATTTTACTTTATCATATTGAATTTAGTTAATCATTACTTGGAAGCAAATCAATATGATAACAAATATAGCAAAGGCATGAATTAGATTCTAATGGACAAACTCATTTATAAAAATGATATTGAATGCTCACTTAGTTAATTTAAGTCCAAAAAGAATCTATTCCTCACATGGGAAGAATAGAGTAAATAGCCATTGAAATGGGAACTAGATTTGATTAATAAGATGAGTTCCCATACCTTTGCTTTTACCTTTCTTCTTTCGGGTGAAGAGCGACCCATGAGGCTTGTGCACTTTCTTTTGTAGATATTCAAAAGTAAGCTCAAGAGATGCTTTGTTAGTAACACGAGCACAAGTTTCCATTTTTGTAATCATTTTGATAAGGAAAGAAAAGCTAGATTACTAAAACATGGAGACCTCATAGCATGAACTAGATTATCCATAGATGATGTTATGCTCAATTTTAATTCTTAAAGCAAGCATAATAATCTCTTAAGATTATAGGAATAAATCTAATTCATGATATGGAAAGCGATAAATGTGGAAGAATCAAATCCAATTTAAGCAAGTAGAAACACATCATAAATTATTGGATTGATTTTTCTTTTCATGTTAGATTACACATTTCCAAAGAGAAACTTATTCTCTACAAGTGAGACTGTTTGGGTTACTTAGATAAAATCATTAGTCTCACTATTCTAGTTATGGAGAGAGTTTTCCTTTTATAAGTGTCCTAAGGATTTGAATTCCTTTCATAACACCTTATTCTTTTAAGAACATGAAAAATCTCTCTATATCTAGAATCATGCAATACCAAGATAATTAGTGAAAAACATGCCATGAGATATTTGCAATAAATTAAAGCATGTAGATTGCCATAGTATGGAAATGATGAATATGCAATCGACCATATGAGAGGAAATTCTTCAAAGAATGATAATATAAATATAAAGACATTTGAAGTGCTACACATTTCTATGTGACTACACAAGACACATAAGAAATGATAATTTAAAATACTTGTACTTAAAGGCATAGAAGTTACCATCCTTTGTCTTTCCTCTATGTTGTAGGTCTTGACTTTTTCGGCATAGGATTAATTCTTCTTTTTCCTACAACATCAATATCTTCCCGAGATGATATGAATTTTAGATATAGTAATTTGAAATAACCTTGGGTCAATCATGGATATATAGATTATTGAAGATTGATAGCTTGAGTTATTGAGTTTTGAATGGACTCTCTCAAGCACCCCAAGGCTTCATATCATCTCCTTCTCCTGCAAAGCTTGTCAAGCATATTTTGGTACCCATCGCTTGATGGGTCCATCACGGTTAGCCAACAAAGATCTAGGAACCCAAGAGTCCTTTGTGTTAACACTTGGTAAACTCATTACCTTTCTAACATAAGTTGCAATTTTGGGTTGCCTAGTTACATGAGAATCAATTGACAAGTTAGGAGTGGGATCGTTACCAGTGGGACAATCCTTGCATTGATGTCCCTTCTTTCAGCATGTGTAGCATAGTCGTTTTTCAAGTTTTGAAGCTTTCTTCTTTCCTTGTTTGTTGCTTGCTACATGGTTAGTAAAAACTTTCTTTTCTAACCCTATGCCTCTTTGTTTTAAATGGGGACAAGATCTAAGTAAGTGTCCCTCTTGGAGCATTTAAAACAAAGTCTATCATCCTTGTTAATAATCAAGCCATTTTTAATGTAGGGACATGACCTAATCAAGTGCCCCTTTTCAAAGCATTCACTACACCTCTTAATGTGAAGTGTGGCTTGATCATTACCTTGGATGTTACCTTTTGTAGAGGCGTGGTTGAGGCTTTTGAAGGAGGTATTGAATTTCATCTTTTGCTTCTTCCTCTTGGCAATCCTCAAATCCTTGACATTTTCCTCAAGGGATTTAGTGCATGCCACGGTGGTTCCCGTCTCAAGCTTCTTCACCATGTGGTCACGGTTATCTTGAGAAGGTTGAGCAATGCACTTCCCTTTTAGTTGTGTCAAGCTCATTTTTAACCTCTCATTTTTCTTTGAGCTTTTGATATGAATCATCATTTGTTCCTGCAAATTCTAGCTCAAAGGAAGATTTGCTTGTCGACGGACAACAAGCATTAGCACATGGTAATATAGTATCAATTTGAATACATGTGCATGAGTGAGGTTGTTGGGATTTTAAGTTTTCTATCACAACCTCATGAGCAATGTTTAATATGATATGATCATCTCTAAGATTTTCATGAGAGCATAGGAGCATATCATATTTTTCTTGAAAAGCTAGATTTTCAATTTTTAGCTTTTCTACTTGGTCCTTAAGCAAGGTATTCTTATTTACTAATTGAGCGATACAATGTAAAGCGTTATCTTGCTCAATTGAAATAGTTTCATACCTTTGAACCAAATCAACATGAGAGCACTTTAGCTCCTCATGTTCTTTAGTCAACTCGTCAAAGCATTGTATCTTCATGGAGAGAATACTTTCTAGCCTTTGACGAGCTTCGCCTTGCTCTCTTGCTCTTTCTAGAAGTTTGAGCATGACCGCCTTATCTTCTTGGCTTAGGCGAGCGTAGAGTTGCACAAAGCTTCTTTCTTCCTCCTCATCCTCATTTGTGCTTCCGCTATCATTTTCATTAGCCACACAACATATGTGGGAATCGAAATGGGAAGACAAACCTCTTGGAGAGGTGGATTCATCGTTTGGTCTCCTCCGTTCATTTTCTTCTTCTTCCTTGCAAGGGTTAGTAACACAAATACCAAAGGAAGTAGAAGCACAAAATGAACTATTATGTTTGGACTCATTAAATTTGCTTTTAATTCTAGTCCAAATATCATGCGCATCATGGATTGATTCGTCATAATTCGATATGAAGGCACGATAATCTTCTTTGCTAAGAGAATTGCTTAAGATGTCAAAAGCTAGGTAGTTTAAGCGAAAACATCTTTGATCCTCCTCGGAGACAATTTTTCCGTTATAACTAGGAGGGAAGATACTCTTGTCTAAAATTTGTTCTAAATGTGGATCTACTGTTCTAAAAGCATTTATCACTCTAGTAGACCATGAATCATAATTAGAACAATCGGAAAGTAATATCTCAAGAGTTACCTCCTTGTTCTCTTGGGTCTTCTTGTTCTTTTGGGATCTTCTACGAGCCATCACTTCGAGTTGTTAGACTCAAGATGAAGTGCCTAGCTCTGATACAATTGAAAGTCGCCTAGAGGGGGGGTGGATAGGCGAAACCTAAAAATTAAAACTTTATCCCCCAACTAGATCCCTTGATTAGTGGTTAGAACAAGATATACAAATATAGGAGTATACAAACTAAGTTCTTGCTTGAAAAGAGTATTGCTAAATAATGCGGGAGTGATAAATCAATACAACTAATAAGTTATAGAATAACAAAGCAAGAAGCCTTAGATGAGAAGAGCACTAGGACAAGTTCTTTCTTGCAACGTGTTGCTTCACTAAATGGGAACACCAAATGATATTAGCAAATAATGGTGCAAGAAAACTTAGAGCAAGGGAAAACAAACAAATCACAAGCAATAAACACAATGGACACGGTGATTTGTTTTACCGAGGTTCGGCCCTCGAAGGCCTAGTCCCCGTTGAGGAGTCCACTTAAGGACGAGTCTTTTTCAACCCTTTCCCTCTCTCCACCGATCACACAAGGATCGGCGAGCTCTTCTTCTCTCAAGGATCACTCTCGATCCCATAAGGACCACCACACACTTTGGTGTCTCTTGCTAGCTTTTTACAAGCCTCCAAAACTTTGAAGTAAGTTGGATGGGAGTCAAAACTCCATGCACAAATGAACACAAAGATGTAGCACACACTATCTCTCAATGAATCTCACAAGGCACTAGTGCTAAGCTCAAATGAGTAGCTCTCTTTTGCTTGCTCTCTCTTTTGTGGCACTTGTGTTGGTTGTAGTGGTCTAAATCTTGTGTATAGGATGGATCAATGAATATATGTGGTTGGGAGGGCTTGAGTATGTCAACTAGATGACTTGGAATGTTGCTTGGACTCCCACACTGTCGGTGTTTAGGGTCTGACCGCACACCCGGGGTTGCCCCTCAAGGTGTTTTTAGGAGTAGGACGGTGTCGACAACTGTAGCAAAATGGTTCGTGCCGATCGCACGAGGGACAGTGGACAAGGTTTACAGGTTCGGGCCGCTTAGAGATGCGTAACACCCTACGTCCTGATGAGTATGCTTGGTGGATGTGATTACAAGAGAGCTCTCTGGATCGAGAATACAGAGAGTTGATGTGGAGGCTAAGTAATGGGTCGATCGTTCTGAAGGGGTGCCCCCTAGGCCTTATATACTCGACCGTGGGGCAGTACACATGATGAGATAACAACGAGTAGCTAAAAGATAGTGAACCTCTCGAGATTATCCCCTACGTAACTCTCGCCGACTTATCCTCACGCGGCTTCGCTGTATGAAGGCCCCGACGCGGGAAAGTCGGATCTCTGTTGCGGCCAATGGCTCGGCGCTATGGGCCGTCCAGGTTTGCACCAATCCGGCCCTATGTCGCTCCGCGTTGCTGGTCGTCTTTCCCCAGGCCCAAAAAGAATAACCTTACGATTTATTGGGCCCTTGGGCCTTTCGTGAGGTCCTTTACTCTTTTGGTGGACCCGGGGGATATCTATCCCCCACAAGCCCCCGATCTTTGGGTTAATTTAGAGATAATCAACCCGAAGATCCCAGGTCCAGCTTGTAGATGATTTGAAGAAAGATGACTCCTTGCTGTTTTCTCCTGCTTTGATCACTTGTCAACCAGAACCTAGCTTCGTGCCTGTGCCTTAGAGATCGGCATTCCTGTTTGTTGGCTCTGAACCTTATTGGGTGCACCGGAGGTGCACCCAATGGGTGTAGCCCCCGACCTTCAAGTGGATTTTTTGGATAATTCGCTTGAAGGTCTTCTTTTTGTGTCCTGTTGCTGAAGAATACTCTTTCTGCTTATAAAAGGGTTGGCATGATGTCATCCGTGCTATGTCATCAATATTATGCTTCGGAGTCACATGTGTTTTGTCTTTTGCAACTGAACTTGCAACCCTTCCATATCTTGCTGAGTAGCATAGTGTATTTGCTCTGCGACTGATTGGACGTTCGATGGACTTCTCTGTCTAGTCTTCAAGTCATGTCTGCCGACCATATTTTGCACTCTACTGACTATATTTGGCTTCCCTTTAACTCTTGTTGATATCTCATTTTTGTCTTGAGGCATTCACTGCATGCTCTGCACAGATGACCATTTTGAAAAATATACTGACAATTCCTGGGCGTCCCCCCCCAATGGGTGTGAGCAAGGAACGTCTTGGTACGCTGAGTGTTTTACCGTTGCTTCTGAGTTGTAATGTGATGGGACGGCGAGTGTAATCATATCCTTTGCGCTGTTGACTGGAGTCCCAATGGGTGTAGTGCTGCATGAAACGGCGTCCGCCGCCTGACGTGTCTTGGACGGTTGAGGTGTATATTGAATGCTTTGCGACTGTTCAGTGACCACTGTTGGAGGTGAGCGGTTGCCTTCTTTTCCTATAATAGTGCCTTTGCCTGTCTGATTTTTTCACATCTCTCGCTGTTCTCCGTTTCCTGCTTTCTTTCTTCTATCTGCATTTCCACCATGGCCAAGAAACGCAAGCGTGAACCAACCCCTCCGTCTGAAGATTTCGGCGACTCGGAGTATTCAGAGGAGGAGTTTCCTCTGAATCCGAGGGGTCTCCGGCTCCCATCCCCCTGCGTGAGTCGTCTGACGACTCAGACGACTCCCAGGGGCTCTCGGCGGAGGTCTGGTCGTACATCCGGGCCGTCGAGCGCTCCGGGCTCGAGGGCTCGGATGAGTCCGAGTACTCCTCGGAGGAGGAGGACTCGGACGACGGCGGCGAGGGCGGGGACGACGACGACGACGACGACAATGACGACGACGACGACGACGACGACGACGACGACGACGACGGCGGCTGCACCAGGGCGGCGGCGACAGGGGCGGCACCAAGAGCAGCGGCGGCGGGGGCGGCACCAAGAGCGGTGGCGGCGGCAGGGCAGGGCCAGTGCTAGATGCCACTGGTCCTTTTAAATATTAGTATAGATTAGAAGTAGTATAGTTAGATAATGTAGTATTATTATAATGTAAGTAGTATATTGTAGAGTAGTAGTAGTAGTAGCAGTAAAGTGTAGTTTAGTGGTAGAAATAGGGAAGTATCAACCCATAATGGGTTGATTTGTAAGTGTTATCACTTCCCTTGAATGAAAAACAAGTTTGGTTTCCTTTTGATGACTTGTTTTCGTCTGACTATGAATCTGAGTTTTCTGAGGCCGTAGATGAACGGCTTGATCGTTATACTGATGCTTTCAGCAATATTACAGTCTGTATCAATGTTTTTAGAAGTAATGCCGAGTGATCGGAAGTCGCCGTCGACATTTTAGAAGTAATGCCGAGTGGTTGAACTCCAGATCATCGTTTTAGATGCACGCCGAGTGAGTGAAGGTCAACGT
>JAOPSE010000062.1:10550095-10797974 GCA_029449295.1 Zea luxurians
TCTGTCCCAGAAGAGCTTTGTCTCTGGCACGTTGGAATCCGGTGCTGCTTCAGCGACGTGTTTCTGACTTAGAGGCGGCGAATGCCGGTCAGTGCTCTTTTGCTTCCTATTGGCTACCTTATTAAACTGCTTCTTATTTTAGCCCCTTTGCTTGACTGTTTCTTGCCAGATATGACTCGGCAGTATTCTGATCTTAAAGAAAAACATTCTCAAGGTCAAGCTGCACTGGTCCAGCGATGCTCTGATCTTGAGGAAAAGTATTCCCAAAGTCAGACTGAGCTGGCCTAAGTTTCTTCTTCTCTGAATGATGCTAACATGATGAACTCTACTCTTCGCGCTTAGCTCGACTCTGAAAAGGTGACCTGTGAATCCAGGTCTTGTTTTGTTGTACTCTTATTGCTTGCTTGACGTTTGAAGAAGCTGATTCTTGCTTGCAGGAAGAAAAATGTGCCCTTGTTACTTCTCGTGACCATCTTGATAGGCTATACCGTGACTCTAGCAACTCGCTGACCATCTTAGAGAGGAGTCATCGCTTCACTAGGGAGGAGTTAGACAATCTTTGTTATAAGATGCAGGAATCCTTGGATGACGTGATTCGCCTCAGGCAGTTGATATCGGCCAAAGATGCTGTCATCAAGAATCTGCGTGCTTCCAAGAAATCCGTCGCCCAGGAGCTAGAGACCGCTCAGTTGGCTGTCAAGGTTGCTGAAGAGACTTCTGCTACTCTGAGGGCCCAGCGCGATAAAGCTATGGATAAAGCTATTCGCGCGGGGCGGATTCTGATGAGGAGACCTGGTGTGGTTGTCCCTGACGACATAGTGGCAGATGTGAACGCCGCTCCTGATTCCTCCAGTCGTCCCTCTTCGTCGGTTGCTCCTGAGAAGAACGTTGCAAAATAGAAAACATTGTATGCTTTGAGCACGTGGTTAACGTGCTCGGACATTTCGTTAGAGGACACGTTTTAGTACTGAATGCTACTATTGTTCTCCTATTGTTTAGAATTCAACGATATCTATATTTGTAGAAGTAAAATGCAGCGTAATGGTTTCGAGACTTCTTCGTGGGACATAGAGGCTGCCCCTGGATGAGTAGCCGTATACGCGCTGAGTGTGTTGCGCCAGTTTGAGTTAGTTTCAATTCCAACTGATCGCTTCGTTGGTGCGATATAGTGGCCACCCCGAGTTAAGTAAGCGCGAGCATGTTGCACCGTCTTAAGTCGTTGCCGACTTAAGCCGATTGCTCCGTTAGCTGGGCATAGTGGTCACCCCGAGTTAAGTCAGCATGAGCATGTTGCACCATCTTAAGTCATTGCCAACTTAAACCGATTGCTCCATTAGCAGGGCATAGTGGTCACCCCGAGTTAAGTAAGCGTGAGCATGTTGCACCGTTCTTAAGTCGTTGCCGACTTAAGCCGATTGCTCCGTTAGCAGGGCATAGTGGTCACCCCGAGTTAAGTAAGCGTGAGCATGTTGCATCATCTTAAGTCGTTGCCGACTTAAGTCGATTGCTCCATTAGCAGGGCGTAGTGGTCACCCCGAGTTAAGTAAGCATGAGCATGTTGCACCATTCTTAAGTCGTTGCCGACTTAAGCCGATTGCTCCGTTAGCAGGGCATAGTGGTCACCCCGAGTCAAGTAAGAAATGCAGGTCGGCAATGAATAATTTGAGCGCTCTTGAAGTCTTCTCATCGATGATATATTTCCCAGTTTACAGAGTACATTGTCGTCCCAATAGCTTTCGAAATACAGCTAGGGTAAAATTTCCTGAGGTGTTCTATGTTCCATGAGTTCCCAATTTCTGTTCCGTCCATCTGAGTAAGGCGATATGATCCCGGCCGAGTGACTTCTGCTACTATGAATGGTACTTCCCATAGAGGTGACAATTTGTGCCATCCCTCCCCCGCTAGAATTCGGCGGAGGACGAGATCTCCCACTGCGAAGGATCGACGTCGTATGGCCTTATCATGATAGCGCCTCAGAGTTTGCTGGTACCGTGCTGATTGAATCACCATGTTCAGCCATTCTTCTTCGAGTACATCAACATCCTCTAGCCTAGTAGCCTCAGCTGCTATGTTTTCAAAGATCAACCTTGGCGCCCTAAACTTGAGATCAGTGGGTAGTACTGCCTCTAAACCGTAGACCATGAAGAAAGGAGTATTTCCATGCAGAGCTCGACTAGTTTGAGTTCTAAGGCTCCAAACGACATAGGGCAACTCCCTTATCCATTTTCCTATGAACTTTTCATTTTTATCGAAGACTTTTTTCCTGAGGGCCTCCAATATCATCCCGTTAGCTCTTTCAACCTACCCGTTGGCTCTTGGGTGTGCCACCGAAGCATATTTGATCTGAATGCTCTTCTGCTCGCAGAAATCAAAGAACTCTGAACTTGTGAAGTTGGATCCCAGGTCAGTTATGATGCTATTCGGTATTCCGAATCTGAATATTATGTCTTGTATGAATTCCACTGCCTTAGCTGAAGTTAAGGAAGCAATGGGTTTGAACTCTATCCATTTAGTGAATTTGTCGATAGCCACCAGTACATGAGTGTATCCTCCTTGAGCTTTCTTGAAAGGCCCAATCATATCCAATCCCTAGCACGCGAACGACCAAGTTATGGGTATAGTCTGCAGTTGCTGTGCTCGTAGATGCTGCTGTTTTGACAGGCACTAGCAGGCTTCGCACCTCTGGACTAACTCGGCTGCGTCACTCTTCGCTGTTGGCCAATAGAAACCTGACCTGAAGACCTTCCCAACTAGGGTCCTGGATGCTGCGTGTACTCCACATTGCCCAGCATGGACCTCGTCCAGAAGTTTCTTTTTAGTAGCTGAGAGAATGCATTTCATGAGGACTCCTGATGCACCCCTTCTGTATAGTGTTTCCCCAATGAGTGTATTGTGAGCTAATTGTCTTGCGATGCGCACGGCTGTATTCTTGTCATCTGGCTCCTCCTCATTTTTTATATATTTGATGATCGGCCTCCTCTAGTCATCAGAATCTGACTCTGGTTGACTCAAAGTATTACATCCTTCTGCCTGATCCGGTGAGATGCTTGGGTGCGATGTTTCTTGAACAAAGACTCCGGGTGGGACTTGAGTCCGACTGGATCCTAGCTTGGACAATACATTAGCTGCCGTGTTTCGATCTCTCTCCACATGGTGAAATTCCAGGCCTTCAAATTTATCTTCTAGTTTTCGGACGGCAGTGCAGTATTTTCCCATGGAATCGCTTGAACAATCCCATTCTTTGTTTATCTGGCTTATGACTACCATAGAATCTCCATATACCATCAGTCTCTTGATGCCTAGTGATACAGCAATATTCAGCCCATGAATCAAGCTTCATATTCTGCTGCATTGTTAGAGGCTGGAAATAACAGCTGAAGGGCATATCTGAGGTGCTCGCCTCCAGGTGCGGCGAAGAGGATCCCTGCACCTGCTCCCTGCAGCTTTAACGAGCCATCAAAATACATTCGCCATACTTCCGTAGTTTCTGGGTTATCTGGTACTTGCTGCTCGGTCCACTCTGATACAAAGTCAACCAGTGCTTGAGTTTTAATGGCAGTGCGAGGTCGAAATTCAATGTCATGAGATCCCAGCTCACGGGCCCATTTGGCTATTCTCCCGATGGCTTCTTTGTTGTGAAGAATATCCCCTATTGGAAAACCAGTGACTACTACGACTTTGTGGTCGTCGAAGTAGTGATGGAGTTTGCGTGCAGTTAGAAGTACTGCATATAATAGCTTCTGAACTTGAGGGTATTTTTTCTTCGAGGGACCCAGAACTTCACTGATGAAAAAAATTGTAACACCCGGTTTTAAAGGACAAAGCCGGGTGCTTCTCTTACATGCGCCAAAGAAGACAACATATATAATAACAGAGTGTATAGAGATAAATGTCACAAAACATCAGAGTATTTATTACATAGCGGAAGACTTATTACAAATAAAAGAATAACCATAAAACGAACTAAGGATCGTCGGTGCCAATGTCGACTGAGAAACGCCACCTAGATCAAGTCGAATGCCTCAGTGTTAGGCGATTCCTCTTCGAACACCTGTTCTTCTCCTGTGGGGGGTGTGAGACAGCAAGAGTGAGCTCACATACGTTCATAGCTCAACAAGTCGTGGGGAATAATGTGGCATGAACTCACCAAAGGTGGGAGTTCATGTAGTGTAAGGCTAATCAATGGAATAAAGGCTGAAGCTGAGCATTGCTTTTATAAGTTGGTCAAAATTTTATTAGCAATTACTAAGTGTAAGTAAATACCAAACCTTAATAATAATAAAGAAACGTAATAGTAAATAATCCCAAATGCGATGCAAATGTCAAATTAACTTTAAGTTCCATAATTAATCATGTGAGGGTCCGAGCCGCTCATGACCGTGAGCACGGCTAGTATACTAGTTTTACACTCTGCAGAGGTTGCGCATCTTTACTCACAAGTCATGTTACCCATCTGCTAAGAGATGGCCAATCCCATACACCTCTACCGAGGAGGCGAGGCAGGGTAACACTACGAGGCCTTTACAAAGTTCCACTAGCTTCAGAAATCCCGCTACAGTTTATAGGAAGCTCCAGTGCAGGGTTCTTGCCTGACCGCCATCGCAGCAAAATCAAGCAAGGACCTCCCTACACTGACCACTCCCCTACTGCCCTTGCCCCTTTCGGGTAAGGAAGACCTCCACTAGCTTTCCTAGTTAATCAGCCAAGGGCGTCCCACTAAACCCTTGTGGTAGCACTGTTTTCCCAGGTGGTCGCTCCATGTTCCCATTAATTTAATGATCTTAACATGAACAGTAATAATAACAAGATAATAAAAGAGTAATCATGAATAGTGTATCTCCATACCCAATCCACATAAAGCAATAGCAGGTACTACCCAAAAATATTTCAGGGGTGAACAAGGTATAAAGATAACCAAAACTGGGGTAACCGAAAGGATCCCATCAAAATTAACCTATGCAGATCATTAAAATTAATAAGAACATGGCTGGGAAAAGTAAGTGATCAAGGGCACAACTTGCCTTCAATGAGCTCCTGCTCAGCTATCTCTACTTGTTGAACCTCAGATTCCACAGTGGCTTGCTCGTCTACTTGCATCAACACAATACATACATAGTATAGCATAAATAAACATCACATCAAACATATAAATAAAATATACAGTAAAAATCTACACATTAAAATGAGATCATAGGAACTGGAATCACTAAATTTGGAGTTATAGGTTTCAAGTTATGAATTTTCTAAGATTTAATGTGCTTGAAATAGGGCTAAATGATAAATAAATTTTCTAACAGAGTTCATGTCAAAACAGTGACTCTAAGTGTTAGAGAATAATATTACAAAATTTTAGAAACTGGAATGGCTCAATTTGGACTAAAAATGGATTTTCTATGATTTATACAAGTTCTAGGGTTTATTTTCATATTAAAAATCAAATTTCCAATTCATTTAATCAATTTAACTCTGTACTGGACTGGGCCTCAATTCCTGGAAGGTCCAGGGGCTCTGGCGCAAGATTACCGAGACACAGAGAATAGTACTCTCTGGATGGCGGGTTCTATTCTTTAGAATCATAAGGTCTCTTTTGTAAAATGTACCCACGAAGGGGTATGCCGCGATCGCAGCCGTTGGATCAGATACGGGTGCGCCCGATTTAATTACTACTCCAGCGAATCGGCACGCAACTCTAGCCGAAGGATCTAGGATCGACGGCTCAGATTTAATGAGGGTTTCCTATACTCCGAGCCGTCCGATCTTTCCTACGGCCCAGATCTAAAGCGCGAAGGGGTATTCGTTGTTCTAATCTTGATCGTCCATCGGAGATCCGACGGCCGAGGTGTGCAGGGAGCGAATCGGTACGCATTATCTAATCCTAGCCCCATATCATGCGATCAACCGTTAGGGCGCTTCCCCCTAATTTCCTAACGTAGAGCACAGCGGCGCCCGGAGCTGTACCGGCGGCGGCATCGCCGGACTCGTCCTTGCGTGATTCCGACCACGAGGGCCTAATACAAACGCATCTACACGTTGCGGGGGCAAAACTGAAGTCGATTATGGTGTTCATACTCACTATAGTCGTGCAGGTGTTGCTGCCCACGACGATGTATGGTTCCGCGGCGGCGCTTGTATTCCGGCGAGAATTCAACCGCAACCAGTCAGTTCCGCGCCGGCCAACCCACACCATCAGCACAGGCATCCGCCAAGGAGGTTTCTCTGGTGGTCAATCGGGGATCGACAAAGCTTGTCTGTGAATCAACCATGGCGGCTGCGGCGGGCACGGATGTAATGGCTAGAGAGGGGCGCTCGGGTTTGAGGGGGGAGAAAATAGAGGGGAAGATAGAGCTATATACTGGGGAAGTGCTTCGGCCAACGACCGGGTCACGAGCGCCGGTAGTCCCGCCCCAGACCGCGCCATTCACGGCGAGGTAGTTGACTGACGGCTCAAGGTTACACGCGATGTCCGCTCGGTTCGTTGGGGGAGAGAAGAAGCCCTGGCAGAGGGGTGACGCAGTGCAGTGGCTCGCGTGGAGACCGGTTAGCGCAACTTGATTTGCGGCGCAGGTGGTTGGAAGATCTGGCATCTCCAGCGGAGGACCCGGTCAACGCGATCCAGTGCTCGCGGGGAAGAAAGCTCTGGCGCGTTTCAACGAAGGAGTCCGACTGACGGAGCGGCTCCACCAGTCAGCGACCGGTGCGACACCGTGCATGTTGGTGGGAGAGGCTGGCAACGGGCCCCGCGCGTCAGTCACATGGCAGAATGCTGGCGCGTTGTGGGCCGCGTGGAGGAGTGAAAAGAGAGTGGGCCGAGAGGGAACTGTTTGGCCCAAAACCGAATTTTCTTTTTTTCCATTTTCTATTCTTTTTTTTCTCAATTCATAGTTTAAATTCCCATATAAATTCAATCTTTGTGGTAAATTTGTACACAGACCAAATATTTAATTTGATCATACCCAATTGTGATGAAGTTATTTATTTATAAACTTATTTTGTGTTGTATAATGTTTCTTTCTTTCTTCTTATTTCCAATTCTATAAGTTGTGCCTTTGTGATAAATCTAAATTCTCAAATTATTACTATGTATATATATATTTTTGTAGTGTCACCATTATATTTAATCAATGCACAAACAAAACTCCAACATGGTGCAAGGTTTTTTTTGTTTTAGTAAAGAATTATTCTCTTTTAAATTAGGTTTAGTCAAATGTCTCAAGAAGTGGATGGTAAATCACATAAGGAGATCAACTCTTTATAAGTCTTATAATTTTGGGTACTACAAATCCTACCCCCTTAACAAAAATCTCGTCCTCGAGATTTAAGAAGATCTAGGGAAAAGGTGGGGAAAATCTATGCGAAGCTCTTCTTCTCTTTCCCAAGTTGCTTCATCTTCACCATGGTGGCTCCATTGCACTTTGCACATCTTTATAACCTTATTCCTCGTAACTCGAGTCAGTGTATCGAGAATCTTGATGGGGTACTCAGCATAAGTCAGATCCTCTTGAACACTAAGGTCCCCATTGGTAAATGCTCTTCAGGTACCCTGAGACATTTCTTCAGCTGAGATACATGAAATACATCATGAACCTCCGCAAGATGATCTGGTAACTCCAATTGGTATGCGACCCCTCCCACTCGCTTTAAGATTAAGAAGGGTCCAATAAAGCGAGGGGACAACTTTCCTTGACTTTGAATCTTCTCATACCCCGAAGTGGTGACACCTTCAAATAGACATAATCTCCCTCCTTAAACTCAAGTAGTCGTCTCCGGGTATCAGCATAACTTTTCTGCCTGACTGTGCAGTTCTCAAATTCTCCCTGATCTGTTGGACTTGTTCCTCTGCTTCTTGTATAACCTCAGGCCCAAACAACTGCCTTTCACCAGTTTTGATCCCAATACAGTGGGTCCTGCACTTTCTGCCATACAAAGCCTCAAACGGTGACATCTTCAAACTGGCCTGATAGCTATTATTATAAAGGAGACTCTGCATAAGGCAAACTCTATCCCAACTCCCACCATGCTTAAGAGCACAAGCTCTTAACATATCTTCAAGCACTTGGTTGGTTCTCTCAGTCTGCCCATCGGTCTGGGGATGGTAAGCCGAACAAAAATTCAATCTCGTATCCATTGACTCGTGTAATTTCTTCCAATACCGAGAGGTAAACTGTGATCCCCGGTCTGATACAATCTTCTTTGGCACACCATGCAGACAGACAATCTGTGTCTATACAACTCTGCCAACTTGGCTCCTAAATATGTGGTCTTTACTGGAATGAAGTGGGCCACTTTAGTTAGCCTGTCCACAATCACCCATATAGAATCATATCCAGCAGACGTGCGGGGTAATCCAACAATGAAGTCCATGCCAATCTCTTCCCATTTCCACTCAGGTATCTTCAGTGGGTGCAGTAGTCCGGCTGGCCTCTGGTGTTCAGCCTTAACTCTTTGGCACACATCGCACATAGCCACATGTGCAGCCACATCTCTCTTTAGTCCATACCACCAATACTTTTGCTTCAAATCCTGATACATCTTAGTACTTCCAGGATGAATAGAATAAACTGAATCATGTGCCTCCTTCAATATAGTTTCCCGAAGGCTATCAATATCGGGAACACAGATCTGATTCTTGAACCATATCGTGTCTTGCTCATCCTCTGTGAATTTCGGGCCTCTACCCTCTGTTATCAGATCCTTGATCTCCTGGATTTTGGCATCACCAATCTGACCTTTACGAATTTCTTGCTCCAAGGTAGGTTCCAATTCAATGGTGACTCCTTCCGTATGTGTAACAATTCCCAGGTTGAGCCTCTCAAAATCTTTTGCTAATTCATCAGGTAGCTGGACAACGAAAGCGGAGTGAACATGCTCCTTCCGACTCAAGGCATCTGCAACCAAATTTGCCTTGCCTGGGTGATAGTGAATCTCCAAATCATAATCCTTAATGAGCTCCAACCAACGACGTTGCCTAAGGTTGAGATCCTTTTGAGTGAATATGTACTTCAAACTCTTATGATCCGTGTATACTTGGCACTTAGTTCCCATAATGTAGTGTCTCCAAATCTTAAGTGCATGCACAACGGCAGCCAGCTCCAAGTCATGTGTGGTGTAGTTCAATTCATGTTTCCGCAACTGACGAGATGCATAGGCGATCACATGACCTTCTTGCATAAGCACACATCCCAATCCTTGGCCACATGCATCACAATAAATGTCAAATCCCTTCTGTAGATCTGGCATAATCAATACTGGGGGTGACAATCAATCTCTCCTTCAGTTGATCAAAGCTCTCTTGGCATTTCTCATCCCACTTGAATTCTCTTCTTTCTCCAGAAGCGATGTCATAGGCTTAGCAATTTTAGAGAACCCTTCAATAAATCTCCGATAATATCCTGCGAGTCCCAAGAAACTCCGAATCTCAGTAATTGTAGTGGGCACTCTCCACTCCATAATCTCTTTCACTTTAGCAGGATCCACTGCTATTCCTCCATTAGAAATAATATGACCAAGGATGGCACCTTGTCAATCCAAAACTCGCACTTGCTGAACTTAGCATAGAGTTGATTATCTCGCAACTTTTGTAGCACCAACCTTAGGTGTTGTTCATGGTCACTTTCACTCTTAGAATAAGTAAGAATATCGTCGATAAATACTACGACGAATCTGTCCAAATACTCCATGAACACCCTATTCATCAAATTCATAAAATAAGCTGGTGCATTAGTTAATCCAAATGACATAACAGTGAACTCATATAATCCATATCGGGTTGAGAAAGTCGTCTTGGGAATATCCGATGTTCTAATCCTCATCTGATGGTAACCCGATCGGAGATCAATCTTCGAGAATACTCTAGCACCTCTCATCTGATCAAATAAATCCTCAATACAGGGTAACAGATACTTGTTCTTCACCGTAACATCATTAAGTGATCTATAATCCACACACATCCTTCTTCTGTACAAACAGAACCGGCGTTCCCCAAGGTGAGGAACTCGGACGAATGTACTCAGCCTCTTGTAACTCCGTTAATTGCTTCTTAAGTTCCTTTAGTTCTTCTACAGCCATCCTGTATGGTCGCTTAGATATAGGAGCAGTTCCAGGTAGAAGATCAATGACAAACTCCACTTCCCTATCGAGTGGCATCCCTGGTAACTCCTCTGGAACGACATCCGGAAAACTCTCTAACCACACAAATGTTGTCGCCCACAAAACTTCTCATCTTCTAAGAATGTTGTTAGACTGATGGTGGTAGTTACTGCAACTTCAACTTCAAATCTTTGTCCTTTGGAACTTGTGAGTTCTACGGTTCCTTTAGCACAGTGTATAAACTATCTTTACCTTTCTTAACCGTGACGTACCAAGGATCACGTCTATAGTGCTCTCTTCTAACACTATAGGGGTAGCCCATCTGGTTTAGAAACATAGGGTAAGAAGGAAGAATTGTAGACAAGGCGAGTAATTACGAGAAATGTTACTGCGGGGGAATTATTAGCTAAGTAGATTAGTGTGTTATCCACTAAAGCTAATACATTACCTTATGTGGTACATGCTAAGATGCCCAACTATAATGTTTCAATCAATCAAAGAAGCAAATCAAGCATTTCTCATCAGAACAATCAACCAACATTTTTAAGTATATAAAATAGTTTTGACTTGGTCTTAGGCCTCCTATCTCTTAAAATGTCATAGGGGTAGGGATTCCAAGGTGTGAAATCCATCTCGTCTAAGAGTAGAAAAGGTAAGAATGATCAGAGTGGAACAGTAGAAGATGAGACAGGATCTAGATAAGTGTAGAAAGAATCAGAGTGAGGTAAGTGTAGAATGAATCAGAATAAGATAAGTAGGTAAGGGTTTTGTCCATTTCTATCTAGGTTTCGTCCTACAGTCAACATTTGCTCCGATACCACTTCTGTAACACCCGGTTTTAAAGGACAAAGCCGGGTGCATCTCATACATGCGCCAAAGAAGACAACATATATAATAACAGAGTGTATAGAGATAAATGTCACAAAACATCAGAGTATTTATTACATAGCGGAAGACTTATTACAAAATAAAAGAATAACCATAAAACAAACTAAGGATCGTCGGCGCCAATGTCGACTGAGAAACGCCACCTAGATCAAGTCGAATGCCTCAGTGTTAGGCGGTTCCTCTTCGAACACCTGTTCTTCTCCTGTGGGGGGGTGTGAGACAGCAAGAGTGAGCTCACATACGTTCATAGCTTAACAAGTCGTGGGGAATAATGTGGCATGAACTCACCAAAGGTGGGAGTTCATGTAGTGTAAGGCTAATCAATGGAATAAAGGCTGAAGCTGAGCATTGCTTTTATAAGTTGGTCAAAATTTTATTAGCAATTACTAAGTGTAAGTAAATACCAAACCTTAATAATAATAAAGAAACGTAATAGTAAAATAATCCCAAATGCGATGCAAATGTCAAATTAACTTTAAGTTCCATAATTAATCATGTGAGGGTCCGAGCCGCTCATGACCGTGAGCACGGCTAGTATACTAGTTTTACACTCTGCAGAGGTTGCGCATCTTTACCCACAAGTCATGTTACCCATCTGCCAAGAGATGGCCAATCCCATAACACCTCTACCGAGGAGGCGAGGCAGGGTAACACTACGAGGCCTTTACAAAGTTCCACTAGCTTCAGAAATCCCGCTACAGTTTATAGGAAGCTCCAGTGCAGGGTTCTTGCCTGACCGCCATCGCAGCAAAATCAAGCAAGGACCTCCCTACACTGACCACTCCCCTACTGCCCTTGCCCCTTTCGGGTAAGGAAGACCTCCACTAGCTTTCCTAGTTAATCAGCCAAGGGCGTCCCACTAAACCCTTGTGGTAGCACTGTTTTCCCGGGTGGTCGCTCCATGTTCCCATTAATTTAATGATCTTAACATGAACAGTAATAATAACAAGATAATAAAAGAGTAATCATGAATAGTGTATCTCCATACCCAATCCACATAAAGCAATAGCAGGTACTACCCAAAAATATTTCAGGGGTGAACAAGGTATAAAGATACCAAAACTGGGGTAACCTAAAGGATCCCATCAAAATTAACCTATGCAGATCATTAAAATTAATAAGAACATGGCTGGGAAAAGTAAGTGATCAAGGGCACAACTTGCCTTCAATGAGCTCCTGCTCAGCTATCTCTACTTGTTGAACCTCAGATTCCACAGTGGCTTGCTCGTCTACTCGCATCAACACAATACATACATAGTATAGCATAAATAAACATCACATCAAACATATAAATAAAATATACAGTAAAAATCTACACATTAAAATGAGATCATAGGAACTGGAATCACTAAATTTGGAGTTATAGGTTTCAAGTTATGAATTTTCTAAGATTTAATGTGCTTGAAATAGGGCTAAATGATAAATAAATTTTCTAACAGAGTTCATGTCAAAACAGTGACTCTAAGTGTTAGAGAATAATATTACAAAATTTTAGAAACTGGAATGGCTCAATTTGGACTAAAAATGGATTTTCTATGATTTATACAAGTTCTAGGGTTTATTTTCATATTAAAAATCAAATTTCCAATTCATTTAATCAATTTAACTCTGTACTGGAACTGGGCCTCAATTCCTGGAAGGTCCAGGGGCTCTAGCGCAAGATTACCGAGACACAGAGAATAGTACTCTCTGGATGGCGGGTTCTATTCTTTAGAATCATAAGGTCTCTTTTGTAAAATGTACCCGCGAAGGGGTATGCCGCGATCGCAGCCATTGGATCAGATACGGGCGCGCCCGATTTAATTACTACTCCAGCGAATCGGCACGCAACTCTAGCCGAAGGATCCAGGATCGACGGCTCAAATTTAATGAGGGTTTCCTATACTCCGAGCCGTCCGATCTTTCCTACGGCCCAGATCTAAAGCACGAAGGGGTATTCGTTGTTCTAATCTTGATCGTCCATCGGAGATCCGACGGTCGAGGTGTGCAGGGAGCGAATCGGTACGCATTATCTAATCCTAGCCCCATATCACGCGATCACCGTTAGGGCGCTTCCCCCTAATTTCCTAACGTAGAGCACGGCGGCGCCCGGAGCTATACCGGCGGCGGCATCGCCGGACTCGTCCTTGCGTTATTCCGACCACGAGGGCCTAATACAAACGCATCTACACGTTGCGGGGGCAAAACTGAAGTCGATTATGGTGTTCATACTCACTATAGTCGTGCAGGTGTTGCTGCCCACGACGATGTATGGTTCCGCGGCGGCGCTTGTATTCCGGCGAAGAATTCAACCGCAACCAGTCAGTTCCGCGCCGGCCAACCCACACCATCAGCACAAGCATCCGCCAAGGAGGTTTCTCTGGTGGTCAATCGGGGATCGACAAAGCTTGTCTGTGAATCAACCATGGCGGCTGCGGCGGGCACGAATGTAATGGCTAGAGAGGGGCGCTCGGGTTTGAGGGGGGAGAAAATAGAGGGGAAGATAGAGCTATATACTGGGGAAGTGCTTCGGCCAACGACCGGGTCACCAGCGCCGGTAGTCCCGCCCCAGGACCGCGCCATTCACGGCGAGGTAGTTGACTGACGGCTCAAGGTTACACGCGATGTCCGCTCGGTTCGTTGGGGGAGAAGAAGCCCTGGCAGAGGGGTGACGCAGTGCAGTGGCTCGCGTGGAGACGGTTAGCGCAGCTCGATTTGCGGCGCAGGTGGTTGGAAGATCTGGCATCTCCAGCGGAGGACCCGGTCAACGCGATCCAGTGCTCGCGGGGAAGAAAGCTCTGGCGCGTTTCAACGAAGGAGTCCGACTGACGGAGCGGCTCCACCAGTCAGCGACCGGTGCGACACCGTGCATGTTGGTGGGAGAGGCTGGCAACGGGCCCCGCGCGTCAGTCACATGGCAGAATGCTGGCGCGTTGTGGGCCGCGTGGAGGAGTGAAAAGAGAGTGGGCCGAGAGGGAACTGTTTGGCCCAAACCGAATTTTCTTTTTTTTCCATTTTCTATTCTTTTTTTTCTCAATTCATAGTTTAAATTCCCATATAAATTCAAATCTTTATGGTAAATTTGTACACAGACCAAATATTTAATTTGATCATACCCAATTGTGATGAAGTTATTTATTTATAAACTTATTTTGTGTTGTATAATGTTTCTTTCTTTCTTTCTTATTTCCAATTCTATAAGTTGTGCCTTTGTGATAAATCTAAATTCTCAAATTATTACTATGTATATATATATTTTTGTAGTGTCACCATTATATTTAATCAATGCACAAACAAAACTCCAACATGGTGCAAGGTATTTTTTTTGTTTTAGTAAAGAATTATTCTCTTTTAATTAGGTTTAGTCAAATGTCTCAAGAAGTGGATGGTAAATCACATAAGGAGATCAACTCTTTATAAGTCTTATAATTTTGGGTACTACATAAACAGGATGTTGCACTAGATAGGCATGTCCTTCTTCTGCTCGCTCGACTACCAACGCGGTGCTCACCACGTGAGTCGTGCAAGAGATATATAGCAGCAAATCTTCAGCTCGTTGAGTCGACGTGGCTCGTCATGGCGGTTTCAGCACCGGCGGACTTTTTCAGTGCGTCTAGGGCTTCCTGTGCTTCTGAAGTCTACTGAAACTTGTCCACCTTCTTGAGTAACTTATAAAATGGTAAGCCTTTTTCTCCCAGCCTGGATATGAATCTGCTCAGGGCTGCCATACATTCGGTAAGTCTTTGAACTTTCTTCTGTGATCACGGTGCTTCCATCCTCATGATAGCTTCGATCTTTTCTGGATTAGCTTAATTCCCCGGTGGCTGACAATAAACCAGAGTAATTTTCCTGCTGGTACCCTGAAAACACATTTTTCGGGATTAAGCTTCCATCTATATCGCCGTAGACTGTTGAAAACCAGCTGTAAATCTTCAATGAAATTTTCCGAATTTTCTGTTTTGATTACCATGTCGTCCACATAAGCTTCCACACGCTTGCCCCAGTGATCGGCTAAGCATGTTTGAATAGCTCTCTGATAAGTCGCTTTAGCGTTTTTGAGGTCGAACGACATGAAGGTATATCAGAAAGCACCGAATGGAGTGATGAACGCTGTTTTTTCCTCGTCTTCTTTCGCCAGTCTAATCTGATGATACCTAGAGTAGCAATCAAAGAAGGACAACATAGAACATCCAGCGGTGGACTCTACCACCTGATCTATCCTAGGGAGCCCGAAGGGATCCTTTGGACAGTGTTTGTTGAGATCCGTATAGTCGACGCACATGCGCCAATCCACCTTATTATTTTTGAGTACAAGAACAGGGTTAGCTAGCCACTCGGGATGTAACACCTCTCTAATAAATCCAGCCGCGACCAAGCGAGCCAGCTCAGCGTGAATGGCCTCTCTCTTGTTGGGCGTGAAACGATGTAATTTTTGCCGAATCGGCCTCGCCTGGGGGTAGACCTTCAATTTGTGCTCGACCAGTTCTCTCGGGACTCCCAGCATATTCGCAGGTTGCCATGCGAATACGTCTCGGTTATCTTGCAGGAACTGGACGAGCGCGCCTTCCTATTTGTTATCCAGGCTGGAGCTGATGATGGCAGTATTGCGTTCATCAGCGAACCCGAGGTTGATCCTTTTAGTTTCTTCAATCAGCCGCATAGAGGTCACAGCTTGAGCCTCGTTCGTGGGTACCGCGAGGTCTTCTTCAGGCTTAGAGTTTGCCTGCACAGAGGAAGTCGCCGATGGTTCGGTGGTGAGGGCCGCCTGGATGGCCACTCAGAAACATTCTGCGGCGCCTTGGAAGTCAGCGCACACAATTATGATTCCTTGTGGTCCTGGCATCTTCAGTATCATGTATGTGTAATGTGGAATGGCCATGAATTTCGCCAGTCCAGGCCTCCCGATGATGGCGTTGTACCCGCAGTCGAAGTTCGCCACCTCGAACCTCAGGTACTCGGTTCTATAGTTTTCCGGACTCCCGAAGGTGACCGGCATGTAGATGTGGCCCAGCGGATATTCTCCTTCAGTCGGCACGATGCTGAAGAAGGGTGTGTCCGACTCATGGAACTCTTTGAGGTGAACTCCCAATCCTTGGAGCATCCGGGGGAAGGTGACGTTGATGCTGCTCCCCCCGTCCACTAATACCTTCTTCACCCTGCTCTCTCGGATCACCGGATCAACAAGGAGCGAGTATTTGCCTGGGTGATCGAAGTTAAGCCACTGATCTACCCGAGTGAAGGTGATCGGGTGCTCCGACCATCGGTACGGAGCGGGAGGACCGGTGGTCGCCACCAGTATTTAGCGATCGTTGAGCTTTTGTTGTCTCTTGTTTTCCTGCGATCCGTGTCCACCGAAAATGACGTTGACCTCTCTGTCGACATGTGGGAATGCTCCTCCTCCTCCCTCCTCTTGTTGTTGGGGTTGTCGCTGTTCTCCCGGTCCTCCCCGCGGCGGAGGAGGGGGTAGAGGTTGGAAGGGTCGGCCGTGCCCGACGGAGTGCTTGAAGTCTCTACAGTTCCGAAGGGTGTGGCGCATGTCTTTGTGGTATGGGCACTAGGCATCAAGGATGTCGTCCAGCGTGCGTTCGCCTCCTCGATGTCCTCCTCGGGCGCGAGAGGCAGGCGGTCCGGCGGCATGGACCTCTTCGCGAGGCCTCTTCTTCCAATGCTTGTCGGGCTGTTGGTTCGTGTCGCGTCGCGGCGCTGCCGGTGCCGGCTTCGTTCCTCCGATGAGGTCCCAAGCTCGCTCGTCGGCGGTGATATAGAGGTCGGCTTCTCGGAACAGCTGTTCGGAGGTAGTCGGCGCCTTCTGCAGTATGGTTCGGACGAAGGCTGAGTCATCGGATCCTCGGTAGAAGTCTTCGATCACAGCCGCTTCCGCGACCTTGGGGATACGATTTCTCATGGTCTAGAATCTTTTGAGGTACGACCAGAGAGTTTCGTCCCCCCGACGCTTGATGGATTTGAGGTCCCACGGCTGCACCGGCTTGTCGGAGAGGGACTGGAAGTTGGCGATGAAACGTCGACTAAAATCACTCCAGTCGTCGATGCAGTGTCGTGGTAGGTGTCGCAGTCATTGCAGTGCATCTTGCCCGAGGACGATGGGCAAGTACACAGTCATCACGTCCTCGGTTGCCCCGGTAGCTCGGGCAGCGGTGGTGTAGACGGCCAGCCAGCCCCCTGGATCCTGCTTAGGTTCATATTTGTCAACGTTGGATACCTTGAAGTTAGGGGGCCATTGAATGGCTCTAAGGCGCGGAGTTAGTGCCAACACTCCACACGTGTCCTCCTATCGTCGGGGATGATGTCTGTCCCGGGGAGGGGAGGGGTTGTCGTGGTGCCTCGACCGTCCCCGGGTGGTGCCGCCAGTCGAAGCCATTGCTGACTCGGTCCTGGTGGCCTGACTCCGGGATGGGATGCCGTGGTCCCTGTCGTATTCTTCCCGACGACGTATCTCGCTCTCATGTCGTCGTTCGCGTGAAGCGTTGATGGAGCTCCGTTCGTCCCGCCGACTGTTGATGGCATGTCGTAGATCATTCGGCGGATGCGCGAGGGGTAGAAGATGGTTGGTTGCTCGAGTGAACAGTCGCCGGTAGCCCTCGGCATCGGGAGTCCGAGGGAGACCGTCGGCTATCCAAGCCAGTACTCCGCCGACTTCACTCGGCGTGTTCAAGGCTCGGGCAAAGTCGGGGTTCAAGTTGCGCCCGAAAAATGGATTTTCCCGATGTTGTTTTGTTTCCTGTTTGGCCTGTTCTTGAGCTCGTTGGCGATCGCGTCATTGGGAATTCCTCCTTTCCCGGAAGACACGCTCTTCCGGGGTTTCTCCCATCTCCGAGACCTCGTCTCGCGACACAGGCTGCGTCGGGTCCCGCTCTCCGGCTTCGTGATGTCACCAGATATTTCGGCGTCGGTTCCTTCGTCGGCGGGATTCCCGTTGAGGAGGTTTCCTCTCCAGGTGCAGTCGGCTCGTCGTCGGAGATGGGGGGCGACTCCACTCTCCCGATGAAGAGGACGTTGGGGTAGAATGGTGCAGCTGTCGTGACGATCTTCTCTCTGTTCTCCTTTGAGGGCAGAGGCATAGAAAGAACAACATGCTTCCTCCCAATTTTATTTGTTTCTTTATTTCTTGTGATTCATGTCCATTCTTTTGTCGGAGAGGTAGACAGTGGAGTTTTCCGGGTTGACGGCCCCTGGGCTTCTGGCTTGCCAGAGGCGATCTTTTTTCGAAGCATTGGAGGTTGCGCCTTTTCTTGCCTTGCCCCGATTTTCCTGGAGATTTTTGAGGAAGATCTTCTCTCCGTCGGATCCGCAATGCGATGCAGAGTTCCCTCCTCATCCGCTATAGATGAGATGGCTCCGAAGCAGAATGTGGACCCAGGGCGGAAGACGATCTCGTGCAGGAAGGTGACGGCCATTGAGCTAGCTTGGATCGATGACACACCCCTACCTGGCGCGCCAGCTGTCATTGTTTTGGGTCCGACCGCACACCCGGGGTTACCCCTCAAGGTGCTTTTAGAAGTAGGACGGTGATATCGACTGTAGCTCAATGGCTCGTGCCGGTTGCACGAGAAACAGTAGATAATGGTTTATAGGTTCGGGCCGCTTTGAAATGCGTAACACCCTACGTCCTGGCGAGAGTGCTTTATGTGGTGGGTTACAAGGTAGTTCTCTGGTGCGAGGGACGTAGAGAGTTGGGGTGGATGGCTGAGTAGTGAGTTCGATCTCTTCTGAAGGGGTGCCCCCTAGGCCTTATATATTCGACCATGGGGCAATACATGCAGATATGATAACCACGTGCACCTAAGAAATAGTGAACCGATTGAGTCTATCTCCCCATAGTTCCGCCGACCCATCCTCGCTCGGTTCCGTCGTACGGGGCTCCAGCGCGGGAAGGTCGGGTCTCTGTTGTGATTACTTGCTCGAAGTCGTTGGGCCGTCCGGGCTTGCACCGATCCGGCCTATTCCGATCCGCTTCACTGGTCGTCTCTCCCAGGCCCACCAGGAGATGACCTCACGAATTATGGAGCCCTTGGGCCCTTTGTGAGGTCTTTTATCCTTCTGGTGGACCCGGGGGATATCTGTCCCCCACAGACACTCCGTAAAGCCTTTGTCGAGTGACCGACAACAAATACTCGACAAAAAAGTTGTTGTCGATGTACAGTTCATCGAGACATATGCCGAAAGTCATACTCGACAAAGAGTTTGATGAATGTTTTTTGGTATTTGTTGAGTGCTCCATAAAAAGTATTCGACAAAAAACTCGTTGCCGATGTATAGTTCATCGAAACCTTTTTACCAAGAGTCCCACTCGACAAAGAGTTTATTGAATGTTTTCTGGGCTAACAGCTGTGTCCGATAGTGGTTCTTGGAACAATTATCTGGAAGATAGTTTTTTTCACCGTGTGGTGAAATGGTCATCAATAATATAGTTGATCACTCGATTGATCACTTTGTACAAACCTAGAATCATGAGCGTCGGGGTTGTTTTCTATCAGAATTTGTTGCCCCTAGGTGGATGATTTGTGTAAATAGAATCGAAGGGGTAATTTCCCTGCTTGCTGCACACAGAAAAATGAAACAACAAAGGGTTGCCAAAAGAAAGGAATTGCGGTGTCCGAGTGCGGTCTACATTAATAAGATGTCAGCTGCAAATACTTTTACAACCAGCCGTTGATTGTATTATTAAACTTGCTCTTAGCATGCTCTCCCTTTCTTATAGTCTACTACGAGAACTATGACAAAAGTTTCTTTTGATAGAGGGATCAACTTAAAAAAGAAAATATAAACATGCTAAATGAGACATTCTGTGCCAACCTAAGGATCAAGACGGTCTAGGGATTCAGAATATAGAAATACAAAATAAATGTTTACTTAGCAAATGGTTGTTTAAACTTTTGAATGAAGATGACGTTTGGCATAACTTGCTTAGACGGAAATACCTTAGAACCCAAACTCTGACAAAGGTTTCTAGAAGGTTGGGGACTCACATTTTTGGTTCGATCTCCCGAAAGTGAAGGATTCTTTCTTTAGTCTTGGTTCCTTTATCCTAAAGGATGGGAAACATATTAGATTCTAGGAAGATACATAGCTATATAGACAATCTTTGATGTTTAAATACCCCGCTTTATATTACATTGTTCGCAGGAAGAGTGTTTCGATAGCAAGTGTATTTGCTAGTGTTCCTTTACAAATTTCTTTTCGGAGATCTTTGGTGGGAGAAGATTTATGGAATTGAACTAGGCTAGTTGCTAGTATTTCTCATATTCAACTTAGTGAAGGGAATGATATTTTCAAATGGAATTTATTACCTTCAGGACAATTTTTTGTTAAATCCGTGTATAGATTTTAAATGAATAGTGCCAAGGTTTTTTTTATCACAAACCTTCGTGGAATCTTAAAATACCATTGAAGATAAAGATTTTTCTGTGGTAGGTACTTACTCAAAGGGGTTATTTTAACAAAAGATAGCCTAGCTAGGCGTAATTGGCATGACAATAAAAAATGTGTTTTCTGTTATTCAGATGAGTCTATACAACACTTGTTTTTTAAGTGCCATTATGGTCGGTTCTGTTGGAGGCTCGATCACTGTTGTTTTGGCCTCAGTATACCTAGATCAGTGAAACATTTTTTTTGGATCTTGGCTTTTACGGGTAACATCAAAAATAAAAAATGATTTGTATAGGTGTCGCAGCATTATGTTGGGCTATCTGGACTAGTAGGAATGATTTTGTTTTTGACAAATCCTCTATGATTACTTATTTGAGGTGATGTTTCGAGTGACACATTAGCTTAGACTTTGGGCTAAACTTCATAAGGACGAAGAGGATATAATAAAGGTGGCATATAGGCAATTGGAGACAACGTCTATCCAAATCTTCACTCACTTTAGCTAGAGATTTACGAATAGGATCACTGTTGTTTAGATGTCATCAAAGTCTGTTTTGTTTTTCCTATTTGTTTTGTTCCCCGGGGAATTCAGTTCGGTGGTTTTTGTTATGTTGGCCATACTTTACATGTGAGGGGAAGACCGAAATGATGTTTTTCCATTATCTAAGAATGATAACTATGACCATTGTTTCGTCAAATGTTTTTTAAATAGCTTTCAGCTCTTTCAGTAAAGATTTGCTCGTGAAGCCGATTGTAAAAAAATATTACTACTTTACTACTAACTGTACCTTATTTTCCGAGCTTGATTGATTTTTGTGTTAACACAGCAGCAGACTAACAGAATTATTCCGGCCGCTGCATCAACAATAGATGCACTTCGACCGAAAGCCGAAAGAACGGCAGCTGCTTTTGTGATCAACCGGCCGGCGAGGCGAGCGATTTCAGCCGCATCAAAAATCAGAACCAGCTCGACACGACACGAGACGACAATGGCGGAGCGAGAGCGAGCGACGGAGCGAGTCTCTCTCACCTCGCTCTCCTCACTTCCTCAGTCTATGACATCGGAAGATGACGTCATCGGGAGCTCTTCCTCGGTTCCTCCCACCTTCCTGGCACCTTCCTCTCACCTTCCTCTTCCCGCGAGCACACTGTGCGAGCGCCGCCCCGGCACACATTGCGGCTACCTGCTGCCTATATAAAGGAATGGCGAGCGCTGCCGTGCAACTCTGCCCAATCCATACCAACGCACCCAAATCCTCCTCCTCCTACTACTATTCGAGCAGCTAGCCCAGCCAATCACTCTGCTGAAAATAGCTTCGAGACCTTGGCGCACAAGAAACCGTGAACTATCGATCATCCCTGCGATAGCAAGCGCAGCAATGGCGGCGAAGCGTCTGTACAACGGGTACGAGCAGGACGGGGACCAGCCCAATGACAAGCGCATGCGCCGGCTGCCGTCCTTCTCGACGTACGGGAGCCGCCTGCTTTCTTTCTTTCTTTCTTCCGAGCTGGAGCTTCACTGACTGACTATTGGCGTCCAATTCCAGGGTGATCCGGGAGGCCATGATGCAGAAGCACATGCAGAGCCTGTTCAGGTGTCTGGAGCCCCTCCTCCGCCGAGTGGTAAGCGACAGCTCGATTCGCTCCCATTTCTTCTTGCGAGTCAAGCCAAGCAAGCAGGCATCCTGATTCCTGAAGATCGCTGCTCTGTTTCGGGCCAACGTTTCGTTCAGGTGAAAGAGGAGCTCCATGCAGGGCTGACGCTGATGCAGAGCCCGCGCTACATCGAGAGGCTGCCGGCGGAGCGGGCGGCGTGGAGGCTGGCGTTCCGGACCCCGCCGCAGCTGCCCATCTTCACGGGCAGCAAGATCGAGGACGAGGCCGGGAACCCGCTGGAGGTGATCCTGGTGGACGCGGACACGGGCTCGCCGGCCGCGCTCCCGCAGGCGCTGCGCGTCGAGCTGGTCCCGGTGTTCGGCGACTTCCCGCAGGACGGGCGCGAGGACTGGTCCGACGACGAGTTCCAGAGGAACGTGGTGAAGGAGCGCGCGGGGAAGCGCCCGCTCCTGACCGGCGACGTGAGCCTGGCCCTGAGGGACGGGCGCGCCACGGTGGGCGAGCTCCAGTTCACGGACAACTCGTCCTGGGTCCGCTGCCGCAAGTTCCGCATCGCCGCACGCGTGGTGCCCGGCGCCTGGGACGGCGCCCGCGTCCAGGAGGCCATGACCGAGGCCTTCATCGTCCGGGACCACCGCGGCGAGCTGTACCGCAAGCACTACCCGCCCGTCCTCGCCGACGACGTCTGGAGGCTGGAGAAGATCGGCAAGGAAGGCGCGTTCCACAGGAAGCTCAGGAGCAGCAACGTCGGCACCGTGCAGGAGTTCGTCAGGATGCTGATGGTGAAGCCCGACGAACTGCGCGCGGTGAGTTTGCGCTCTCTCCCAGAACGTTAGCTTGGTCCCCATTTCGTTTCGTCCTCCGTGCTGGTTGGTACTGATGGGCTGCCCTGCTTGACTGTTTCTGTGCGGGGGTCCAGATTCTGGGCGACGGCATGACCGACCGCATGTGGGAGGCGACGACGAACCACGCCAGGACCTGCGCCACCGACGACAAGGTGTACGCGCACGGCACGCCGCACGGCACCATCTACGTGGACTCCGTCTTCAACGTCGTGAGGGTCGACATCGGCGGCGCGGAGTGGCCGCTGCACCAGCTGAACAGAGGCCAGACGGTGAGTCGTCCACCGTCTCCGAACAGAAAAGAAGGGACAGAGCGCCAGAGCTCCATGGATTTCGCTTGTTCTCTGACACGTACGTACTCTGTTTCCGGTCCCGGCAGATGGTGGTGCAGCAGATGCTGCAGGACGCGTACGAGCACCGCCACAGCCTCCAGGAGGCCGAACCCTTCATGGTCCATGGCCACGCCGCCAGCGACGTCCCACTGCTGCAGAGTAAGTGTCCGATTACCCTCCAGACCGTTAGGGGTCCCGCTCCCGCCTTGTGATTCCCCTGCAGCTGTTGTAACATCCTGTGCACGGGTGGTGCGCGACTTGCAGACGCGGTGCCGGCGCTGGTGGACACGCCGCCGCTCTGGTTCCCGAACGCCGCGGAGATGGACTTCCCCGTCGACGACGTGGTCCCCGTTCCCCAAGCCAACAGCAGCTTCGGCTACCAGTGGACTGGCCAAGCGTTCCACATGCCAGGTTAACCCAGTGATCCCGAACAAGATAAACAAGTGACCCAGGTGAAGATCACTTGCAAGGTTCCAGTTCCAGCAATAGGATGTACATTAACAAAATACTGCTACGCGGTTATATGTCCAGGATCAGGGTCGGTCTGTCTGTCTGTCTGTCTGTCTGTCCAAGTAACAGCAGGGTTTAAGGGTAGGTGAAACTTGAGCGGCCCTTCCCTGCATTCGCCGGACGCGCCGAGCGTCCGCGGGCAGCGAGAAGCGGCGACCAAGTGCAAGATTCTTTTGTTTGATTCGTATCCTTTGTTTTTGTTGTAACTTCTCAAGTTTTTCCGTTCTGCCTGGCCAAGTACTAGCGTCCTGCTCTTCTCCCAAGATTGGGTTGCATTGCATGTAAAAAAAATGTAACGCCGGAGCAGCGATGCTTTGGGGGCTGGCGAACAGGTGTGGTATGCCTACAATACAAAGGCTAGCAAGCAGAACTGGCTGGGTAAGTGGGTAAACACACAGCTCTGCTTTCTTCTTCTTCGACATTTTCGCAAGTTTTTTTTTTTGTGTGTGTGTCCTGTAAACATCAAGGTCTCAATAAAGAAAGGGAACCGCTTTTTTCATGTACATAAACACCAGTGTTTGTTTGAGATCTTCCGGTTCTTTTCTGCTGTTCCAAACAGTTGTGTTGTGTTGTTTCTGCTGTTTCAAACAGTTGTGTTGTGCCTGGTAGATCAGGAGATGGTAGGTGAATGATGCCTGGAGGTGAGACAAACACTTGACCGTGGAGCAGCTGCTGGTGCTTCAGTGAAAACTCCGGCAAAAGCATTGCATGGCAGTTGACAGCATGAGTCCATAGAATAGTCAGTCGTCTTGTTGCACCTCTCCCTGCACAAAAAGCCCTTCGGAGAGCAACCAATGGAGCAGAGCAGGCACTGGCAGGTGGATATCCCATGCCAAGCAACGCGTCCGTCGTCGGAGAAGTCCAAGTCTCTTCGACAGCTGCATGTTTGCGCGTGAAAGAGAAGAAGAAGAAAGGGAAAACGATTAGTTATGAATAGTGTTTTTTTTAATGCGTCGCCGGTTTACATAGAAGTAGCTATCAAATCCTCAAAGAGCTTGCACCAGGCATCAGCAATGTGCTTCTGCTTTTTTTTCTTGGGCACTCAAAGAGGATATGGTGCGAGCTCTCCTCAGACCACCCGCAAATTTCACAATGGACGTTTCTTTTCTAGCTCCGCACTGAATTCCTCCTTCGGTTGGCAGCCACATGAACAATCGCACTCCTGGAGGAGAAGCGCTCTTTCAGATGAACTCAGAACATTGATCTGGCACCTGCCATCTGGCCTTCAGGAGCTAGTAGACTGCAGAGGAATCCAGCTTCCCTACTCTATAGGATAGGAGGGTCTTGTTCATTTAGAAAGGGTCGTCTGCGCCATGATGCTCCTAACCTGTTGAAGATCAGTACGAGCTTGGTCTGAAAGACGTGGCACAAAGGCCGTGTTGAGATTTTAAATGATTGCTTCAGCTACTGTTGCGGCTCCCTCCGAACACAGTGGCTCAAAAGCGCCGGGAAGCGCTCCGCTAAGCCATCGTCTCCGTTCCAGACGTCCGACCACAAAGACGTAGATATGTGCCATCCCAAAATGAGACAGATGTCAAGCCTTGAACTCTTGATAGAGGGGGAGAATTGATCTTACGAGGTGTCATGGACCTTCGGTTCATGGGATAACTATCTTCTCCGGCGAAGTTATACTCTCTGCCGCAGGCTTGGTTCTAGTGTAGCAGCCCTAGGCGCTTGAGAGTCATTGCAAGAGAGAGATTGGTTTGATAATATATTCCTTATTCCTTTGTCTCCTGCGTACAGGCCTATATATAGGCCACCGGTTGACCAACTAGGCAACCACTAATTAGGCAAATGACTAATTGAAATTATCTCCCCTACAATTTAGGTCTATCAATTTAGCCACCAAATCAGTCACTTTCCTTTGCCGTGCCTTCTTTACGCGCGCTTTCCTTTGCCATGCCTTTCTTGTACGCGCTTTGCTTTGTCATGCCTTCCTTGCACGCGCTGCTGCCAGCGCCCCCTGCGGCCTCTCGCTTTTGGCGCGCATAGGTGCGGCCCCACATGAGTGATCGCTCCCTATGATGCCCATGACACGAGGTTCCAGTGTGTACCCTGCAATTCAGTTCTTAGAGTAGCCAGATTTAAATCTTCGCCGAACTCATTGTGTTCAAATTTAAGTAACCTGCGCACCGGTTTAATGAGGCAGACATTTTGAGTTCCAAAATCTTTGATGCCCAAACCGCGCAAGTCCTTGGTGGTGCAAACTTTTTCTTAAGCAACTAGACTCTTTGCCGATGAAATCTCAAGAGTTACCTGCCCAGAGAAAAGCTCTTCTTCATCTGTCGACTTGTTGAATAACCTTAGTGGAACCTGCAAAGTTCACACCACAACCACATACACCAATTGACTGTCAATCACCGAGTTGATTAGAACAACTCTCCGTATTGTATTGAGCAAAGAGGCTTGCCAGGAAGAAAGGTATTTATCTGTTCTTTCAATATATGTATTAAACAATAAGGTTGATGAAAACTTTAGTTTAATTTTTTGCTAATTTAGTGCTAACCATTTAGACTAAACTTTTTGTTGAATATGATTAGATAGGGTCTACTTAAGGGCTTGTTCAGTTTGAAGTGGTTTGATGAAGATTGAAGGAGATTAAATCCCCTCCTATTCAAATTTGTATAGAAGGGGATTTAATCTCCTCCAATCCCCATCAATCTACTCCTAATCGAACAAACCCTAAGGGTTGATTTGGTAACAAGTGGATCACGGGGGGATTGCAGAGGATTAAGGGGGAAATAAACTAATTTCTCCCTCAATACCTTCAATCCTCCCGTGATCCCGGGTCACCAAATCAACCCTAAAGGTGGTGGACTACGCAAAGGTGATAGAGATGGAGATTAAGATCACATGCATGTAAGTGTTCACCAAATGGAGAGGTTGTCGTATAAAAGCTGTTAAGTAACCCTAGTTAGGGTTATATGGGCAAATACCGACTTTGCCCCTGAGGGGTCTCACATCTCTATATAAGGAACCTGTACACCCCTTCATAAGATAGAAAAGAGAAAGAGGTCAGAGACTCAATCCTATATCCTGTGTCTCGTGTGTTTCCTCTATCGTGCTTATGGGAATGGAGACGTGTCCTCTACAACTTCTTGCGCCTCTATTGCTGACGGGAGGGAAGGCAGTGGATCTGGTGATCCGTGGTAACGTAGTTCTCAACACGTTATCAACACGCTCTACCTTGATATTGCTGCGGGATCAGATCTGCATCAACTCTCCGTCAAGCCGGTAGGTCCCCGGCCTAGCCGAACTGTCCTACGCGACAGTCTTCGATTACTCCTCTACGCAATCAAACAGTATAATTTTTTAGATCTAATGTTGGTGGAATCTTGTCATCGCCCCACCATGTCCGGTGGGACTCCACTCGATCTGCCCTGATCACCAGAGTTCGCGCTCGCCTTGGAGTTGCGACCGCGCGTCGGACCTGCACCGCTCGCCCGCACATCAGATATGCTCACGCCGTGCTGAAGGTCGTGCGCCTGAGCTAAGGCCGCGCTAGGAGCCACACCCATGCCAGCAGTCGCGCGGCCCTGGCAGCCATGTTGGTGCAGGCCATGCCAGCAGTCATGCCGTGCTGGCAGTCGTGCCAGGAGCAGCACCCGCGTCTACAATCACGCCGGGGCCAGGCTGCGCTGGAAGCCACATCCGCACCGCAAGTCGTGCCATGTCTCATGGAGATGAAGACCAGTTTGGTCCTATTCTTGTGCGGCTGCATGGAGATAAGGACGTACGAGAAAAAAGTGTTCGCACTATTCCATGCGTTTGTGCCATGAAAAAAGCCACGTGGGCCCACTTCCCTTTGAGCAGTGAACGAGTCAGCCGGACACAACTACTTCAAGCAGTCTATCCATGTAAGACTCCTCGAGTAGGCCCCCCTATTTTATATAAATAAATTCATGTTGAATTTAAACAAGTTAAAGTTGTATGTTTACTTTTACGTAGTAATCTCTACTTTAATTAATTATTTCTTGCAGTAAATAATTAAGCAAAAAGTACATGTCTAAATATGGAAATGCTTTTTACACCTGACGTGTTATGCTCATGCAATAATTTTGGTGTTTATTTTTCTGCTTTTATTTCTCGTAGCAGATAATTCTTAAAATGCATGTAAAGTCTATATTGTGCATACTTAAATCGCTCTAGATATTTATATTATGTTGAGCTTTTGGACTCACGTCGAGTGATTAAATTGTATAGTGGGTACTCGGACACACCGATCAGACAACATTGTTAATCGGCTGAGTTATGACATTGGCTGAGAATTGGCTGCGCCCTGGCAACACGATGCAGTATTTGTGTCGTACGAACTTGGATGCGTCATGTGATTGCTATGTCGCGCTCTCGCTTAATCGGATCGCTCCCGCTGAGTCGGACCGCCATTGTGAAAGCTCTCTTGTGAGTTTTGGTGTTTGGATGACAACTCAATTAAAGGACTAACAAGTGTACTAAGTGTTGAATAGGTGCTTAAGGTAAAGCCTACAGGGTTCAACACAAGTGAACAAATGTGATGGTCCAAGAACTGGATTATGGATACATAATGGACATCACAAGTAAGATGGACATTGCATAAAGTGAGACTCGGGTGCGTAGCTCGGAGACAACTGATCAAGCCAAGGACGGAGGCAAGAAGAGCTTCGAGGTACCAAGTGCACGGGAGAAAGTCAAGGAGGCTGAGGAACCCAAAGCCAAGGGTGAAGAAGAAGGCTTGCAAGGTCAAGGGTGATCGAGTTGAGAACAGCTACGGCACATCGAGGATCACTACATAAGGACGTGACTTACAACCAATGAGATAACAGCTACAGTTATGTGGTGTAAGTCATAAGGATCAAGACCAAGCTCTAAGAAGGAGATCAAGGTCACTAGAAGGAGAACAAGTGTCAAAACCAGAACTGGAAGCAGCCCAAAAGAGCTAAGTTCACCTTGATCTTTAGTTTGGGTTGTTCCTATGTTTGGAGATGTTCTATGTGACCTTTGCAGGATGTTGGAGCTAAGAAATATCAATCTAGATCAAGTCAAGCCGACTTGATGATTTATGAGTCCAACATCAAAGCTCAAGCATGTGAAATGGTATAGATGTAATAATTAAGAGAAGGTATGTTTCTAGACTTAGTACATTGATTTTGTGGACTAATATACTTGTCTAAGTGTTAGAAACAGAAAGAAGAAGAAAAGGAACGAGGTGCAAAAGGCTTGGTTGTGTACAGCCAAGGTTCTGCTCAGTCTAGGTGCACCGGACTGTCCGGTGGCTCACCGGACAGTGTCCGGTGGTGCACTGGACAGTGTCCGGTGCGCCAGGCTGGCTCGAGCGTACTGGCCGCTCTCGGGAATTCATCGTCGACGTACGGCTATAATTCACCGGACTGTCCGGTGAGCCAACGGTCGGCAGGGCCAACGGTCGGCCGCGCAATCTGCGCGGGACACGTGGCCGGGCCAACGGCTAGAAGAAGGCACCGGACTGTCCGGTGTGCGCCGAACATGTCCGGTGCGCCAACGGCTCCAAGACTGCCAACGGTCGGCTTCGCCGTAGAAGGAAAGAAATCGGGCACCGGACTGTCCGGTGCACCACCCGACAGAAAGCTGATATTGCCTTCCAAATGAAGTCCAACGGCTCCTAGGCCCCTTGGGTCTATAAAAGGGACTCCTAGGCGCCTCCAAGATGTGAACAAGCGCAGCCAACAAGTGTAGACATCACTCGAATCAATTCTCACTCTCCCTCTTGTGTGTAACTCTATAGTTTGTGTAGAAGGCACAGCTATAAGCCTTTAGAGAGAGGAGAAGTGCTGCTAAGAGCTAGAGCAAGGTCTTGAGCGTATCGTTACTCTACCGAGGTGCTGCCGAGAAGTTTGTAAGCAGCTGCGGTGTTGTTGTAACCCATCTCAATAGTGAAAGGATCTATCTGTCATACTGACAGATCTGAGCAAACGGAGGAAGGAGTTGAAATAGACTCCAAGCCCAGGTGTGGCTAACTCCAACGAGGACTAGGCAAGCATTTCAGGCTTGGCCGAACCTCGGGATAAATCCTTGCGTCTGTGTGCTCTGTTCTGTATTATATCCTGACTCTCTGCCTTACTCGATTTTATATCTGCACTTCAACACTTATCCGTGGTATAAGCTTTATTTGAAGTGCAGGACATTTTGAGACAGGATCTCCGATTCCGCTGCAACCAACTCGAAGGATCTTCTCATTCCACTGCGTTCTAGTCTTCGAGTAGAGTAAGAATTTAAGTTTTAAATTGATAAGTTTTATTCGCCTATTCACCCCCCCCCCCCCTCTAGGCGACATCCAGATCCTATTCCCGGGTCAAAGGGAACTTTCAATTGGTATCAGAGCTAGCCTCTCCAGTGTGGGCTTAGCCGTCCGGAGATGACGATGTCGTCACAAGAGGTAACTGTGGAACTTCTTTTAGGCGATGGCTCTAATTACAAGTCTTGGTCTGTCTCTATTTATAGTGCTTTCATGAGTGTTGATCCTGATTTGAGACAGGTCTTTAGTAGTAGTATTTTTCCCTCCAATATTAGTAAAAATCCTTCCAATGAAGAACTAAGATGTCTAACTCTAAATCACCATGCTTGCAACATCTTAGTCGATTCTCTATCTAGAGGTGCCTATTTTGCCATCATGAGTAGTGATAGTGATCTATTTGTTGATGCTCATGATTTATGGAATAGGATTAAAGAAAAATATTTTGTGGCAAACTGTGATGCTCCTACTCCCTATATTACTTGTGATACTAACCATTCAAAGGGAGAAGAACAAGAACGATGGCACCCAAACGATGAATCCACCTCGTCGACAGGTTTGTTCTCCACTAGTGATAAATGTTTTATTGCTAACAATGACGGTGGAGACGAAAGCCATGATGAGGAGGAATATGAGGATGATAGCGAGGATGAATATTCATCACAAGGTACATTTTTCTATACTGCTTCCACTGACATTAATGACAGGGAAAATGAGATCGATGATGTGGAAGAAGAGGAGATTCGCCGTTTCTACAACCATCTCAACAAAGCGGACAAAGCTCTCTTGGTTAAGTTGTTGAGAAGAAACAAGGAACAAGGCGAGACGCTTCTCAGGCTAGAGGAGACTCTCAACAAAACCAACGACAGCCTAGAGAAGATGACCAAAGAACATGAGAAGCTAAAGCACTCTCATGGGAATTTGGTCCAACGGTATGAATCAATTTTAATTGAGCAAAGAAATAATCATGATGTATTATCTAATGTTGCTCAACTTAAAATTGAAGATTCTATGCTTAGGAATCAAGTAGAATTGTTAAGTCATGATAACCTTGCTCTTACTGAAAAATATGACTTATTGTCTTGTTATCATGATAATCTCTTGGATAGACATATCATGCTTGAAGTTGCTCATGAGGTCGTAATTACGAACTTAAATTCATGTGAACTTCATTCTTGCACAAGTACACATTTAGATAATTCATCACCATGTGCTAACCCCTGTTGTTCAAAAGAAAGCCAATGTTTGAATAAGCATCAAGCTGCAGGGTCTCAAAAGAAATTGTGTGGGAACAAGAAGCAAAGACAACTGAGGAGAAGACATATTGCTCAACTCTCTCAAGATATCCACGGGCGCGTGGTGAAGAAGCTTGAGAAAGGAAAAACTGCAGCAAGTGTCAAGCTCAATAAGAAAGATGTTCCTAAAGATGAAGAAATCAACATGAGCTTGGAAAAAGGTAAAGATTCAATTAATCATGTTATTTGCACTGACTTTCTCTCCATGTCATTCAAGTACAAAAAGGGAAAAGGAAAAAGGAGGTGTTTCAAGTGCAAGAAGTTAGGCCACCTCATCGCGTCTTGTCCGTACAAAGACAGAAATGAAGGGACAAGGAGTTGTTTTGGATGCAACAATAAGGACCACACGATCACTTCATGTCCGGTCATGAAGAATCAAGGATGTGCATCCTCCAAGGTGACCCTCACCAAGGAAAATGACACACAACAAGCGTCATGTCAGGTTGAGCGACGCTTCTGCTACAAGTGTGGTGAACAGGGTCATCTATCCAAGGTATGTGATGAAGGTAAGGTTCCTAAGCAAGTAAATTTGTCTCAATCTCATTCGCTTAGGAGACCCAAATCATACACTTGTGCTAGATCTATAATGAGATCACCTAGAACTAGCACAAAGGCCATTTGGGCACCAAAGGCACTGTTAGTTGAACGTCATGGACCCATCCCGAGATGGGTACCAAACTGTGTTAACTAGACCATGCAGGTGCCTTGAGATGGACTGGAGACCATGGGAGAGCTTAAGACTGTTATCTAAAACTCTATGCTTAAGCTGTTAATTATTTTGGTGTTTATTGACCCATGGTGAAATTATTGTGAAACACTAATCCCATGTTCATCTCAAGTGAAATAAGGTGTATAGGTCCTGAATCATTATTGGTGAACCAAGTAAAGGACTTCGATGAGAATCTACAACCTGCTCTCCAAAGGATGGTACCCGTGTATTTTAAGTACATAATTGCAATTTAGTATTGCTCTTAAGTTGGCTTGTTGTGCTACCTGTCTTTGGAGTAGTTATGCTTTATGATTGCCTATGTTAAATGAATCATAATGATGTTTGCTTAATCATGACTGGTGCTCTATAGGATATATCTTGAATCATTCATGGGTAGATCTTTCATTTGTTATATCCACAACGATTAACTCTCTTGGTGTATATGGATAAATCTGTAACTTTTTGTAAGTCACGCTATGTGCAATTATGACATTTTATTTAGTCCATATTCACATGATTACCCTGGTTTGGTACTATGTGAATTTCAAATCCATGTCATACCCTTTTGAGCTATGAGGTGCATGAGCAAAAGGAGCCCTGAATTGGTAACAACAAATGCTCTCATAAAGGCAAAGGTATGGAAAATGGAACTGTGCAATTTTATTGAATATCTTGAAGTTCCATTGATAGTGATCATAGCTGTGTTCTTGCATTTCATTTGTAGTATCATGGCTTAGGAGACTTATGCCTTAAAATGTTGTTTCTTTTGGTGTTTCTAAGGAACCTTCTTAATTATGATGTGCTTAGACGTTGCGTTTTGTATGCATGATCGTGTTGTTTTTCAATTGAAATGATCGTGTTGTTTTTCAATTGGTATATGTGATGCAATGATTGTCAAATATGAAGCATGTCTAGGTTGCGTATAAAGGTTATACTTCCTGTGAGTATTCAATTGGCTTAGGTGCCACTGAGGCATGCATTGTTGTATTTAGTCAACCTTTCATTTAGCCTTCAATTGGTGTTAAGTGGCTTTTCATTTGATATTCAAATTGGCATCTTTGTGTGATGAAAGTGATAGAGTATGCCTTGACCAAGGTATATTGTGATCCCCTCTAGTTCTAAGGAAGCTAGAATGTGCAAAGTGCAAGTCATTCAAATACTTGATGCACAACTTGAGGGGGAGCACACATAACTTGTGTCTTTTGAGACTAACTGGTTCTTGAGCAATCTTGTATAGTCTCTAGGTGGAAAAGAGAAGATAAGCAAGAAATGGAGAAATCAGGACATGGGTACCTCTGTAAGTCAAGAAAATTGGTATCTCAAGTCGTGAGTAAGTGCATATTTTTAGATTGCTCATGCTCTATAATATTTGGTGATAATAGATGCTTATTCTTAAATATCATGGAGCAATGATAATAAATGAACTTTGCAATTGGTATCTTTCGATTGGTAGCCGTGATAGTCTGCTTCAATTGATATCTTTTGATAATCATTAGAATGGAAGTTTCTTCTTGTGCCCAATACTATAACTTGTTCTAAGCTTGGTGTCTTAGCAACAAGAAAAGGTTAGGAGAAAGAATCAGGCACAAGTGTGGAGAAGCTCTCGAGAGATTAACTACTTTCAAGATGGGAAGTACACTACAACATGGTAAAGGTATAAAAGGAAGTATTAATCTTTTTGCATATATGTATCTTACCTAAATGTTCATAGTGCTTATGTTCAATAAGTAAGGGGGAGTTTTGATAGTCGTTTTTCCTCCTTAAACACCCTGCTGTCCCTTGACATCATCCTATGTTCTTGCTTGAGTATGGTTTTTGGTGTTTGATGTCAAAGGGGGAGAATTTGTGTATTAAAGCTTATCTCAACCTGAGAGGAAAGCTTATCCTAAGGGGTGATGTGTTTTAAGCTTTGCTAGTGTAGAAAGCTTATCCTAAGGGGTGATGTGTTTTAAGCTTTGCTAGTGTATTATTCATATGCTTCCTGCAGTATTATATGTGTTGCATCATATGGACTAGTGTTTCTGCTGCAATGAATTAACTGGCTTCTATAGTGTAATAGATAGTCATGTGGTTAATGGTGCTTTAAGATTGCTTTAAATTGGAAATTGGTATCTTAGTTTAAATTGGTATCTTAAAAGTGAATAGTGGTAGGTTGATATTCCTGTGAGATATCCACTAATTTGAATGGTGTTTAACTCTGATTATGTGCATTTGTGTGTTATAGCATCATGGCTTGATTCTTGACACAATGCATCCTAAAAAGTGCTAAGGTGTAGAAATGCTTCGAATTGCTTAAATATGTGCATATTGGCGTCTGAGGCCAAAATTATGTTTTTGAAATAAGCACATATTTAGGGGGAGCATTCTATAAACTTAGAATTCAAAATTTGTGCTTCAAATCTTATTCTTATGTAAGCTTTAATTGTGTTGCTATCAATCACCAAAAAGGGGGAGATTGAAAGCTCTCTTGTGAGTTTTGGTGTTTGGATGACAACTCAATTAATAGACTAACAAGTGTACTAAGTGTTGAACAGGTGCTTAAGGTAAAGCCTACAGGGTTCAACACAAGTGAACAAATGTGATGGTCCAAGAACTGGATTATGGATACATAATGGACATCACAAGTAAGATGGACATTGCATAAAGTGAGACTCGGGTGCGTAGCTCGGAGACAACTAATCAAGCCAAGGACGGAGGCAAGAAGAGCTTCGAGGTACCAAGTGCACGGGAGAAAGTCAAGGAGGCTGAGGAACCCAAAGCCAAGGGTGAAGAAGAAGGCTTGCAAGGTCAAGGGTGATCGAGTTGAGAACAGCTACGGCACATCGAGGATCACTACATAAGGACGTGACTTACAACCAATGAGATAACAGCTACAGTTATGTGGTGTAAGTCATAAGGATCAAGACCAAGCTCTAAGAAGGAGATCAAGGTCACTAGAAGGAGAACAAGTGTCAAAACCAGAACTGGAAGCAGCCCAAAAGAGCTAAGTTCACCTTGATCTTTAGTTTGGGTTGTTCCTATGTTTGGAGATGTTCTATGTGACCTTTGCAGGATGTTGGAGCTAAGAAATGTCAATCTAGATCAAGTCAAGACGACTTGATGATTTATGAGTCCAACATCAAAGCTCAAGCATGTGAAATGGTATAGATGTAATAATTAAGAGAAGGTATGTTTCTAGACTTAGTACATTGATTTTGTGGACTAATATACTTGTCTAAGTGTTAGAAACAGAAAGAAGAAGAAAAGGAACGAGGTGCAAAAGGCTTGGTTGTGTACAGCCAAGGTTCTGCTCAGTCTGGGTGCACCGGACTGTCCGGTGGCTCACCGGACAGTGTCCGGTGGTGCACCGGACAGTGTCCGGTGCGCCAGGCTGGCTCGAGCGTACTGGCCGCTCTCGGGAATTCATCGTCGACGTACGACTATAATTCACCGGACTGTCCGGTGTGCACCGGACTGTCCGGTGAGCCAACGGTCGGTAGGGCCAACGGTCGGCCGCGCAATCTACACGGGACACGTGGCCGGGCCAACGGCTAGAAGAAGGCACTGGACTGTCCGGTGTGCACCGGACATGTCCGATGCGCCAACGGCTCCAAGACTGCCAATGGTCGGCTTCGCCGTAGAAGGAAAGAAATCGGGCACCGGACAGTGTCCGGTGTGCACCGGACTGTCCGGTGCACCACCCGACAGAAAGCTGATATTGCCTTCCAAATGAAGTCCAACGGCTCCTAGGCCCCTTGGGTCTATAAAAGGGACTCCTAGGCGCCTCCAAGATGTGAACAAGCGCAGCCAACAAGTGTAGACATCACTCGAATCAATTCTCACTCTCCCTCTTGTGTGTAACTCTATAGCTTGTGTAGAAGGCACAGCTATAAGCCTTTAGAGAGAGGAGAAGTGCTGCTAAGAGCTAGAGCAAGGTCTTGAGCGTATCGTTACTCTACCGAGGTGCTGCCGAGAAGTTTGTAAGCAGCTGCGGTGTTGTTGTAACCCATCTCAATAGTGAAAGGATCTATCTGTCATACTGACAGATCTGAGCAAACGGAGGAAGGAGTTGAAATAGACTCCAAGCCCAGGTGTGGCTAACTCCAACGAGGACTAGGCAAGCATTTCAGGCTTGGCCGAACCTCGGGATAAATCCTTGCGTCTGTGTGCTCTGTTCTGTATTATATCCTGACTCTCTGCCTTACTCGATTTTATATCTGCACTTCAACACTTATCCGTGGTATAAGCTTTATTTGAAGTGCAGGACATTTTGAGACAGGATCTCCGATTCTGCTGCAACCAACTCGAAGGATCTTCTCATTCCACTGCGTTCTAGTCTTCGAGTAGAGTAAGAATTTAAGTTTTAAATTGATAAGTTTTATTCGCCTATTCACCCCCCTCTAGGCGACATCCAGATCCTGTTCCGGGTCAAAGGGAACTTTAACATTGCCGTGTCACACATTTTTCGTGGGCCCTGAAGGCATTGCATGTGTGTCTCAACTATTAAGTCACAATTGCGTTTGTTGCGCCTGTTGTGCCTGTTGTGCGTACTTATCGTGTACTCCAAATACCAAGCCACAACTGTGACTGTTGCGCTAGTTACGAAGGTTTGATGTGTTGTCGTTGCCCTGATACACTAGAGCTTGTACTCATGTGGATTGTGGTGGGTTGTTCAAACCCCTAGTCACATTATACGCAACCTTCATAAACAATTTTATTTGGCTCTATATTTTATTTAACTGTGTTGTGTGGCATCATATATTTATATGTATCACCAAGTGGCCATACCAACTATATCAAGCTCTATAGTGCTTGGAAATCTGGGAAATTAAATTGAAATATAATGAAACACAGATAAGTTAATTCTCTGCTCTCTCCTCATACATAAAGTTTTACCCGAAGTAACCTGAAGATATATAATGCATGAAAGCCTTTTTGGCATAGGAGATATCACACATTGGGATTCTATTAGTAAGCAATAAACCTTACCAAATGAATATAGGCTAGAAATCTCAGTTGTACATTGCTCAACTAGATGTTGGCACATTGCTATTTGTCGCTGAACGATATGAAGCAAACTTTAAGATAAATGACTAGTACCTTAGCAACACGAAGTTGCGAGTACATCGAAATGTTATTCTGATAAAATTTTCACTATGTTGGTGTGAAAAACCATTGTGTGTTCCCGTCGAACCACTTTAATCGTCCTATACAGGACATCATGCTTGTGTTGCATATATCTCTCAGAATTGTAAATACTCATAGTCGCTGAATTGACTCGAGATAGTCCCTTGACGATAATGGTATACAGTAAGCCAAATGGTAAAGGTCAAAATTGAATGGAAATAAAATTGGGGTTTTTGTAGCAAAACTACATTTGATTCCACCCTTTGACATGCTTACCATAATCTATCTATGATCTATCAGAAGTAAGAAGAGTAGAAAATAGCCTTAAAATCCCACGTCACCATAGAGCTTGAAACCAAATTGGACATTAATATGTGCTTAGTCCTTGGCACCGAAAGAGCCATAAATCTTGACCGCGATAGTGGTAGTGATCGTAATTTGTGATAGAACTATGAAGATCTTGTGGAGACCGGATGACTCCTTCGTATGAGAGCAGTATTATCTGTAGTTGAAGGCGGATCCTAGGCGGATACCAGTCTTGTTTCGTTCTTGCCAAGCAGTTATCATCATTTGCTTCATCAAAAGCTAGTTATATGGTGTTTTTTCCTAGATAGAATGAATTCTTGGCCTTGTCTGTTCTATTCCAAAGCTTCTCTTTTTGCTGAACAATGAAGAGATCGAAATAATGCTTTATAGAACAAATTGGTGTATAATATGAGGAGAAAAGTTTGCCCTGTTGGCAGCCTACACAACAAATATTTGACCGTTGTTATAAGTTCTCCCTCAAAATTATAATACCTAAAAAAATGTTGCATAACTTGAAACCCAATTTCAGACTGGTATGAGTAATTGGGTAAACCATGGGCAATGGTAAAACGAGTTGGACTATACATCTCTGCATAACAAAAATATTTGCTTGACAGGATTGGCCTGCTGCCGTGTACTTTACTACCATTATCTGCACACGTTTTCCTATGTGCTTAAAAGCACAATGCAACCAGTGAATGTATTTGTGAGCGCTAGACCCTGATGGTCATTTTACTTATTGATCTGAAGTCAACTACTAGCTCCAAAAGATGAATTGTATGCATGAGCCCCTGAAGGACCCTTATGGATAAAATAGTGTTGCGTATATTAGTCTAAATCTTAATGATTGACTGTGCATTTGGTAATAATAACAATAAGTTTGCAGAATTGTAACCACGAAGCAACTTGTTGTTGCATGTCTCACTGGATGTTGAGACTAATCCTTCATATTGAAGGACAAATATGTAGTATTCATGCCACTACATTAAAATAAGTCCAAAGCTCACTACATAAAACCCCTATCTGTAATGTGCGTAAGATTTCCCAAATAAATCACCACAATAGCATACATTGGCCACAACTGGATGATTGTGGTTGGGGATTTTATACGTATACTTTTAGAACTGAAAGTCGCCTAAAGGGGGGGTGGATAGGCGAAACCTAAAAATTAAAACTTTATCCCCCAACTAGATCCCTTGATTAGTGGTTAGAACAAGATATACAAATATAGGAGTATACAAACTAAGTTCTTGCTTGAAAAGAGTATTGCTAAATAATGCGGGAGTGATAAATCAATACAACTAATAAGTTATAGAATAAAAAAGCAAGAAGCCTTAGATGAGAAGAGCACTAGGACAAGTTCTTTCTTGCAACGTGTTGCTTCACTAAATGGGAACACCAAATGATATTAGCAAATAATGGTGCAAGAAAACATAGAGCAAGGGAAACAAACAAATCACAAGCAATAAACACAATGGACACGGGTGATTTGTTTTACCGAGGTTCGGCCCTCGAAGGCCTAGTCCCCGTTGAGGAGTCCACTTAAGGATGGGTCTTTTTCAACCCTTTCCCTCTCTCCACCGATCACACAAGGATCGGCGAGCTCTTCTTCTTCTCAAGGATCACTCTCGATCCCACAAGGACCACCACACACTTTGGTGTCTCTTGCTAGCTTTTTACAAGCCTCCAAAACTTTGAAGGAAGTTGGATGGGAGTCAAAACTCCACGCACAAATGAACACAAAGATGTAGCACACACTATCTCTCAATGAATCTCACAAGGCACTAGTGCTAAGCTCAAATGAGTAGCTCTCTTTTGCTTGCTCTCTCTTTTGTGGCACTTGTGTTGGTTGTAGTGGTCTAAATCTTGTGTATAGGATGGATCAATGAATATATGTGGTTGGGAGGGCTTGAGTATGTCAACTAGATGACTTGGAATGTTGCTTGGACTCCCACACCTTGAAGTGGCCGGTTGGGGTGGTATTTATAGCCACCAACCAAAATCTAGTCGTTGGTGAAGTCTGCTGGCGAAGGGCGCACCGGACAGTCCAGTGCGCCACCGGACAGTGTCCGGCGCGCCATCGGACAGTGTCCGGTGCGCCGCCACGTCATCCTCCCGTTAGGTCTTGGAGCTGGTCGACCGTTGGAGGCTTTGTCCTCATGTGGCACCGGACAGTCCGGTGCGACACCGGACAGTCCGGTGCCCCTCTGACCGTCTGCTCTGACATCTGATTTGCACTGTACACTTTGCAGAGTCGACCGTTGCGCGCAGATAGCCATTGCTCCGCTGGTACACCGGTCAGTCCGGTGTACACCGGACATGTCCGGTGAATTATAGCGGAGCGACGCCTGGGAAACCCGAAGGTGAAGAGTTCGAGCTGAAGCACCCTGGTGCACCGGACACTGTCCGTGGTGCACCGGACACTGTCCGGTGGCACACCGGACAGTCCGGTGTGCCAGACCAGGGCAGCCTTCGGTTTCCTTCTTGCTCCTTTCTCTTGAGACCTAACTTGTTCTTTTGATTGGTTTGTGTTGAACCTTTTGCACCTGTAGAATATAATCTTGAACAAACTAGTTAGTCCAATTATTTGTGTTGGGCAAATCAACCACCAAAATTAAGATAGGAAAAGGTTTGACCCTATTTCCCTTTCAATCTCCCCCTTTTTGGTGATTGATGCCAACACAAACCAAAGCCAATGCATAATTGAACTAGTTTACATAATATATGTGCAAAGGTTGCTTGGAATTAAACCAATCTATATTCCATAAGATATGCATGGATTGTTTCCTTTTCATTTTCAACATTTTGGACCACGCTTGCACCACATGTTTTGATTTTGCAAATTCTTTTTGTAAAACCTTTTTAAAGTCCTTTTGCAATATAGTCAAAGATAAATGAATAAGATTTTGCGAAGCATTTTCAAGTTTTGAAATTTTCTCCCCTTGTTTCAAATGCTTTTCCTTTGACTAATCAAAACTCCCCCTCAATAAATTCTCCTCTTAGTGTTCAAGAGGGTTTTAAGATATCAATTTTGAAAATACTACTTTCTCCCCCTTTTGAAACACAATCAGATACCAACCTGAAATTCACCAATTGAAAATCATTAGTTTTAAAAATTAGGGTGGTGGTGCGGTCCTTTTGCTTTGGGCTAATACTTTCTCCCCCTTTGGCATGAATCGCCAAAAACGGATACTTAGAGTGAAATATAAGCCCTTTTCTTTCTCTCCCCCTTTGGCAAACAATTGAAATACAATTGAAATAGAGATATGAGTGAAGATTATACCAAAGTGGAGAACTATGCGGAATACCGACAAAGAGTGGATAATACCGAAGGAGTTGAGTGGAAGTGTCGTCTTTGCCGAATACTCCATTTCCCTTTCAATTCTATGACTAAGCATGAGAATACACTTGAAAACACATTAGTCATATGCATAAAAGGGATATGATCAAAGGATATATCATATCAAGCATGATCATAGTTCTATATAACATAGATTGCTTCCCCTAAATATGTGCATGGAGAGGAACATGTATTTTTGGCCTTAAATGCCAATTGCACATAATTAGTTTAATGAGAACATATCTATATTATACAAAATGTGAAGTGCATTGTGTCATAGTATAAGTGTGATGCACATGACAGTTTATGCACTTATCAAAGCATGTTGCAAACATTTTAAGCATTTACCCTTAAAGATTTCAAAGAGACTTAAGGACCATCCACCTTTGGAACAAAGGTAGCTTATTCTCGTTACAAGGTTAAGCTTTAAGCTCTTTGACAATAAAACCACTTCATCTAGTTTTAACAAAGATGCATAAATAATATTTAAGAGGTTAAACTAGATATGAAGCAGGGAAAATGCATGGACATGCTTTCTCTTCCTTCTATACAAGATATGCAAGGAATGTATACAAAAGGAAGATTTAGGTACATATGTAAATGAATGGAAGTAGTTTTACCGTTTTGTACCTTCACATAGAGACGCTCTCTTCATTGTGCTTTGTCCTTTGTCTTAGTTGCTTAAGACCTATTCTTAAGACAATATATGGAAATATTTTGCACAAAAGAGAGTTCTACAACAAGTGATCCTTTTCTAAGTTATTGTTAGCATATGGCAAATAGATCACAAATTGCATAAATGTATCATGAATTCTCCTTTTAACTTAGTGCATGTCAAGAGATATTGATTGATAGTATATGCAGCACTAAGAAGCATGATTGTTAATAGAAGTCATTCTATGATCAAACAAATAACAGATGTGATCAAGAGAACAACATACATAATAAATTATCAATTAAGCTTAGAGTAGGAGAATCCAGCAAATATGCTACTTTAGAGTGAAAGACAAGAATTTAAAAATAGTAGCATACTTCATGAGAAACTCATTCTCATGCAAGAGACTATATGAAATTACTGAGATAAAGCAATAGTCTCAACGCAATCAAGATGTAGATAGAGGCTCCCCCTAGAGATATGCATCAAGTATTTGAATTGAATGGATGCATTTACTTTAAAGACAAATATGGAGAAGCATTATACATCTTGATTAAGGCTCATAAAATTTGCAATAAACAACTTAAGCCTAGCATTCTCATTATGAAAGGATTTAGAATACTCACAACCACACCATTGATTGTTTTGTAGATCTTACTATCCAAGTAGGTGGTGTTGTTCTTGATGTCCTCCTCTTTCATTTGAGAGTGCTCCCTTTGTAGTTGTTTCTTTTTCCTTTCAAAGTAATTGAAAATACTCAAGAAAGATGTTAGTAACACAAGGGAGTATATAATGAAGGATGATTTCTTTTAGATAGGAAATAAGCACAATTCATCATCCATAGGTCACACAGACATGAAGTAAAATCCTTAACATTAGTGCATTTCATTTGAGAAATATGAGTGAGCACCTTTTAAGCATTTTAATAATCATTGGAGATTTTACTTTATCATATTGAATTTAGTTAATCATTACTTGGAAGCAAATCAATATGATAACAAATATAGCAAAGGCATGAATTAGATTCTAATGGACAAACTCATTTATAAAAATGATATTGAATGCTCACTTAGTTAATTTAAGTCCAAAAAGAATCTATTCCTCACATGGGAAGAATAGAGTAAATAGCCATTGAAATGGGAACTAGATTTGATTAATAAGATGAGTTCCCATACCTTTGCTTTTACCTTTCTTCTTTCGGGTGAAGACCGACCCATGAGGCTTGTGCACTTTCTTTTGTAGATATTCAAAAGTAAGCTCAAGAGATGCTTTGTTAGTAACACGAGCACAAGTTTCCATTTTTGTAATCATTTTGATAAGGAAAGAAAAGCTAGATTACTAAAACATGGAGACCTCATAGCATGAACTAGATTATCCATAGATGATGTTATGCTCAATTTTAATTCTTAAAACAAGCATAATAATCTCTTAAGATTATAGGAATAAATCTAATTCATGATATGGAAAGCGATAAATGTGGAAGAATCAAATCCAATTTAAGCAAGTAGAAACACATCATAAATTATTGGATTGATTTTTCTTTTCATGTTAGATTACACATTTCCAAAGAGAAACTTATTCTCTACAAGTGAGACTGTTTGGGTTACTTAGATAAAATCATTAGTCTCACTATTCTAGTTATGGAGAGAGTTTTCCTTTTATAAGTGTCCTAAGGATTTGAATTCCTTTCATAACACCTTATTCTTTTAAGAACATGAAAAATCTATCTATATCTAGAATCATGACAATACCAAGATAATTAGTGAAAAACATGCCATGAGATATTTGCAATAAATTAAAGCATGTAGATTGCCATAGTATGGAAATGATGAATATGCAATCGACCATATGAGAGGAAATTCTTCAAAGAATGATAATATAAATATAAAGACATTTGAAGTGCTACACATTTCTATGTGACTACACAAGACGCATAAGAAATGATAATTTAAAATACTTGTACTTAAAGGCATAGAAGTTACCATCCTTTGTCTTTCCTCTATGTTGTAGGTCTTGACTTTTTCGGCATAGGATTAATTCTTCTTTTTCCTACAACATCAATATCTTCCCGAGATGATATGAATTTTAGATATAGTAATTTGAAATAACCTTGGGTCAATCATGGATATATAGATTATTGAAGATTGATAGCTTGAGTTATTGAGTTTTGAATGGACTCTCTCAAGCACCCCAAGGCTTCATATCATCTCCTTCTCCTGCAAAGCTTGTCAAGCATATTTTGGTACCCATCGCTTGATGGGTCCATCACGGTTAGCCAACAAAGATCTAGGAACCCAAGAGTCCTTTGTGTTAACACTTGGTAAACTCATTACCTTTCTAACATAAGTTGCAATTTTGGGTTGCCTAGTTACATGAGAATCAATTGACAAGTTAGGAGTGGGATCGTTACCAGTGGGACAATCCTTGCATTGATGTCCCTTCTTTCAGCATGTGTAGCATAGTCGTTTTTCAAGTTTTGAAGCTTTCTTCTTTCCTTGTTTGTTGCTTGCTACATGGTTAGTAAAAACTTTCTTTTCTAACCCTATGCCTCTTTGTTTTAAATGGGGACAAGATCTAAGTAAGTGTCCCTTCTTGGAGCATTTAAAACAAAGTCTATCATCCTTGTTAATAATCAAGCCATTTTTAATGTAGGGACATGACCTAATCAAGTGCCCCTTTTCAAAGCATTCACTACACCTCTTAATGTGAAGTGTGGCTTGATCATTACCTTGGATGTTACCTTTTGTAGAGGCGTGGTTGAGGCTTTTGAAGGAGGTATTGAATTTCATCTTTTGCTTCTTCCTCTTGGCAATCCTCAAATCCTTGACATTTTCCTCAAGGGATTTAGTGCATGCCACGGTGGTTCCCGTCTCAAGCTTCTTCACCATGTGGTCATGGTTATCTTGAGAAGGTTGAGCAATGCACTTCCCTTTTAGTTGTGTCAAGCTCATTTTTAACCTCTCATTTTATTCTTTGAGCTTTTGATATGAATCATCATTTGTTCCTGCAAATTCTAGCTCAAAGGAAGATTTGCTTGTCGACGGACAACAAGCATTAGCACATGGTAATATAGTATCAATTTGAATACATGTGCATGAGTGAGGTTGTTGGGATTTTAAGTTTTCTATCACAACCTCATGAGCAATGTTTAATATGATATGATCATCTCTAAGATTTTCATGAGAGCATAGGAGCATATCATATTTTTCTTGAAAAGCTAGATTTTCAATTTTTAGCTTTTCTACTTGGTCCTTAAGCAAGGTATTCTTATTTACTAATTGAGCGATACAATGTAAAGCGTTATCTTGCTCAATTGAAATAGTTTCATACCTTTGAACCAAATCAACATGAGAGCACTTTAGCTCCTCATGTTCTTTAGTCAACTCGTCAAAGCATTGTATCTTCATGGAGAGAATACTTTCTAGCCTTTGACGAGCTTCGCCTTGCTCTCTTGCTCTTTCTAGAAGTTTGAGCATGACCGCCTTATCTTCTTGGCTTAGGCGAGCGTAGAGTTGCACAAAGCTTCTTTCTTCCTCCTCATCCTCATTTGTGCTTCCGCTATCATTTTCATTAGCCACACAACATATGTGGGAATCGAAATGGGAAGACAAACCTCTTGGAGAGGTGGATTCATCGTTTGGTCTCCTCCGTTCATTTTCTTCTTCTTCCTTGCAAGGGTTAGTAACACAAATACCAAAGGAAGTAGAAGCACAAAATGAACTATTATGTTTGGACTCATTAAATTTGCTTTTAATTCTAGTCCAAATATCATGCGCATCATGGATTGATTCGTCATAATTCGATATGAAGGCACGATAATCTTCTTTGCTAAGAGAATTGCTTAAGATGTCAAAAGCTAGGTAGTTTAAGCGAAAACATCTTTGATCCTCCTCGGAGACAATTTTTCCGTTATAACTAGGAGGGAAGATACTCTTGTCTAAAATTTGTTCTAAATGTGGATCTACTGTTCTAAAAGCATTTATCACTCTAGTAGACCATGAATCATAATTAGAACAATCGGAAAGTAATATCTCAAGAGTTACCTCCTTGTTCTCTTGGGTCTTCTTGTTCTTTTGGGATCTTCTACGAGCCATCACTTCGAGTTGTTAGACTCAAGATGAAGTGCCTAGCTCTGATACAAATTGAAAGTCGCCTAGAGGGGGGGTGGATAGGCGAAACCTAAAAATTAAAACTTTATCCCCCAACTAGATCCCTTGATTAGTGGTTAGAACAAGATATACAAATATAGGAGTATACAAACTAAGTTCTTGCTTGAAAAGAGTATTGCTAAATAATGCGGGAGTGATAAATCAATACAACTAATAAGTTATAGAATAACAAAGCAAGAAGCCTTAGATGAGAAGAGCACTAGGACAAGTTCTTTCTTGCAACGTGTTGCTTCACTAAATGGGAACACCAAATGATATTAGCAAATAATGGTGCAAGAAAACTTAGAGCAAGGGAAAACAAACAAATCACAAGCAATAAACACAATGGACACGGGTGATTTGTTTTACCGAGGTTCGGCCCTCGAAGGCCTAGTACCCGTTGAGGAGTCCACTTAAGGACGAGTCTTTTTCAACCCTTTCCCTCTCTCCACCGATCACACAAGGATCGGCGAGCTCTTCTTCTTCTCAAGGATCACTCTCGATCCCATAAGGACCACCACACACTTTGGTGTCTCTTGCTAGCTTTTTACAAGCCTCCAAAACTTTGAAGTAAGTTGGATGGGAGTCAAAACTCCATGCACAAATGAACACAAAGATGTAGCACACACTATCTCTCAATGAATCTCACAAGGCACTAGTGCTAAGCTCAAATGAGTAGCTCTCTTTTGCTTGCTCTCTCTTTTGTGGCACTTGTGTTGGTTGTAGTGGTCTAAATCTTGTGTATAGGATGGATCAATGAATATATGTGGTTGGGAGGGCTTGAGTATGTCAACTAGATGACTTGGAATGTTGCTTGGACTCCCACACCTTGAAGTGGCCGGTTGGGGTGGTATTTATATCCACCTACCAAAATCTAGCCGTTGGTGAAGTCTGCTGGCGAAGGGCACACCGGACAGTGTCCGGTGCGCCACCGGACAGTGTCCGGTGCGCCGCCACGTCATCCTCCCGTTAGGTCTTGGAGCTGGTCGACCGTTGGAGGCTTTGTCCTCATGTGGCACCGGACAGTCCGGTGCGACACCGGACAGTCTGGTGCCCCTCTGACCGTCTGCTCTGACATCTGATTTGCACTGTACACTTTGCAGAGTCGACCGTTGCGTGCATATAGTCGTTGCTCCGCTGGTACACCGGTCAGTCCGGTGTACACTAGACATGTCCGGTGAAATATAGCGGAGCGGCGCCTGGGAATCCTGAAGGTGAAGAGTTCGAGCTGAAGCACCCTGGTGCACCGGACACTGTTCGGTGGTGCACCGGACAGTCCGGTGTGCCAGACCAGGGCATCCTTCGGTTTCCTTCTTGCTCCTTTCTCTTGAGACCTAACTTGTTCTTTTGATTGGTTTGTGTTGAACCTTTTGCACCTGTAGAATATAATCTTGAACAAACTAGTTAGTCCAATTATTTGTGTTGGGCAAATCAACCACCAAAATTAAGATAGGAAAAGGTTTGACCCTATTTCCCTTTCAAGAACATCTCGACATTAGGGGGAGGAACTCCCATCTAGTGTAATGCCTCAATATTCTATAAACGCACAAAAGCCAAACTGAACCTGTCGTCCAGTGTGTACTCCTATGTATATGGAGTTTGCCAGAAATTGTTGAGGAGTAACCATATTGGTTTGAATGCTTGTACCTGATATAGATGTGGATATACCCGGGATTAATATCATATCCACATTTGACTTATTGTCATTTGATCTATTCTCAGGGATGCCTTCAAATATGATCCATCGGCCTTAGTCAAAGCATATGTTCTGATTGCAGATTCACGTGCTCTATAATAACTCTTCTCCGATGAACTCCCCCTGCTGGTGATTTGGCTCACGAAGAGGTTCATCTTGGTGATGAAATTCCTAGCAATGCACGCAATATCATTGTGCTAGGAATACAGAACAATGAATCTTTTGTTTTTGGGAAATGACAAAGATCATTATTAAATGTGGGAGACAAATATGTCGACACCTATCTTGCCTCTATAGATTGCAAAGGGATCCAAAATAAAGTCCTAGGCATGAGTGCTTGAAGCTCTCTTATCGGGTCAATGATAAATGCAACCGAGGCTAAACCAATAATCGCAAAATGAAAGTCATGAGCTTGGACATTTATGGGCATTATTGAAATAATGTGTGGTGAATGCGATGGTTCAAGTGGTCTTGTGAGAGACCCATCCCACATATGTGTTGAATAAACACTGTTCCGCTATGTAATATATCTGGCAAATGGCATGGATTAAAATATGCAGTTAATAGGATTCTGAAGATCCGTCATGAAGTCCTAGGAGGACTCATATCTTTGAATTATAAATATGCAACATATAAATCTCATACCAAATAATACATTCATGATGAATGATCACTCTCCTATGTAGGGAGAATATCTCCTAGTTGAGATTATTGTTCCCAGATGGAACCTATCCAGAAGAAATAAAGTCTGTGTTGAACACCAAAGTTTGATAACCCCTATAAAGGGATAAAGACCCATATAGACCTGAAAAAGGAATAAGATGAGGTACCAAAGGACTTGAAGTTCACCAAATAAGCACATGTGCATTCCACGAGTATTACTCATAGTATTTTCCACTTGATGTGGAATTACGGTATCCTCTAAAGCCCGGATAGCAGAAACCTATAAGGTTTAGGTGTTACTGGCAAAATATCCCCATTGTGCCAGAATGATGGACTATAACGATGTATCTGATCGATGAAAAATCTCTGATGGATTACGATCTTTGATGTACTTATGTTACACCATCATAGAAGTTGTAATGAATGAACACCTGGAGGCGATGAGTCATATCTAGAATATGTACTATTACAACTATAATATCTCCTAAGTCCTATGGAAGGACAAGTTATTTGCTTTGCACAACTATGTATACATTGTGGTGTATGATAGAATGAAAGGTGTAGCTCCCTAGCCTCATCCACCCTCATTATTCCAGATGAACAATGAGACATATATCTTGAAGAATATGCTTGAGTTATGAGGTATAACGACTTTGACAGATGTCATCGTCAGGGGGAGCGAATGCTATTGATCACAATCATGAGACAATAAATGTCATATTCTATGCCCTGAAGGCGTCAGCTTGATGATCAATATGTGAACCTTTATGAAAGTTTCTATTAAATATATAGATCCAGTCGATCAAACACCATCATTCAAAGTGGCTTATTTATGTTGATACGTGCACTTACCTCGTATATCCTAGAAGTGAGTAGAGGTAAAGTTCCTGAAATAGTCCTTGCAAGGATATGCAATCTGTTTGCTAAATCTATATGTGCATATACATCCAGAAGAAAATGTTTTGCCATATTGATACAAATTTGCAAGGATTAGGGGGAGCACATTTCTAAAGTTAGCCCTTGTAGAAGATTCGATAGAATCTAGATCCCAGAGGATCAAAATCTGTCCCGATGATAGCTGTTGTACTCTTTTTCCCTTGGTGAGTTTTCTTGAAGTTTCTCACATGAGGTTTTTAATGAGGCAACAAAGTGCAAATGCAATTTGCGTCACTATGTACTCTTTCTCCATATTTTTTCCACTGGATTTTTAGGAGTTTTAAAGAGGCATGTGTTGGTCGCGGTATTCGCCCAAGGGGGAGTGTTAAGTAACCCTAGTTAGGGTTATGTGGGCAAATATCGACTTTGCCCCTGAGGGATCTCACATCTCTATATAAGGAACCTGTACACCCCTTCATAAGATAGAAAAGAGAAAGAGGCCAGAGGCCCAACCCTATATCCTGTGTCTTATGTGTTTCCTCTGTCGTGCTTATGAAAAGGGAGATGAGTCCTCTACAGCTTCTTGCGCCTCTACTGCTGACGGGAGGGAAGGGAGCGGATCTAGTGATCTGTGGTAACGTAGTTCTCAACGAAAGCAAGCCACAAGGTAACGGTATTGGATAAGGCTTTGCTTTTACCTATCAAGGTGCAGTTGAGTTTAAGACAAGTAGTCGTACTATAAAAAAAAGTTTGAAATCTTTAGCTGCAATGGTTATCTAGTGCCACTAAGTGTGAGTTTCTTTTGGTATAGTAGTATTTACTAGTATTTACTTTTTCTTATGAATTTAGTATAGCTGCAATGGTCTATATATTAGTATAGTAGTGTTTGCTAGTATTTACCTTTTCTTATGAATTTAGTTGCATAAGGTTGCCTAAGAAGCACTTATTTGGTGCTAAAAGATGAACAAAAGAAAGAGAGGTCGTAGCCTCAACCGAAAGAACTTTCTCTAAGCTGAAGTTATTGAAAAAATATTTGAAAATAAGCTATGTCACAAGAAATATTAAATATCTTAGCTGCATATTTTATCGAGAAAGATACATTAGAAAACATTGATCTAAACATTGCTCTCACAGATTTTGCTTTAAATACCCAATAAAGTTATTTATTTTTGAGACATTAGAACTATATGTAATCTGAAATTATTTAATACTCTAAATTTTATTCTCACATGGGGTAACAGTACAGATTTAACATTGTCTTGATGGGTTAATTTAATGTTGTAGGAGGCTAAGAGCATATTTGGATCTTATAAGCCAAAACGAAGTGATTAAGGAACTGTTTGGTTACCTGCTAACTGCGCCACAACTTGTCTAATTTAGTCGGCTAAATTGAAGAACTAACTACATGCCAAAAAAAATTAGAAAAAACTGATAAGTTAGGTAGCAAACCAAAAATGTCTTAAAGTTAGTTACTTTAGAAGCTCAAAATTTAAACAAAAAAAAGTTAAATATGACTAAAAAGGTAAAAATATAGCAGCTACAATCTCGAGTAGAAGCCTAGAAGGTATAAAAAATAAAATAAAAGAATGCATATCGAGAAAAAGATTCTTCGTTTAGAATTAAATCCACAATTCTCTGGCAACTGCCGATCAGATTCTAGACAGGAAAACTGAAGGACTCTTCGTTCAGGAAAAATAAATAAATAACCAGGTGATGTGGCGGTGCGCGGTCGTCAGTAATCTGGCGGCAAGACGTTTCGTAGTCGAAGTCACACTTTGCAAACTGCGACTAGGCTAGGCGGGTTGTGCGGAGGTACCCGGCAGCCTGGCTGGTCGTATAGGTACTGTATGGTATGGGTCACGGAGCCAGCAATGCATTCGTTCAAAGATGACTAGCTCCAATGATAACCAGGTGTACGGATCCGAGGAGTCAGCCGATCCGCTAGCTAGAAGAAATCTTGGTGATTCGTCCACTTGTCAGGCAGAAATCGTGGACCTTTTGGGTCGTCATGGCGCTCAAATCCTAAAAGAAGTGCTCGGCTATCCTCCTAAAATAATGTGTGTTACAAAATATTGTATATTATATATGTTCCCAATCGGGTGCGAGACACGTTCTTTGGTATATGTCTCTTTATATGTATATAAATTAGACCCTGCCTGCACAATAACAACAACAGTTATCTTGCACTATATCCGTATCTAGTTTACATTGCTACACAACAATGTGTACGTCGTTGCTGGCGTAAATTTCGGCGGTGACAAGGGCGTGTTTGGTTCGGCTTTTTTCTGAATAGCTTTTCTGAAAAGCTGGCTGTGGGAAAAAGCTGGCTGTTGGGAAAAGCTGGTGGTTAGAATTTAGGTGTTTGGTTCGCCAGCTGTGCAGAAAAGTTGTTCGTTAGAATCTAGGTGTTTGGATACACAGATTCTCAGATTGCAGATTCTATTTGAACAAACGACACACATTAACACCGAACCAACAAAAGGTCATTACATAATAATTAGTGGAGTTCATTACAACGTAACTACCGTTACATTTACATATTTACCTACGACACTAATGCATTAGCAATTCCATCTCGAAATGCACTCATGTCTAACTCATCAGATGTGTTACTACTACTCTCACCTACAGATACATCATGACCAAGGCTATTAGGTCCTAGTTGATCAAAGTCTCTATCGTGTAGAGTACTGTCTCTAATGAAGTTATGCAATGTCATACATGCAATAATTATCTTCGATTGTTTCTTAAGCGAAAATGAAGGGAGACTTAAGAGAATTCTCCACTTCATTTTAAGCACACCAAAAGATCGCTCTATAACATTGCGTAGCGAAGAGTGTGCATAGTTGAATACTTCTTTGCTCCCAATAGGTTGCCTCGCATTTTACCATTCTGAAATGTGGTACTTCTGACCCTTATAAGGTGCAAGGTACCCCTTTCTATTTGGATAACTTGAATCCACAAGATAGTATTTACCTGCACAAACAGATAATATAAAGTTAAATACTTAAGACATAAATTAATACCGTATGATACAAAAGTACAACATACTTATATACCTTCCGGTGGATGGGGGAACCTATCTGCATAAGTTATCAAAGTATCTTGTAGTACTCTTGTGCCATATACTGAACCTGGCCAACCTATGACAACAAATGTGAACCTCATATCGAAGTCAGAAACGACCATTACATTCTGCGATGCGTAACTGCGCCGACCAATGTATTTGGCATGCTCCGAGGCCGAGACAGACGCTGGAAAGTGACTACCATCAATTGCTCCTATGCAATCCTTGAAGTGCGGCCAAAATCTAGTCTCTCGCAAACGAGGATGAATCTCTATGAAATTTGGGTCTTTGGGCTTGATTACGTCAGATGACATCTTATATAGTGCATCAAGTACTTCACTATACTTGCGACTAATAGTTTCCAAGGAGTGACCAAACTTATTCCTTATCTGCCTAAATGATTGTGGACCCCCACATGCCCACAAGAAAATACCTAGAGCTTCCGTTGTACTGACACCACGGCTTGGAACCAGACCATAACTTTCCACCAACGTATCATGCAATCGTCTAAAAATAGTACGCCGCATGCGAAACATGTCAAAAGCAGTCGTTACTATTCTCCAAAGTTCGCTCAACCCATTGAATCCCTGATTCAACCAGTGTTCTTCTTGCAACCCCACTGGACGGCCCCCCCCCCCAAATGTCTACAACATATAGGGCAACTAGCAATTGTGCATCCCTGTCATCCATGTCATCATCATATGTGTGTGCATCAGGTTCACACATCTGCATGCAAACACACAAGAGCCACATGCCTCGAATAAGCACAATATATAAGACACATTCATGTATCATACCTCAAACAAAGTTCACAGATTAACATTGTTCACAAGCATACAACTCTGATTATTGAAATACATGTTCAACTCGAATAATTGGAAAATTGTGCGATGCGGAAAACAAGTACTGACGACATGACTCATAATAGTGATGACAAGACTCATAATACTGACGACAGTTATGCACTAAAACATGAACAACAACATAGTTCGGAGCACCAGACTCTCTGTTGTCGGACGACCACCAACTAACTGGACTTAACATTCATCTCGAAAGCACGACGCAGCCAAGCGTTCCTTCCTTCTTTGGTCTTAAGTGTTGCAAATACATCTCTATACTTTTTCTCCATCAACAAATGAGTGGCAAAGAAATGTAAGTCGCTACCTTCCGGTGTGCCATCTTCGATCACTTGTTGCAACTGAGCAGCAACCTCAACACGAACAGGGTCTTTCTCAGCTGAGGTGATGGACTTGTTAGTGGTCATGGAACGAGACTCAAAAGCCTCCACTAGGTGTTTCATGTATTCTTCCCTCGTATCTTTTTTCTTCCTAGGTTTAGGAGAATCATGCCGCACCTTACGCTTCCAAGTCGCATTTGAGCAAGGGTCAGGTGTGCTGTTTTCACCCCCCACCTAAAGTGGCTTCGACACGATCATCAGATGATGAATTTGCATCCTCGACGCCAGGAACAAGGGTTGTTTCATTTGTGCATACAATGGGTCCAAACATAACCTTTAGCTCGTCCTCATTCTCAAGTGGGGCTGTTTTGAACATAATACACCCTGGCATTGCCTGCAGCAACATGGGATTTCCTACTTTGAGATGGTCATTACTATTGTTAATCTAAAAAATAAAAAAAACTCTACTTACTTCATTTTGCTTAGCCCACCACTCATCTGGAGCACTAATTGAACCAGTATGAGGATCTCGACCAAGACCTGTAGCCCTTTCATTAAGAGTTTTCCACTGGGTGAACATTCTCTTTAAGGAGTCCCACCTATTCTTCATTTGATCCCTGGTGTAAGTGCGACCAGTGCGTTCCTTAAACTTCCTTATGAGGTTAACATACCCTTCGGCATTTAGAAATTGTTGTGGCCTGTTCCGTGCATTGACCTCTTCTACACAAATTTCTGTGTAATTTTTTGTTGCTCTACTATCCCACTTTGCAATCACTTTGCCAGACTTGTCCATCTAGTGCAAAACAAGTGTAGACGATTGAAAATACGTATTGAAGTGCACTTACTAAGAAAACAAAATGAACAGGTAAGGGACCATAATAACATAAGGTAGTACCATAAGGAGTCAGATTCGGTTTGTCATAATTACATATATAGACTGAAGAAATTCAAGTGCTGCTGGACACAAAAGCACAGGGAACACTTTAGAACTGTGCATTAAGCAAAAGGCTGATCTATCCCTGTTACACTACCACCTGATTCCAAGGTTCACCATGGTCTAACTTAAACCTCATTGTCACTAAACGAAGGCATCTGGTTCGAGTCATATTCTAGACCCCAGAAGTTTTCAAAGTGCTCCGCAAAGTCCCAATCTGGAGTAAGGTAGTCGTTAGCTAGGGGTGGTGAGGACAAGGCTGACAGTTCGTAGCTGCTGTCACCCGGGTTGTTAACGTTGTTCACGTTGTCCAAATTCTCTTGCAACACCAGAGAGTCTTGCTCAAGCATGCAAGCTATGTCCTCCAATGCTACACGAAGTTTGGTAGCGTCAAATGAGGTCAACCCGCGTCCTGGATGGATTGTTTCCCGGGCTACGGAAAATATCTTGTCCGCAATCTCTTGCATCCTTCCAATTGCCTTGTCGGCCATGGAGTCTGCTGAATCCATCTGATGTGGATTTAGGTGGTTAGTGTACTAGACAAGGGGACTATCTACTAACTTCCATGTATTGACATGAATTGCGTGCTAACATGGACAAACTTAGGTTCAAGCAACTAACATTCAGGTACTAAAATAGAGAAACTTTGAAATAAACCCTGATCAAAAAATAGGGCTAAAACACATCAATGGTATCCCTTTCACCGAGAACAAAATTTGGTAACACCTCATCTATGCTCATAGTTATTTAACCAACAAATAGATATTGACATTACCTTGCCTGCAGTGGATCTTGGAACCGAAGAGGAAGAACCCGAGTTGATGGGGAAATCTGAAGTGTACATTACACAACAAAATCGTTAGTACGTCGCTCGAAACAAAACTATGTAGTGAATAAACTGGACATGGGGACAATGTACTTAAATCCAGTAATTGAAATGAATTATTACCTCGGTTGCTAACAAACAAAACTATGGTTCAAGTAACAAAGAAACAAATAATAGTGCAAAACACACTTGAATGGTTTCTCATAAACCATGACCAAAAAGCGTTAAACTACATCTCTGCATACTTGAAATAACACTTGCTAGGAGTCAATACAGGGGGGATAAACTCTTAACCACGGACGTGGATGCAACCTATACCCTAAACATTACATGGGGGATGAACGGATCCGTAACAGCTAGATACAAGAGATATCCAAACGAGGGCGTCGACGGAGGAGATTGAAGAGAGGGGCGGGATGGAGGAGAGGAAGATGGTACCTGCGAAGACGACGAGATGCGATGGTGGGACGAGTCGTAGCTTGACGATGGCTGTGGGATTTGTCGACGGAGTTGCGGATCCGCGGTCAAACCCCTAGAGAACTGAAGGGTCACGGAGCCATCGAAACGACCGCCGCGACGGAGGAGAAAGAAGAGAGGGTCGGCATGGATGAGAGGAAGCTTACCTGCAAAGACGACGAGCGCGGCGGCGGGAGATGCGATGGGGGACGAGACGGGCGCCGCGGGCGTCGCGAATGAGGCCGGCTTTCGGCGAACGACGAGCGCGGTGGCGGGAGATGCGATGGGGAGAAGAGCTGCGGCGGCGAGTTGCGACGGGGACGAGAGCGTCGTGAGGGCCGCGGGTTGCGAACCCTAGCGAAATGAGGGCGGCTTTCTGCGGACGCGTCGTGAGGGCCGCTTCTTGCGTCGCGTAGGCGGGTGGCTTCTCGTCGAAGCGCGGCGCGCAAAAGCGGGACGAGAAGCTACGCGTTTGGGAGACGCTTCGGCTTCTGGCGGCCAGAATCCGCCGAGAAGCTAAACCAAACATGGGCAATGCTGCCACCTGCCAGATGGATGGACCTGCCGGATGGGCCTCCAGCCCAAGAAAACACTGGCATCGATCTGACACGCGCCACAAGCCTATGACGCCATTTATGGGGGGCGACCTTGGCCTGCTATGTCGGCACAGTACCAAATGGCTAACGTTCCGTTCACTGCTCAATCCTGTGCTTCCTGTCCAGGATGTTACGTTCAACATTGTGTCAACACTCATTCATCTGGACAACACTTTCATCACAACGGGGTCGTGGCGCAGTTGGCTCATAGCTTGTTAAACGATCCTAATATAATTGAGGTCTAGAGTTCGAGCCTATCTCACTCCAAATTCCTCTCTGTTAACGTTCCGTGACAACACATGGGTCGTCACAACCGACAATCTTCCCTGGTGAATATAGAGCACCTCTGAGCTTCGGTATTTCTTTTTTGCTCCGCCTTCAAAGAGACAAAGACAAATTTGGTCCGTTGTTTTGTAGTCCAACGAACGCAGTCTCACCACAGCGGCGCCGCCTCGCCGGCGGAAGGGCACAGTGCATGGAGCGGCAGCGAATCGTTGCCGCGTCGCTGCGCTTGGATCATTGTGTTGTGCATGAATCAGGGCATGTGAGTTCAGGATTCTGAACGTATTGAGGCCCATTTGGTAACAGCTCCGGCTCTAAAAAAATTTAGTACAGTTGGTAGAGCAGGTTATCAGGTGCTCTAGAAAATCGTAAAGATGGAGCTATAATCCTTTATAAGACGTTTAGATAAGTGATTTTATTTATTATTTATATTACAAATATTTTTAAAACTATTTAAATTGGTATTATAAACTACAACTCTACAACGGAGCTGAAACATGGACCTCTTAGTCCGAGTTAACCGGTGAATATCTCGCCTATGAAACCTCCGACAACCGTTTTATTTTCGACGACTTTTGAAGTGTTTGGTTTAAGGAATGATGTAGTTCATCATCTTCTCACTCCTCACTTTTTTGTTTGGTTTGTGAAATGAAATGAGTTAATCCATCACCACCTCATTCCTTATAGTTAGTTGTTTAGTAATAATATGTGGAATAGAGTCATTTCACCAAATTTTAGGAATAGACCCATGATGCATCACTTCATTTTGGATAGAGTGATCCATCGAACCAAACACCTCATTTAAGAACGACCATAAAAATTAAATGTAATGTATGACGGTTCGCCCGACATCCATCGGATGTAAGGCTTATCCGACGGTTGACCTCGGTCGCCGCCCTCGCATGCGCGCCGCACAAGCTCTGCGCGTAATCACCCTTTGTTGCGCCCTCTCTGTGCGCCCCGCACTCTCTCTCCTCTCCAAGCGTCGACTGTTGTTCCCTGCCCTCGCTCGCGCTACCGTTGATGTTGCTCACCGCTCTCGCCACCCGACGCCGCTCGCGGCCCTCGCATTCGCGCAGGCGCTGCTCATGATCACCCTTTGTTGCGCCCTCTCCGTGCGCCCAACACCCTCCACCGCGCGCTCGGCTCTAGCCCACCAGACCTCGCATTGAGTACGACACCCTCGTCCTCGTATGCGCGCCTCCGTCTTTGCCGGTCGTCCATGCCTCCACGAGCCATCCACCACCACTTCCGTGAGACGTCCACTGTCATTGCTAAGTAAGTACGTTGTTTTTAGAATTATATGTATGCTTCGATTGATTCTATTTAATTTGTGTACGCGTAATTAATTATATGTTAGAAATTGTGTAGTGTGTTATTTTCGTCGGCCGCAAAGTGATTATACAATTTATTTAAATCGTTTTAGGACATTTATAGGCCCGAAGATAACTTAAATTTGCAATTTTCGAGGATAATTATTAAACCCTCGTAAATAGCATCATTTGATACTATTTTCACAGGAAATAATGTTATTTAGTATAAAATCTTTTATTAGTGGTTTACTTAACATTAGAAAGTAATTTTGATCTCTCTGGAATTCATTATATCCGACAACCTAGATGTGGTTGTCGGATATTAGTGTATAAAGTCCAATGGCCCTTGGAAGCCATCGTACATATTGGGGACTTGTTTTCAAATGCTATGAATTAAGAACAAGGCAACACAGATGTTAATGGTTAAAGGTCTTCGTACTCCGAAGCATTATCTCCCTCAGGATATAATGATCTTCAGACGAAGGTCATGAAGGACATACCTTCATCATCTTAATATGTAATGAAGAGCAGGAGCATGAGTTACATATAAAGAATACGAATAATCATCTTAAATTATCAGATTATTTATATTCTTATTGATTAACCATGAATAAACATTGACAATATTGAATTACATTTGTACCTTTGGATTAACAGAAGGTAGGAATCCAAGTATGACGTGCGAGTGAATACAAGTCAGCGTGAACAGTATGTGGTTACTGTTCACCTATTTATAGGCACGGGACGCAGCCCAGTCGAAATTACATTCATGTCCTCGATAACTAATTACAAACGTGACACAAATTATCATGGACTGATCGGTCTTTTCCTCTTTAAGCCGGTGTCGTCCTTCGTCTCAAGGCGTATCATTATGCCGAAGCTCCCTGGATTGTAGCTTTGGTGTATACCTTCGTGTTGTGTCTGCTTGCATGTAGTCCTGCCGAAGGTGTTTTTCCTTGAAGGACCTTCGGCGAAGAAGAAGGCCCACAACAGTAGCCCCTTTGCGGTGCTAGATCGTTTTTTGTAACGAGCTCGATCAACGAAAAATCTCGAAGGCTTCGGAATGCCGAAGGTCCGAAAAAACACCTTCTCTGAGCTCATTGCCGAGAAACGATTAAAATACTCCTGGTGTCGGTGGTCCACCGTTCAACGAATATAGGCGATCTGGCGGTTCACCTTCCAAGCGCCGAGTGGTCCACCGTTCAGCGAACGTAGGCGATCTGGTGGTTCACCTTCCCTCATGCAGCACTATATAAACAGACAGGTTGGTGCAGAGTTACCACAACATTCATTGCCATTACACTATTGTGCTGTTAAAAAATTTAACCATAGCCGAAGCTTTTTTCACTGCACTCTCAAGCGAACACTTCATCATTTAGAGATAACTTCGTCAGAAGAGTGAGCTTCGTCAAAACTGCAAAAAGAAACATCAACTTTGTTAAAACCGCAAAAAATTCATCAAATGGCCAGAGTACGTTTGACTACAAGGGTGACTCGTGAAGGAGAAGAGACCGAGGTCTCCAAGACAGCACCAATTTCCGAAGTCATGAAACAATCAGGTTTAGTTGTGACAGAGGGAACTACTGTCGAAGGTACCCCTGCTGCCGAAGCTGAACAGACCATTGCTGAAGAAGAAAATATTGAAGAGGACGAGGAAGATTGTAGTATTTTGATCCCAACAAAACCCAGCCATCTAGATTTTGAGAAATCAACTATGTCTGAAGCTGACATGCCCGTGATGATGAAGCTGGGCTACTTTGGGAAAGCTGAAAGGAAACTTGTCCGATTCGCCGGAGAAAAGACCACCCCAACACCAAAGAATGATGAAGTAGTGGTTTTCAAGAGCTTTTTCAGAGCAGGACTGTGACTTCCTCTAAACGAGATGATAGGGGAAGTCTTGAAAAATTTCAAAATATACCTTCATCAGCTGACCCCTAACACCATTGTTAGGCTTAGTGTCTTTATCTGGGCTCTCCGAAGCCAAGGGATGAGCCCAGATGCCGAAGCATTCTGCCGAGTGCACGAGTTGCACTACCAGATGAAGGCCAGGGCAGACGGTCTTCATGAAAATTTTGGTTGCTACAATTTTGCGTATCGCAAGGATACGAAGGCTCCAGTTCTCAGTTACCGCACCAAATGGCCAAGCGGCTGGAAAGGTGAATGGTTTTATATTAAGGCTGATGAGAAGAAGAGGGGGAAACTGATGACGATGGTCATGTGCCCGCTGTCCTTAAACTTCGGAATGACTAGGCCCCTGTGCAACATGCAGCTAGGGTGAGCATGCCTGCTGGCCGAGGTAGAATTCAGGGTGGTGGCTGAGCAGATCAGCACTTGGGACTTGGTGCAAGAATACCTAGCCAACAGGACGTATCCAACATCAAGTGGCTGGGGATGCCGAAGATGAAGGGAACGAAGAAGAAATATGAACTTGTTCGACTACCTTATCGTTTCAAATTTGAAAAACAGTTCAAGGAGCCTTGCCAAGAATGGCTAGAAATGATTGAAACTAAGTGTAATGAAATACTGGGGAACTACACCAAGAAAGAAGACCAATTGATGACAGCAGCCTTCGGCACCCGGCCAAAACGAAGGTTAAACTGGGTGATGGATGCTCTGAAATTTGAATACCCTGATTATGAGCAGCTCAACAAGGGTGCCAAAGGGGTGAAAAGGAAAATAATTGTCAGCGTTCTAAACTGACAAGCTGCCAGGATGGTGAAAGAGGATGAGAAGGGTTTAAAGAAGAGAAAATCCAGTCCTGAGCCGAAGGAGGCAGCTTCGAGGAAAAGAAAGCCTAAAATTCTGGAGCCGAAGGTAACCAAGGTAGAAGAGGAAACTCCTTTGACACCTCCTATTGCCGAAGTGGCATAAATTTTAAAGGTAATGACTAAATCTCTACCTATCAAGCTGCTAAGTCCTCTAGGACCGGAACTGACAAAGCTTTTACAGAAGAAGGAAGAGTCTTCGGCTACAAAAAGGTGGATGGACCAAAAAAAGCGAAGAATCGTTACCGTAATGGAAGCCATTGAACGGACACCACCATCGGCCTCAACATCTAAAGTAACACCTATTGCAAGCGCCAAGGCCCCTGCCGAAGCAAACATTTCTGTCGAAGCTGCAGCTGCCGCCGAAGCCGCCAACCTTGAAGGTACACTTTCTGGAATTAATAAATTGCTCTTGAACATGGCTACAGAAGAAACAGCTGCAACTACAGAGGAGGTCATGGCCATAGTGCCTGACAAAGGAAAGAAAATCGCTGAGGCTGCTTCGGAGGGAAAAGACTTCGACCTTCAGAACCTGGTCGGGCAAGAATTATCCGAGGCCAAAAAGAAGGAGCTACAGGAGTATGGTATATCCTGTGGCTACCAGCTAAGAGCCATGCTCTTTGGTGGGATCGATGAAGGGGCCTTAGGATGCATTTGCGACCGCACCGGGGCAAAGATAATCGACGCTCTATCAAAGAGTGTCGGTTTCCCGAAGCTCGAAGCTGATATTAGCTGCTACCGGCGACAACATATCGTCGACAATTTGTTTTATTCCAACTTCAAGGTAAAATTCTTGTGATGAAGCAAAATTTTCTTTTCATTTTTGTGATGAAGCAAATTTGCTAACGAAGGTTTATTTCTACAGAGTATGTTGCTAAGCAAGGCACTGAGAATGCAGCAAGACCTCGAAGACAAAAAGAACGAAATTATAATCGAGGGTTTAGAGAACAAAATTAAAGACTACGAAGCTTCTTTTGAGAAGAAAGATTTCCTGCTTCAGGCAATGGAGGGTTCACTTGTAGAAGCCCAAGCCAAAAACGCTAGATTAAACGAGGAACTTCTCCAAAAATCAGAGAGCTTCGAACAAGAGAGAAAAGATTTGCAGATAAAATACGAGACTGAAGCTGACAAAAATACAAAGCTGTAGCAATCTTTGAAAGAGCTTCGGAACATGTGTTTGGATTTTGCTAGCCGCTGCATACAGCGATTGAAAAAAGTTTTCAACTCGGTTGGAGCCCTTCGACTGAAAACATATCAAGCACCTTCGAGCACATTGAAGGCAAAGTTGAGGCGCTTGATGAAGTGATAGCCGGGCACGGTGACTTTTGTGCCCTGCTAGCTTCTCGCGGCACAGCCGCAACATTTTTGAAGGCTGGTTGTATGCACGCGAAGATTATGAATAGACCAACCTTCAGCCTATCTTCGACAGATTTGGTTGATATCCCCAGCGAAGCCTAGAGTATAGGGAGTAGATTTATAACACAGATTTGGGCGAAGGGTGGGCGGGATTTGGCTGGTGACGAGGCCCGAAGCTTGCTTAAGCCGGTATGAAACTTATATCTGTTGTTTGCCATTTCTTATGATTACTTTTTACCTTATACTGCTTGTTTGTGTGCAGGATGATGGTGCCGAATATTGATAGTTGGAAGCATATTCCGAAGGCTGCCGAAGCTGTTTTTTAGGCCTGCCTACATAGGACTTAGAAGCAATTGTATTATCTTTGCAAAAAACATTATAATCGAGAATTGAACATTACTTTGTATACTTGTCCATACCTTGTAATATATTTTTACCATCCATGTATAAATTTGCTTTGATGTGGACGAAATCTGTATCTTTTGAGCCGAAGGCGAAAAACACCTTCCCTTCTTTTCGTACACAACGAAGCATGACCTTGGTTCTTCATGCTCATCGAAGCATTGTTGTCAAAGCTGAAGTATTTTTGTTTGTGCTTCATGTTATGATGATGATGATCCTATAAATGTTTACATGAATGTGTATGAATGCAATGAATGATGTAATGAAATGTGCAAATGAAGGTCCTGAACACACACACGAAACCATGCCCAGACTCTGCATCCTCTTAGGAATGACTTTTGAGTCTTAAGCTCTGCATCCCCTTAGGAACAACTTTTGAGCTTCTTCACCTTCTATTTCGATGGCATTTAAGTTCTGCATCCCCTTAGGAATGACTTTTGAGCTTCTTCACCTTCTATTTCGGTGGCATTTAAGTTCTACATCCCCTTAGGAACGACTTTTGAACTTCTTCACCTTATATTTCGGTGGTATTTGGCTCTGCATTCCCTTTGGAACGACTTTTGAGCAGAAAACTTACTCTGCTCCTTCAGGAACGACTTTTGCATCTTCATCAAATTTTTGGCTCTGCATTCCCTTAGGAATGACTTTTGAGCAGAAATCTTACACTGCGCTCCTTTAGGAACGACTTTTTTGCAGCTTCGTCATGCTCTACATCCCCTTGGGGATGTCTTTTGAGCTTCTCCCTGTTTTTATTTTTGCACTCGATGGTGCAGGCTCAGATTTTGCATATTACATCTTTGGGGGATTTGGCCCTTGTAGGGCTAAATAAGAATGAAAAATTACAAGCTATGGCTCCATTAAAAACCTTTCTCCCCTCTTGAAAGGAAAAGGGTGCCATAGAAAAATGAAAAAAAGATTACATCAAATTACACATAGTATCGCCGAAGCTTATCCGCATTCTAAGATCTGGGTATATCGTTGCCGTCCATATCCTTCAATCTATAAGAACCGGGTCTTGACGAAGATACTATCAGAAAAGGACCTTCCCACTTCAATTGCAACTTGCCCACTGTATCTGGGTTGGCCACTCTCTGAAGCACCAGATGCCCTGGCTTGATGTTTTTCAATCGAACTTTTCTATCATGCCACCTTACTGTTTTGGCCTTGTATTTATTGATGTGCTCTATAGCCTAAAGTCTGGTCCCTTCTATAGTATCTTTTGTTATTTGATAATCAGCTTCGTCTTCTACCGAAACTGTTGTTCTTATTGACCCTGTCTTTGCTTCTTCTGGAGTTATTGCTTCGTCACCAAATAAGAGCTTGAAGGGTGTAAACCCTGTTGACCTTGATGCAGTTGTGTTGTGGCTCCACACCACTTTAATCAACTCATCTGGCCACTTTCCTCTGGGCTGGTTGAAGATTAGCTTCATTATTCCTGTCATTATAATGTCATTTGCTCTTTCTACCAGCCCATTTGATTTTGGATGCCTGACTGATGCAAAATGAATCTTCGTACCAATCCGGTCACAAAAATCTTTGAATGTTTCGGCATCAAATTGTGTGCCATTGTCCATAGTTATTGCCTTCGGCACAAGCGACAAACAATATTCTGCCAGAAGAATTTTTGGACCGTGACCGAAGTTATCGTAGCCAAGGGCTTCGCCTCAATACACTTAGAAAAATATTCTACTGCCACTACAACATACTTCAAGTTGCCTTGTGCTGGTGGTAGTGGACCTAACAAATCTAGGCCCCATCTTTGCAATGGCCAGGTTGGCTGTATTAACTTGGTTAGCGACAAAGGTTGTTTCTGATCTCTTGCATATTTTTGTCAATTTTTGCACTTTTGAATCAGATCTGCTGCATCTGAAGCTGCCTTCGGCCAATAAAATCCTTGTCTGAAAACCTTTCTCAGCAAAGGTCTAGACCCAATGTGAGATCCACATAAACCTGTATGTATTTCCTTCATCAGCTCTATACCTTCGGTTCTGGATAAACACTTGAGAAGTGGAGAGCAGACTCCATGTTTGTATAACTCCCCTTCTATTATGACATATGATCTTGTCCTTGCTTCCATTCTTTTATTATAAACTTCATCATCCGAAAGACAGTTACCTTGGAGAAAAGATATGATTTCAGTCCTCCAATCTTCACTATGTACAGATGATATTGCAAGCACTGCTCTCTCCAGGAGTTCAACCAAAGGTGCTTTTATGGTCTCAAAAAATACTTCCGAAGGTAGAGGGAGCCCCTGTGCCGCTGACTTAGCTAGCAGATCTGCATGCTCATTTTCCCCTCTTGGAATATTTTTTTACAGAGAATCCTTCGAAGGAAGCCTCCAATCTTCGGACTGTGTGGGGGACAGATATCCCCTGGGTCCACTAAAAGAGTAAAAGGCCTCACGAAAGGCCTAAGGGCCCAATAAATCGTGAGGCCATTCTTTCGTGGACCTGGGAAGGGATAATCAGCAGAGCAGGGTGACACAAGGTCGGACCGGTGTAAACCGGGACGGTCCACAAAGTTGAGCGAGCGATCACAACAGAGATCCGACTTTCCCGCGCTGGAACTCTCATGCAACGGAGCCACGCGAGAATAGGTCGGCAGGATCATAGGGAGATAGACCCGAGCAGTTCACTATCTTTTAGGCGCACATTGTTATCATATCCACGTGTATTGCCCCACGGTCGAATATATAAGGCCTAGGGGGCACCCCTTCAGATCAATCGACCCTACTACCTAGCCACCCACTTCAACTCTCTGCATTCTCAACTCAGAGAGCCCTCCTCTTGTAATCTCATTCGCCAAACATACTCATCAGGACGTAGGGTGTTGCGCATCTCTAAGCGGCCCGAACCTGTATACACTGTCCACTGTCCCCCGTGCAATTGGCACGAACCATTTCGCTATAGTCGTCGACACCGTCCTACTCCTAAAAACACCTTGAGGGGCAACCCCGGGTGTGCGGTCGGACCCAAAACACCGACAGCTGGCGCGCCAGGTAGGGGGGGTGTCAACGATCTAAGCTAGCGCAATGGCCGTCATTATCAACAGCAGGATCACCTTCCGTCCCGGATCCATGTTCTGCTTTGGGACGATTTCATCCATAGCCGACGAAAAAGGAATTCTGCACCGCGTTGCAGATCCGCTAGGAAGGAAGCCTCCACCAACAAATTCCGAAAGAACCGGGGAAGCATTACCCTCGGCTCCCCGAAAGAAGATCGCCACGACAGCTACGCCATTCTACCCCGACGTTCTCTTCATCGGAAGAGCGGAGTCACCTCCCGTCTCTGACGACGAGCCAACCGCGCCTGGGGAAGAACCACCTCAGCGAGAATCCTGTCGACGAAGAAATCGGCGTCGAAACTCTCGGAGACACCACCAAGCCGGAGAACGGGATCCAGAGCAGCATGTCTCACGAGACGAGGTCTCGGAGATAGGAGAAACTCCGGAAGAACGCGTCTTCAGAGAACGAAGGAACTCCCGGCGACGTGATCGTCGGCGAGCTCAGGAACAGGCCGAGCAAGACGCAAGGCGACGGCGAGAAAATCCACTACTCGGCCGTAACCTGAACCCCGACTTCGCCCGAGCCATGAACACGCCGAGTGAGGTCGGAGGAGTGTTGGCTCGGATAGCTGACAGACTCCCTCGGACTCCAGACACCGAGGGCTACCGACGCCTGCTCACCCAAGCAGCCAACCATCTTCTACCGCTCGCTCACCCGCCGAACGACTTGCGGCACGCCATCAACAGTCGCCGGGACGCGTGGAGTTCTATCAATGCTTCGCGCGAACGACGGCACGAGAACGAGGTACGTCGCCGGGAGGAATACGACAGGGATCATGGCATCCCCACTCGGAGTCAAGCCACCAGAACCGAGTCAATGACGGCCTCGACTGGTGGAACCGCCCGGGGACGGTCGAGGAACCACAACAACTACTCCCCTCCCCGGGACAGACATCATTCCCGACGACAGGAGGACACATGTGGAGTGTCAGCCCTCACTCCACGCCTTAGGGCCATTCAATGGCCCCAAACTTCAAGGTATCCAATGTCGATAAATATGAACCTAAGCAGGACCCAGGAGGCTGGCTGGCCGTCTACACTACCGCCGCTCGAGCCGCCGGAGCATCCGAAGACGTGATGACCACGTACTTACCCATTGTCCTTGGGCAAGACGCGCTGCAATGGCTGCGACATCTACCCCGACACTGCATCGACGACTGGAGCGACTTTAGTCGGCGCTTCACTGCCAACTTTTAGTCCCTCTCCGACAAACCGGCGCAACCATGGGACCTCAAATCCATTAAGCGCCGAGGGGATGAAACTCTCCGATCGTACCTCAAAAGGTTCTAGACCATGAGAAATCGTATCCCTGAGGTCACGGAGGCGGCCGTGATCGAGGACTTCTACAGAGGATCCAATGACTCGACCTTCGTCCGAGCCATACTACAGAAGGCGCCAACCACCTCCGAGGAGCTGTTCCGGGAAGCCGACCTCTACATCACCGCCGACGAGCGAGCCCAGGACCTCATCGGAGGAGCAAAGCCCGCACCGGCAGCACCACGGCGCGACACAAACCAGCAACCTGACAAACGCTGGGAGAAGAGACCGCGCGAAGAGGTGCACGCCGCCGGACCACCTGCCTCTCGCGCCCGAGGAGGACCTCGCGGAGGTGAGCGCACGCTGGACGACATCCTCGACGCCCAGTGCCCGTACCACAAGGACATGCGCCACACTCTTCGGAACTGCCGGGACTTCAAGCATTCCGTTGGGCACGGCCGACCCTTCCAACCTCTACCCCCTCCTCCGCCACGAGGAGGACCAGAAGAACCACAACAACCCCAGCAGCAGGAGGAGGGAGGAGGAGGAGCCTTCCCGCGCGTTGACAGGGAGGTCAACGTCATCTTCGGCGGACACGGATCGCAGGAGAACAAAAGACAGCAAAAGCTCAACGATCGCCAGATACTGGTGGCGACCACCGGCCCTCCCGCCCCATACCGGTGGTCAGAGCACCCGATCACCTTCACTCAGGCGGATCAATGGCTCAACTTTGACCATCCGGGCAAATACCCGCTTCTCGTCGATCCGGTGATCCGAGAGAGCCGGGTGAAGAAGGTGTTAGTGGACGGGGGGAGCAGCATCAACGTCACCTTCCCTCGGACACTCCGAGGCTTGGGAGTTCACCTCAAAGAACTCCACGAGTCAGACACTCCCTTCTTTGGCATTGTGCCAACTGAGGGAGAATACCCGTTGGGCCACATCTACATGCCTGTCACCTTCGGGACTCCGGAAAACTACAGAACCGAGTTCCTGAGGTTCGAAGTCGCGAACTTCGACTGCGGGTACAACGCAATCATCGGGAGGCCGGGACTGGCAAAATTCATGGCCATCCCGCATTACACATACATGATATTGAAGATGCCGGGACCGCAAGGAATCATAACCGTGCGTGCCGACCTCCAAGGCACCGCAGAATGTTTCCGAGTGGCCACCCAGGCGGCCCTCATTGCCAAACCGTCGGCGACTTCTTCGACCCAGGCAAACTCTAAGCCTGAGGAAGATCACACAGCACCGGCGAAGGAAGCTCAAGCCGTGACCTCTATGCGGCCGACTGAAGAAACTAAACGGATCAATCTAGGGTTTGTTGATGAACGTAAAACTGCTATCATCAGCTCTAGCCTGGGTGATAAATAGGAAAGCGCGCTCGTCCAGTTTCTGCAAGACAACCGAGATGTATTCGCATGGCAACCTGCGGATATGCCGGGAGTCCCGAGAGAGCTGGCCGAGCACAAACTGAAGGTCTATCCACAAGCAAGGCCGATCCAGCAGAAACTACGTCGTTTCACGCCCGACAAGAGAGAGGCCGTTCGTGCTGAGCTGGCCCGCTTGGTCGCGGCTGGGTTCATTAGAGAAGTGTTACATCCCGAGTGGTTAGCCAACCCTATTCTTGTACTCAAAAAGAATAAAGTGGATTGGCGCATGTGTGTTGATTATACTAATCTCAACAAACATTGTCCGAAGGATCCCTTCGAGCTCCCGAGGATAGATCAGGTGGTGGACTCCACCGCTGGATGTTCTGTGCTGTCTTTCCTGGATTGCTATTCCGGATACCACCAGATTAGTTTGGCAAAGGAAGATGAAGAAAAAACGGCATTCATTACTCCGTTTGGTGCTTTCTGTTATACCTCCATGCCGTTTGGCCTCAAAAACGTTGGAGCAACCTACCAGAGAGCCATTCAAACATGCTTAGCCGATCACTGGGGCAAGCGTGTGGAAGCCTACGTGGATGATGTGGTAATCAAAACAGAGAACTCGGAAAACTTCATCGAAGACTTACAACTGGTTTTCAACAGTCTGAGGCGGTATAGATGGAAGCTTAATCCCGAGAAATGTGTTTTCGGGGTACCGGCAGGAAAGTTACTCGGGTTTATTGTCAGCAACCGGGGAATTGAGGCTAATCTAGATAAGATTGAAGCTATCATGAAGATGGAAGCACCTCGATCACAAAAGAAGGTTCAACGACTCACTGGATGTATGGCAGCTCTGAGCAGATTTATATCCAGGCTGGGGGAGAAAGGTTTACCATTTTACAAGCTACTCAAAAAAATGGATAAGTTTCAGTGGACTTCAGAGGCACAGGAAGCTCTAGATGCACTGAAGAAATTCTTGACAACACCACCAGTACTGAAACCACCACGACGAGCCACGTCAACCCAACCGGCTGAAGATCTGTTGCTATATATCTCTTGCACGACTCATGTGGTAAGCACCGCGTTGGTAGTCGAGCGAACAGAAGAAGGACATACCTACCCCGTGCAACATCCTGTTTATTTCATCAGCGAAGTTCTGGGTCCCTCGAAGAAAAAATATCCTCAAGTGCAGAAGCTATTATATGCAGTACTTCTGACCGCCCGCAAGCTGCGTCACTACTTTGATGACCACAAAGTCATAGTAGTCACCGGTTTTCCGATAGGAGATATTCTCCACAATAAGGAAGCCATTGGCCGAATAGCCAAGTGGGCATGTGAACTGGGATCTCATGACATTGAATTTCGACCTCGTACTGCCATTAAGTCCCAAGCATTGGTTGACTTCGTATCAGAATGGACTGAACAACAAATACCAGAGAACCCAGAAACTGCAGAAGTATGGAGGATGTATTTCGATGGCTCGTTGAAGCTGCAGGGAGCAGGCGCAGGAATTCTCTTCATCGCGCCTGGAGGCGAACACCTCAAATATGCCCTCCAACTATTATTTCCAGCCTCTAACAATGCAGCCGAGTATGAAGCACTGATCTATGGACTAAACATCGCCATATCGTTGGGCATCAAGAGATTAATGGTATACGGAGATTCTCTGGTGGTCATAAGTCAGATAAACAAGGAATGGGACTGTTCGAAGGATTCAATGGGAAAATACTGCACTGCCGTCCGGAAACTAGAAGATAAGTTTGAAGGTCTAGAATTTCATCATGTGGAGAGAGATCGAAACACGGCAGCTGATGTATTGTCAAAGTTAGGATCCAGCCGAACTCAGGTTCCACCCGGAGTCTTCGTACAAGAAATACCACGACCGAGCATCTCAACAGATCAAGCAGAAGAATGTAATATCGTGGATCAACCAGGATCAGACTCTGATGACTGGAGGAGGCCGATTATCAGATATATAAAGAATGAAGAGGAACCAGATGACAAAAATGCAGCTGAACGCATCGCCAGACAGTCAGCCCACTATACACTCATTGGAGAAACGTTATATAGAAGGGGTGCATCAGGCATCTTCATGAATTGCATTCTCCCATCTACTGGGAAACGACTGCTGGAGGAGGTCCATGCTGGGCAATGCGGAATACATGTGTCATCCAGAACACTAGTCGGGAAGGTCTTCAGGTCAGGATTCTATTGGCCAACAGCGAAGAGTGATGCAGCCGAGTTAGTTCAGAGGTGCGAAGCTTGCCAATACTTGTCAAAACAACAACATCTACCAGCACAGCAACTGCAGACCATACCAGTAACTTGGCCTTTCGCATGCTGGGGACTGGATATGATTGGACCTTTCAAGAAGGCTCAAGGAGGACACACTCATGTATTGGTAGCAATCGACAAGTTCACTAAATGGATAGAGTTCATGCCCATTGTCTCTTTAACCTCAGCCAAGGCCGTGGAATTCATACAAGACATAATATTTAGATTCGGAATACCAAACAACATTATAACTGACCAGGGATCCAATTTCACAAGTTCGGAATTCTTCGATTTCTGCGAGCGAAAAGGCATTCAGATCAAGTACGCTTCGGTAGCGCACCCGAGGGCCAACGGGCAGGTTGAGCGAGCCAACGGAATGATACTAGAGGCACTCAGGAAAAGGGTCTTCGAAAAAAATGAGAAGTTCGCAGGGAAATGGATAAGGGAATTACCCTATGTCGTTTGGAGCCTAAGAACTCAGCCAAGCCAGGCTCTGCATGGAAATACTCCTTTCTTCATGGTCTATGGGTCAGAAGCAGTATTACCCGCTGATCTCAAGTTCGGGGCCCCAAGGTTGGTCTTCGAGAGCATAGCAGAAGCTGAAGCTACTAGGATGGAGGACATCGATGTACTCGAAGAAGAACGGCTGATGTTGGAGCGAAGGCAGAAACGCCACCCTTCGCCTGAAGTCTCCACCGCTTAGCCCCTGCCCTGACAGACAAAGCAGGCAGGGACACCCTTCGCTCGATTCGGCACCAGACGAAGGCCTGCGGCGACGCCTCCCCGCGGCGTGGCCTCGGTCAGCTCCGAGGCCCACATGAGATCTGGCCCATTGTAACGGGCCCTGCGTGGCCGCGTTTGTGTTACGGGCCTAATTTGTAAAGGCGTACTTGTAATTACAGCTTGTAACCCCGCTTTATGGGAATATTCTGGGGATAAACTAGGTACCTGAGGGCACATGCGTCCTTAACGCAAGGCGCCGTGCACTCGGACACCTATAAATACCCCCGCACAGTGCCCGTGAGAGGCCAGATGAACAGAGCTTTTGCCATTACCCGCGAGTGCCCTGTTGCCATCACCATTCACCCGTGTTGGATCTCCTTGCTGTCGAGAGACAGTGCCAACATTTGGCGCCCACCGTTCGTGCTACGAGACAACCACCCGCGATGGCACCCAAGAGAGCTAACCCGAAGGCCGACGAGGCTGCGAAGGCAGCACTGCTCGCCGCAAGAAAGGGCAAGGCCCTCGCCCTCACCCAATCCACCCACCAAGAGGCCACTGAAGACGACACCCTCCGCACCTGCGACCCTGAGGGACAACCCTCAGGCTTCGCACCTCCCTCAGGCTTCGCACCTCTTTCAGGCTTCGCACCACCGGAGGGCGCGGACCTCGCCGAGGACGGTGAAGTCCTCGGCATCTCAGCAGAAGAACAGCTACAGCTGCGCGCTCTGCGCCTCAAGAACCGCAAGCTCCAGAGGCAGAAGGAGATATTGGAGGCCAAGCGCCAGCGTGTGTCCGCACTCGCCAAAGTGCGGCAGATGATACGCGACGAAGAGCACAAGGCCCAGGAACTCGAGCGGGAGATCGCGCTGATGCAGCGCGAAGGCCACCTCGGCCCGCAGCACGAGTCATCCCTCCAGCAGCGCGCACAAAACGAAGACACGCGCGAAGGCCACCCCGGCCTGCAGCATGAGTCACCCCTGCAACACCGCGCGCAACCGGAGGACCCGCGTTTACCCCAGCGCGACTTCACTTTCCCGCACGCCGCGCCATTCCAAGGGGTCAATTATCTCGATGAGCGAAGTCCCCTGGCGCCTCACCTGCAAGTGACGCCGTGGCCAGCTAACTTCCGGGCTGGGACCTACCCCAAGTACAACGGCAGCACCGACCCGGCTCAATACATAATGAGTTACCAGGTCGCCGTCGCATCGTCCGGGGGCGACGACGCCACAATGGCGAAGTCCTTCATCATCGCCCTCGAGGGCCCCGCGCTCACCTGGTTCACCAGGTTGCCTCCGCTGTCCATCGATTCCTGGAGAAGTCTCCGGGACAAGTTCCTCCTCAACTTCCAAGGGTACCGCCCGGACACCGACGCCCTGGCCGAGCTCTCGCTCTGCAAGCAGCTAGAGAGGGAGACCCTGAGGGAATATTACCGCAAATTCCTCACACTCAAGTCACAGCTACCCTCAGTCGATGACCAGATTGCCATCCACTATGCTATCAGTGGTCTTCGCGCTGGCGTCCTTTACAGCCACTGCATCAGAGATCCGCCGAAGAACCTCCAAGAGCTGTACCAGCTGTTTGAAAAGTATGCCAGATCCGAGGAGCTCCACCAGCGCAAGATTGAGTCCCAGCGGAAGCCAAAAGACGCTCCACAGTCCAGCCGCACGTGGACAAGAACTCCGCAACCAGACTCCGGTCGAGATGGCCGCGGTCAGCCGCAAGTACACAACATTGCCAACCAGCAGCCGGCCGCCGACCCCCTTCGGCGCCAGGAATATCCCCCCAGGGCCGCGGAAGTGGAACTCGCGGCAGGGGCCGAGGGCGTGCGCAGCCACCCCCTCCACCGCGCCGATTTTACTGCCTTTTCCATGGCGAAGACTGCGCCCACCCAACCAACGACTGCCCCGAAGTGAAGGCCACCAGAGACAGAATGGCGAGGGCGCAGCCAGCCGACAACCCCAGAATTGTCGCGCATAACTACCAGCCACCCCCTCCACCATATATCCACGCTCCCGCCCCGCATCCACCGCACCACGCTTACCAACATCATCAGGAAGTACAAATCGTACATCCCCCGCCTCCACCACCACACCAGCAACAACAAAACATCCCCAACGCCCCAAAGCAGGAGGACTTCGCCGATCAACCTTATCGCGGAGTCATTCATATGATAACTGGGGGGTCCAGCACCGACTTCGACACCAAGCGGCAGAAGCGGGACCACTACCGCAGCATAAACCATGTAGCCGTCACGGGCCCAGTTGTACAGACAAAGTGGTCCCACGTACCGCTCACCTTCGACGCACGGGACGTCGACTTGCGCAGCGCCCCCCACTGCGATGCCATGGTCATCAATTGCAGCGTGGCAGGCTGGGACCTACACAAGGTCCTCGTTGACAACGGCAGCCAGGCAGACATCATCTTCCTCCACGCCTTCGATCGCATGGGCATCAGCCACAGCCTGCTTAAGCCTTCGGATAACCCGTTGTATGGCTTCGGCGGCAAGGGCACCTTCCCCGTCGGCAAAATAGAATTGCCCCTCTCCTTCGGTGTAGCACCCAATGCCCGAAGTGAGCAGGTGACTTTTGACATTGTGGATATGGTATATCCATACAACGCCATCATGGGCCGGGGCTCCATCAATAAGTTTGAAGCTGCCATCCATGGACTGTATTTGTGCATGAAGATACCAGGCCCGCTAGGCGTAATTACAGTCTTCGGTAACCAGCAGACAGCGCGCAACATAGAGCGAGACTTCGTGCCGGGTCAGAGGAACGTGCACTGTCTCACGACACAGTGCGAGGTCCCTGCGCCCGCCAGCCCAACTGACAAACAGCACAAGGCTCAGTTGCAGAGTCAGGATGGGACCAGGACTGTCCCCCTCGATCAGGCCACGCCCAAGCAGACAGTCACTATCAGCGAAGACCTTACTTCGCATGAAGAAGAGAAGCTCCTCTGCTGCCTCGCCAAGAATAAAGATGTCTTCGCCTGGTCCGCCCTCGACCTGGTCGGAGTCAGCCGATCTATAATCGAGCACAGTTTGGGAATTGACCCCTCGGTGCGACCAAGAAAGCAAAGGCTCCGCAAAATGTCCGACGAAAAGATAGAGGCCGCCAAGGCGGAGGTGCACCGCCTCCTAGAGGCTAAATTCATTGAGCCAGTGGCTCGCCGACCTGGCCGAGACATTCGCAAACATGCGAGACGCACGACTCCGCTTAAACCCGGAAAAGTGCGTTTTCGGTGTTCGCCAGGGCAAGATATTGGGCTACCTGGTGTCGCACCGTGGCATCGAGGCCAACCCAACCAAGATCCAGGCCATCATCGACATGTCGCCTCCGCAGTCCACCAGGGATGTCCAGCGTCTGACAGGCAGACTGGCCGCTCTCAACAGATTCATTTCCAGGTCGGCCGAGCGAAGTCTTCCTTTCCTCAAAACTCTCCGCGGCGCAAAAGACTTCGCTTGGGGGCCGGAGCAAGCAGCGGCCTTCGCCTCATTAAAACAGTACTTAACGGAGCTGGCCACCCTCACGAGCCCCGACTCCTCGCTCCCCTTATTGCTCTATGTCGCGGCTTCGCCGCACGCGGTCAGCGCGGCACTAGTGCAGGAGCAGACAGTCGAGGGCGCTGTCAGACAGTGCCCTGTTTATTACGTCTCCGAGGTCCTGACACCGTCCAAATGCAACATGACAGAGCTGGAGAAGATTGCCTACGCAGTCGTTATGTCCTCGCGCAAGCTGCGCCATTACTTTGAAGCATTCAAGGTCCGCGTCACCTCAGACAGGGGGCTCGGCGAACTGTTTAGAAACCCGGAGGCATCGGTGAGGATCGCCAAGTGGGCAGCCGAACTCTCCGGCTACCACATCAGCTTCGAGCCTAGGACAGCCATCAAATCGCAAGTCCTGGCAGACTTCGTCGTCGACTGGACCGGGCCAGTAACACAACCGGACCCGACCACAGAGAAGGTCTGGACGATCCACTGCGATGGCGCATGGTGCCATGCGGGGGCAGGCGTCGCCGCAATCATAACCTCACCAGTCGGGGTCAAGCACAGATATGCAGCACGACTCAGCTTCAATCTGGACTCCGACAGATGCACAAATAATATAGCAGAGTACGAAGCAGTTATCCTCGGCCTCCGCAAGCTAAGGGCCCTCGGAGTCACCACTTGCATCATCAAAACAGACTCCAAGGTAGTTGCCGGCCAGGTCGAAAAAGACTATGCAGCCAAGGACCCCGCACTCTTTTCCTCCCGGGGGGTGAGGTTTTTAACGAGGCGGAGCCATGTAATATATGCGTAAAAAATCCCCCGCAAAAAGACATGCGTCGAAAAAGACCGCGATGACGGTCTTCGACATTCGACCACCACGAGGTCACCGCGAGGCTAAGCGCTAGCTACCCTCGCGTGCGACAAATCCGCGCAAAAGTCGCCTAAGGGTGCAGCCGGATTAGCACAACAAGTGCGAAAAAAATCTAAGTTTATCGCGAAGACTATCCGCGCAAAAGTCGCCTAAGGGTGCAGCCGGATTAGCACAACAAGTGCGAAAAAAATCTAAGTCTATCGCGAAGACTATCCGCGCAAAAGTCGCCTAAGGGTGCAGCCGGATTAGCACAACAAGTGCGAAAAAAATCTAAGTCTATCGCGAAGACTATCCGCGCAAAAGTCGCCTAAGGGTGCAGCCGGATTAGCACAACAAGTGCGAAAAAATCTAAGTCTATCGCGAAGACTATCCGCGCAAAAGTCGCCTAAGGGTGCAGCCGGATTAGCACAACAAGTGCGAAAAAAATCTAAGTCTATCGCGAAGACTATCCGCGCAAAAGTCGCCTAAGGGTGCAGCCGGATTAGCACAACAAGTGCGAAAAAAATCTAAGTCTATCGCGAAGACTATCCGCGCAAAAGTCGCCTAAGGGTGCAGCCGGATTAGCACACCAAGTGCGAAAAAAATCTAAGTCTATCGCGAAGACTATCCGCGCAAAAGTCGCCTAAGGGTGCAGCCGGATTAGCACACCAAGTGCGAAAAAAATCTAAGTCTATCGCGAAGACTATCCGCGCAAAAGTCGCCTAAGGGTGCAGCCGGATTAGCACAACAAGTGCGAAAAAAATCTAAGTCTATCGCGAAGACTATCCGCGCAAAAGTCGCCTAAGGGTGCAGCCGGATTAGCACAACAAGTGCGAAAAAAATCTAAGTCTATCGCGAAGACTATCCGCGCAAAAGTCGCCTAAGGGTGCAGCCGGATTAGCACAACAGGTGCGGAAAAAATCTGAGTCTATCGCGAAGGCTATCCGTGCAGAAGTCGCTTAAAAGTGCAGCCGGATCAGCGCAACAAGTGCGAAAAAACCGAAGACTATCTGTGCAGAAGACACCTAAGGGTACACCTGGACTAGCACAACAACGGCCGAAACGACAACATCAAACCATCCACACCAAGACCAACTATAATCAGCCCAACACAGCGCAGCAAAACAAATTAGTAAGTACAAAACGCCTTCGCACACACACATGCACGCGAGGGCACACAATTCCACCATACAAGCCTCGACGTACACAAGCGAGGGCACCACACTCTACATCGGCTCAACCTTAGGAATAATTCCCATCTCCCTATAATTAAATAACATTATCCTGAGCTCCTCACCCGCAAAAAGCCTTCGCAGCTCCCCTTCACCTACACCCTCGGCGGTCGGCAGGGACAACAGTTCCTGCCGACCAGCCCCACTCACACGAAGCAGAGCCGCCCGCTCCTCCGCGCTAACCCTACGTTTTGCAACCGCCCTTCGTCGACGGCGCCCGGTGCTAGGGCCTGGCACGTCCGACGCGTCCGCGGCGTGTGGCGAAGCCTCCGCCGCAGCCACGTCCAAGGCCGCAAAATAATCCAAATCCTCCTCCGACGACTCCTCAGTCCACTCAACCGAGCTCCCGGAGTCGGCAAAATCAAAAAACTCAGATGCAGACCCACTATATTCATTACCACCTTCCGCGGTCGAAGCCGCCAAAAACTCAGTAGCAGCGGTTGCGTGCGCAGGCCCAAAATCTTGAACCTACGCAGCAACCAAAATTCAGTACAACATCCAAAATTCCCCAACCCTAAACAACCACTACGCCACCTGCGAGGGCCCTGACGCCGCGGGGGCCTCCGCCGTTGGCTCCGCTGCCACTTCCGCCATTGTTCCCACCGCCTCCGCCGCCGGATCTTCGACGGTCGGCGCAGCTGCTGCGAGGGCATCGGGAGCGCCTTCGGCCACCTTCAGGGGCAGGTCCTCAGCTGTCGCAGCAGATGTGGGGGCGCCTGGTGCGTCTTCCGTGGTCTCCGGGGTCGGCTCCGGGTCAGGCAGGGCGTCGTTCAGTGCTCCGAAGTCGTCCACCCGCTCGCCTCGCTCCGCCTAAGACAAAACATACAAAAAGTCAGCAAACACACGCACCAACCACATTCAGCGAACGTCGAACAAACGACATCGTCACCTGAGCCCTCGCAGCCTCAGCCCGCTCCCTGACCACATCACCACCATACAGACCCCACATCCGGTCAAAGAGGGCGCCGGCGGACTCCTTCACCACGGGGTCTTCGACCTTATAGATGTCTCGCCCAAAATCCTCATCTGCCTGGTCGAAGGCCTCATAGTGCCGGCACCCTTCGCGAGAGAGTGCGTTCATCGCCCCCTCGCAGGTGACCAGGGAGGCGAACGACATTAATCCCCCCAGGACAGTGGGGAGCTCCCGCAGCTCCTCTTGCACCCATTCCAAACAGCGAAGCCCGGCCTCTCGCCCCGGCACCACGAAGTCACCGGTCCGCGCACCCAGCTCGCGATATGTGGCCATAAGCTGTGTGCGCGTCCGTTCGGCCTCCGTTCGCACCACGGCTTCGGCCCCCTTCGCGCGGCTCTCCAGAGCGGTGAGCCGCCCCCGCAGGTCTTCGGCGAGATCCTTGGCAAGATTGGCTTCCGCCCGTGCCAGCCTAGCCTCCGCCTGCGCGGCCTGCTCCTTGGCGACGGCCTCGTTGGCCTCCCTCCTCTCCCCCGCCAGCTGGCGCCGGAGGTCAGCCTTTTCCTCCTCCAGGGCGGCCACCTTGTCTGCCAGTTTACGACACTTACTGTCGGAGGCGGACTTCTCACGGACAGCGTCAGCATGTTGCGTCCGAAGTCTCTCGACTTCGGCAGATAAGGCTGCCGTAAGTGCCCCCGACGCAGTACGGCTGGTGAAGTCAGCCACCTGCAGAGCACACGTAAGGCCATGGCCGTACAAAAAAAAAAAGCTCGGCGGACCTGACTCAGTGCCTCCGCCGCCTGACTCAGCGCCTCCGTCACTCCTTTCAGCCGGCGGGTCACCGCGCCAGCCTCGCCCCTGACCAACGCGAGGGCCGACACCTCGCTTCCGGCGCCGAGGGTCCCGCCCCTCGCCTTCGACGACAGCGCAGCCGTCGCGATTGCCCCGGCAGGCACAGCTATAGCAAGCCGGCCCTCGTCCGACCCTGCAACGCATCAACGATCAAAAAAAAAGAGAGGCGGCCGGGTGACTTACCCCCAAGATAATCATCCACACTAATGTCGGTGCCGAAGTCGGCAACGCGTTTGCCCGGCGGCGGCAACGTTCGGGCCGCCTTCGAAGCCTCCGCCACTCCGCTGGCCGGCGGCACCACCTTCGTCAGCTTGGAGACTCCGGCGCCCGCCGTTGTCTCCGGCGCCTTGCTGGGTGCAGAGGCGCCCGCCTTCGCCGGCAGCGGCGGCTTGCCTCCGCTGGAGGCCGCAGCCTTCACCGTCCCCCGCTGCCTTTTCGGCCGGGCCTCGTGAATCCTGACGGTCGCCTGGCATTTTTGCGCCGCCCCTTGGCGATCCTTGTCCATCACTGCCCACACAACAGCACCGATATTTCGCCCGTAAGGAAAAACTCTCCACTGACGAGCCATACGAGATGTAAAACAGTCTTCCTCAGCCGCGCAGGGGACAGGAACATTTCTAGGCCAGCAGCCCCCGGTAACCCTCAGCATCCGAGCCGAAGACTCCCGGAGCTCGGGCGAAGACATCCTCTCCCCCGGGGCCGCACTCGTCCTCATTAACTCTCTAGCAAAACTATCAGACACCCCGATTCCTCCCATCGCAGTACCTAATTTTCTCCTTTTTGAGGAGGGGGCGGCCGTCAGCGCAGGGTCGCCTCTAGTCTCCACCGCCGGCTTCTTCCCACGGCGGTCCGCTTCGTCTTGACCAGGGTAGCCGTCGTACGGCAATTGATTTAACTCGAAGACCCTGTTCAAACGTTCATTTGACCCGCGAATATCAAAGCTGCGCTGGCCTTCCGTCCTCGCCACGTACCGCCCCACGAGCCGCACCGCCAAGTCCTCCGCATCACGCACAAAGGCGGCCGGGTCACGATTTCGCAAGTTTAGTGCAAAGGCAGGACTTCGCACCACCCTTCCTCCGTGAAAAGGCATCTGACGAGGGCACACTTCGCCCAGCGTCCAGCCGTGCGCCAAGGGCCAGACCCCGTACGCCACAAACTCTTCAACTAAATCACGACCACTGCTCTGGCCGGCGGCACACCGAAGGGCCCCTTCGTCTGCATCCTCTTCTGCCACTTCAAAAGGCGGATACGCAGAGTAATAGTGAGAGCACATCTCAGACACTGGAAGTCCTTCATGGCCTTCGACAGTAGCCTCAGCAACGTAAAACCAAAATTCATTCCAATTGCCCCACTTGTTGCGGGCGCACGGAACCAACTCCACTACTGGCATTGTGGTCTTGCCGGTCTTCGGCGTGAATGTGCACGACCCGAACTGGGCAACTCCGTCCTCAACCATCCTCTTCTGCCAATGCAAGCAATAATTCTTCGCAAAAACTTCAACCGACGGCTGCCCGCCGTACGAAGTCGTCGCCCAGACATACTTCACCAGCGCCACCACGGCGTTCGGTGTCAGCTGATGAATCTGAACGTTGAATCTACGCAGGACTTCGCCAACAAACCGGTGCGCAGGCAAGCGGAGACCGGCGACGAAGAACGCCTCGAAAACAACCAACTCACCCTCCGGCTCGGGGACTTCCTCCGTCCCCGGAGCACGAGCGACTCCGCCGCCAAAGTAGCCCAAGCGCTGCATCTCTTCGACGCGGGCCGACGTCATCCGTGACACACCAAAATCAACAGAGTCGCCGGCGCGCAGCTCCTCCACCATCACGCTACTCAACATCTCCTCAGACGAGGCGGCGGCCGGCGGCGTGGCGTCGGCGGAAGAAGAAGAGGATGGCATTGCTACGTACCGTCGGCGGCGGCGGGCGGTTTGCTTCACTCGAGCCAGATCTCCGACGAGCAAAGGGAGCAGTAGAAGAAGAGGAGCAGAAAGACGGCGGGCGGCTAGGGTTTTCACGGAGCGCGGAAGGCAAAGTGCAAACAGCGCCGTCCCCCGCCCCCTTTTATAGGCAGGGCGCGGCTCCTCGGGAAACCCGCAATCCCACAGGGCGCGACGCTTCGGAAAACCCGCAGTCCAACAGTGCGATGTCCATCAACGGTCACATCAAAAACCCCCGCGGAACCACTTCGAGCGAGGGCAGCGTCTCCGCCATCTAGCGACGTCTTCGGCACCAGGTGACTTTGTCGAACTGGTCCCTCGGAGGACAAATGTTGGAGCGAAGGCAGAAACGCCACCCTTCGCCCGAAGTCTCCACCGCTTAGCCCCTGCCCTGACAGACAAAGCAGGCAGGGACACCCTTCGCTCGATTCGGCACCAGACGATGGCCTGCGGCGACGCCTCCCCGCGGCATGGCCTCGGTCAGCTCCGAGGCCCACATGAGATCTGGCCCATTGTAACGGGCCCTGCGTGGCCGCGTTTGTGTTACGGGCCTAATTTGTAAAGGCGTACTTGTAATTACAGCTTGTAACCCCGCTTTATGGGAATATTCTGGGGATAAACTAGGTACCTGAGGGCACATGCGTCCTTAACGCAAGGCGCCGTGCACTCGGACACCTATAAATACCCCCGCACAGTGCCCGTGAGAGGCCAGATGAACAGAGCTTTTGCCATTACCCGCGAGTGCCCTGTTGCCATCACCATTCACCCGTGTTGGATCTCCTTGCTGTCGAGAGACAGTGCCAACAGCTGAATGTAGTAATTCAATCGGCGCGGTATCAGCAGACTCTGAGACGTTATCATGACCAGGCCGTGCGACAACGATCCTTTTCAGTAGGAGATCTCGTCCTCCGCCGAATTCTAACGGGGGAAGGACGACACAAGTTGTCACCCTTATGGGAAGGACCATTCATAGTAGTAGAAACCACTCGGCCGGGATCATATCGTCTCACTCAGATAGATGGCACAGAAGTCGGGAACTCCTGGAACATAGAACACCTCAGGAAGTTTTATCCCTAGCTGTATTTCAAAAGCTATTGGGACAATGATGTATTCTGTAAAATGGAAATATGTCATCAATAAAGAAAGGCTTCAAAGATACTCAGTTTGTTCACAGTTGACTTGCACTCTTACTTGACTCGGGGTGACCACTATGCCCTGCTAACGGAGCAATCGGTTTAAGTCGGCGATGACTTAAGCCGGTGCAACATGCTCACGCTTACTTGACTCGGGGTGACCACTATGCCCTGCTAACGGAGCAATCGGTTTAAGTCGGCGATGACTTAAGCCGGTGCAACATGCTCACGCTAACTTAACTCGGGGTGACCACTATGCCCTACTAACGGAGCAATCGGTTTAAGTCGGCGATGACTTAAGCCGGTGCAACATGCTCACGCTAACTTAACTCGGGGTGACCACTATGCCCTGCTAACGGAGCAATTGGTTTAAGTCGGCGATGACTTAAGCCGGTGCAACATGCTCACGCTTACTTGACTCGGGGTGACCACTATGCCCTGCTAACGGAGCAATCGGTTTAAGTCGGCGATGACTTAAGCCGGTGCAACATGCTCACGCTTACTTGACTCGGGGTGACCACCATACCCTGCCAAAGAGCCATCGGCTTAAGTCGGCAGCGACTTAAGCCGGTGCAGCATGCTCACGCCTACGCAACCCAGGGTGACCACTACGCCCTATTAACAGAAGCAATCGACTTAAGTCGGCAGCGACTTAAGGCGATTTGGCGTGATCACAATTACTCATATAAAGATGGCTTCTATAACTCGCAAGCAAATTTCAAAACCATCATACATCATTTTACTACTACAAATTTACGAACCGATGAATTCTGAAACAATGTGAAAATAACAATATTGTCCAAATACTGAAGTGGCATCCCCTAGCAAATGTCTGACCATGCTAACCGCGTGTTCGGAACACATAGAGTGTCTCTCTATTTCGTGATGTTTTTCTCAGGAGCAATCGAGGAAGAAGGACGACTCGAGGAATCAAGGGCGGCATTCACATCAGCCCTTATATCTTCGGGAACAACCACGCCGGGTCTCCTCATCAAGATCCGTCCTGCCCGAATAGCCTTGTCCATGGCTCTATCACGTTGGGCTTTGAGAGTAACAGCAGTTTCTTCGGTGACCTTGGCAGCCAGCTGAGCAGTTTCTAACTCTTGGGCGATGGATTTCTTGGAAGCTCGGAGTTCTTTGATAGTAGCATCCTTCGCTGATATCAACTGCATGAGCCGGGTCACTTCATTTATAGATTCCTGCAGTTTACAGCGTTGGTGATCTAACTCTTCCATGGTGAAGCGATGACTTCTCTCCAAGATAGTTAGTGAGTTGCTAGAATCACGATACAATTTTTCAAGATTGTCTCGAGAAGCAGCAAGGATACATTTCTCTTCCTGCAAACAAAAATCAACACCCTCAAACACCAAGCAAGTAATGGCAGCACAACTAGGCAAAGCGCAGTTTCATAAATCACCTTTTCAGAGTCGAGCTGAGCATGAAGAGAAGAACTCAGTGCATTGGCGTCATCTAAGGCAGCGGAGACCTGACCCAGCTCAATCTGACTTTGAAAGTACTTTTCCTCAAAGTCAGTGCATCGCTGGGCCAGTTCAACCTGATCTCGGGAATGTTTTTCTTCAAGAGTGGAAATCTGCTGAGTTATACCTAGCAGGAGACAATCAAATAAAAGAAAAAGGGGTCAGAATGTAAGGCAGTCTATAGCAAAGTCAGAGAAAAGCAAAAAAGCACTAACCAGCATTGGTCGCTTCCAATTCAGAGACACGATGTTGAAGAGACACTGGATTCCAACATGCAAGTGACGAAGCTACTTTTGGGACAGAAGCCCCCTGTAACCTCAGCTGGCCAGCCATCCCATTCACCAAAGCCTGATGATGAGAGTAGATGAATGTAATGACAGTAGTTCATGCAATGTAAAAAGCCAAGCTGAAATACATCATAGTACCTGGAGGTTGGAAAAGAACGAAGGGATCCCCAAATCAGGAGAGATCAATTGATAACCAGGCGTAAGATCACCACCCGAAGCAGCTTGCAACGAACCAGCAGGAATCAACTCGGCGCCATCAACAGAGCCCAACACTCGGTCAGTGGGGACGCTGCCCTCTAAAGCGACCTCCTGGTCCAAGGCTTGGGCTACCACCATACAGCCGGAGTGTGGAGACGACCCCGCATGAACGTCCATGGAAGTACCGGAGGGAGACCCTGCTCGGACACCCTCGGGGGCTGGATCACAGTTTGCACTGCCCACTTGAGCCGGATCATCCCCGGCAGCACCCTCGGGGGCTGGGGAGTGGCTTACACTTCCCACCCAAATCAAGTCATCCCCGACAACATTCTCGGGGGCTGGGCACGTGTCAACACCATCCTCGGGGTCCAAGCTCTCCGCGGTAGCCACCTCTAAGGCTGATGGGCCCTCAATTACTTCCATGAGACCAGGACGACCCAAGTCAGTCTCCCGATCCTCAAGATCGCGCTCTAAGGTCGACGAGGCACGGGATGACCTCAACCCAGCATCAAGCACATCAGCGCAAACCTCCATCACACCATGATCTGCTGGCTCCGATAACAAATCCTCCGGAACCATATCCTCGAGAGTCTGATCAAAATTGGCCAGAGACAGTTCTTGCAGACCAATGAGAGCAGACTAAGCAGGAGAGGGAACTCCACTACTTTCATCGCTAGCGATGAATTGCCGACCGTTTTTCCGAGTCAAAGGAACTTCATTTTCTCCCTCCTCATCATCCACATTAGCAACACAGGCAGTACCCCCATTGGGATCAGCAACTGATTCAGCACACCCATTGGGATCAGCAACTGAATCGGCACACCCACTGGGTCCAGCATCAGTAAATTCAGTCGCAGGCACTTCTTCAGCATCAGGAACCGAAGTACCAGCGTCCCGAATCAAACTGGGCACTTGCTGGAGGCGTCTCCTTTTCTTTTTCTGTTCATCAGCAGAAGGATCGGATGGACTGGCTCGGCAAGGGCGCCTCGGGCGAGTACCAGCAGGTTTCTAAATATCTAAGGTCGTACCAGCCTCTGGGAGGGGTGCCACCACCAATGCCCCAACAGGAGCAGCGTCAGAAGAGTCCTCAGCCAGCAAATCAAGCATGGCATTTATCTCTGCATCACTAGGATTCAGGGGCACTTCAAAATAGACCTGCCGTTCATCATCAGGAATTCCCCCGAGTGTGGCAACCAAGGCACTAACTTCTTCAGCAGAGGGCCGCACTCTAAGGCCCAAACTGCTGTCAGTAGCAGGAGGATTCGACACAAAAAGAGTAAAGGCTTTGGGAGGAGGCAAGTTCCAAGCTGAGAATGCCACGGGGGCACCAACATTCGACACTTTGCCTCTAAGGATCATTTCAAGTCGGCTCACCAGGGCTGTAGAAGGAATTCTTCTGTTAGTAACCCGAGTTGAGTCGGCTAGGCCTCGATACAGATAAGCTGGGTATGCCCTGTCTTTTAACGGCTGAATATTCTTGAAAACAAAATCAGCAACCACGGCTTCAGCGGTCAGCCCCCTTTCTTTCAGCAGTCCAACTTCAGCAAGCAAAGCACCTGCCTCAGCTACCTCCTGATCTGTGGGAGACTCGGTCCAGCTTGGGGTGCGAACATCCGGCTGTCTTCCCGACCGGGGGGGGGGGGGGAGAGAGTTTCCACAATTCTCAACCATGAACCACTCCAAGCGCCACCCCTTTATACTGTCTTTGAGAGGGATTTCGAGATACTCCGTCTTCCTCCCGCGACGCATCTCCAAGCTGGCACCTCCAACCAATTGATGTTGTCCCCCGGCCATTCCAGGGCGACAGTGATACAAATACTTCCACAACCCGAAATGCGGTAGCACGCCAAGAAAGGCTTCACATAAATGGACGAAAATGGAGATTTGTAGGATAGAATTGGGATTCAAATGGGTCAAGTTAATACGGTAGAAATCAAGGAGGCCACGGAAAAAGGGAGAAATGGGAAGGCCGAGACCGTGGAGAAGGAAAGGGGCATAAATCACGGACTCATGGGTATCCTCAGTTGGGACAGTAACCCCATGGCAAATCCACCAAGAGCAGAGTTCCCTCGGAGGGAGAACCCCGATGGATGCGAGGTGGAGAAGTTCGGACTCAGAGATGACAGACATGTGGTTACCTGCGAAAGGCAGCTGACTGTTGGGGTCGATTGGAGGAATCACCATGGCGGACGAACTCGAGGTTTTCCTCTTGGGCGCCATCTCGATTCTACCGGCGAGCAGAGTAGGAGGCGAATTGCGGAGAGGATTCGGAAGCAAGAAAGCAAGAACTAGTGCACGGAAAGCAGAGGCGGCTAAAAGCGCAACACTTATGGGATATTCCCGAGCCAGATACCGTTTCAAAAAGCGCCCAGTCAGCGCCCGGCAGTTATTTCCAAAACACCAGCGTGCAACATCATCTCCCGGCGGTTATTTCCAAAACACCGGGGCGCCACATCATCACTCGGCTATTAACCTCGAAGTGGCCTACGTAGCCCGCTATTGCTCGGCAGTTGACTCTAGAACTCCGACATAGTCGCTCGGCATTACATCTAAAATGCTGACGTCGCCCCCAAGTCACTCGGTGTTGCCTCTAAAACGCCGACGTCGTTTTCAAATTACTCGGCAGTTATCTCTAAAACTCCGAAGTCGTGTTCAGTCACTCGGCGTTACCTCTAAAACGCCAATGTTGTCTTCAAGTCGCTCGGCAGTTAACTCTAAAACTCCGACATGGCGTTCAGTTGTTCGGCAGTAAACTCTAAAACTCCGACATCGTGTTCAGTCGCTCGGCGTTACCTCTAAAATGCCGACGTTGTCTTCAAGTCACTCGGCAACTACTTCTAAAAGCTTTGATATGACGTCCGAGTTATTCAATTACTATTCCAAAGGAATCAACTTCACGAAAAAGGCGGGAAAAGGAATGATTCAAGAACTTTGGGTTGAGAGAATCGACGAGCAATCATCACAGAAAAGCCAATACCATTTCTTCATTAAAAGGGAAGATATCATATTTACAAATCAACTCATTATGAGTTGATATTCCCTTACTACTACTGCTACATTACATTATACTACCACTACATTACACTATACTACTCTACACTACTAAATACTACTACATTATTCTAACTATGCTATACTAACATTTAAAGGACCAGTGGCATCTAGCCACTGGCCCTGTTGCTGTCGCCACTGCTGCCGCCCCTACTGCCGTCCCTGCTGCCGCCGCCGTCGCCGTCCTTGCTGCCGCCGCTGCCGCCCCTGCCGCTGCCATCACCGTCACCGCCGCCACCGCCTTCGTCGTCGTCGTCATCGTCGTCATCGCCATCCTCGTCCTCGCCGCCACCATCCGAGTCCTCCTCATCCGAGGAGTACTCCGACTCATCCGAGCCCTCGAGCCCGGAGCGCTCGACGGCCCGGATATATGTAACACCCCTGGTGTTACTATAACTAAAACTTGAGCATGGCATCATGAGCATGGGCATTGCATATGTTTGACACACCTAGAGTGCATTCACTAGGCAAAAATTTCAAACAAGTTGTATTGTTTTAAAGTTTTACAAATAGGACCCTGGTTAAGGACTTAACCCTAAATAGTGATTAAAGGGGTAAAACTTAACCCAAGTTGAGAAAACCTAAAGGCTTTAGGGTAAAAGTCATAAAATGACCCCAACAATAAAGTTGAATCACATTTATACCCCTGGAATACCAGAAACCCTAATTGGAACCCTGGGAAACCCTAAAACCAAACCCTAGGGACCTAAGTGCAAAATTAGTCCACTTTTGGGCTAAAGTGCAAAAACCAAGTCAAATAAGTGTTTTAAGTCAATTGGATCACAAATATGTGGATTTGAAGGCCAAACCCTAAGTTTTGGACTTAAATGCAAAATGGACCTCATTTGAGTTTATTCTAAGTCTGGATTTCAGTGATATTGGCTCAACTTTAGAGCCTTGTATCTTTCAGGATATAGGGTTTTTGCCCTAGGTCACCACATCAAAGTTGAAGACCCATTATAGGAGAACAACTTTGCTTAAGGTTGTGAGCTTAGTTGTTAAGAAGAAATTAGAGAAAACCAAGCCTAAAGTTGGGCTGTCAGGCTGTTATGTCTGAATTTTCAGACTAGCAGTGAACTGACCTCGACTTCAAGCTAGGTTTTGAGCATGATCCAGTGCTCAAATGTGATCAAGTCCTATAGTTGAATTGTAGCTGGTATGTAGCACTACAACATTGATGCAGTGACTTGGGGGTGTTGCCACAGGATTTTGGAAGAAAATTGACCCAAAACATCGTCTGTCAGGCTGTCTGATGAAGTATCCCATGGTACAGTGCGCGCGCGTGGATCAGACTGCCAGCGCGGCTGTCCTCACCGCCGACGGCACCCTCTGCCGCGATTCGTGCCGCGGTTGCCGTGATCCGAGCTTGGCTTGGCTGGATAACACTTTGGGGTCACATAAAGATCCTCGCCGTGGATAACTCCGGCCATAAACAAGTTCGGCCACCGTACATGCATCACCGCGGCGGAGAGCGATAAGAACACCGGTGACCGCCGCCTCCTAGCCTTGCGCCGCGTGGCTTAGCGTTTCTACCGTGTCGCCGTGACCTCCTCTGAACCCTCCGTGGCTCACCGGAGTTACTGCCACGTCGTTGGCCACGTACTCGCGAAGCCAGTGCTTCTTCCTCCTCTCCGGCCGTCGACACATCACGATCAAATTAAGCGCCACCACTTCGGGGCTCTATAAATTGACCCCGCCGTGAGCTTCACCATATCCTTACGCATCCAGCCACCGCTAATCGGCCACAATCATCCACTCGCGCGCTTGAATTTCTCGTTTCCCCCAATTCGATTTTCCGCCGCCGTAGAGTTGAGTTCACCGTCGCCAGCCCAACTCCGGTCAGTACCCGCCCTTTGCTTCCTCGTTTGAGCATTCTCATGCCTCTGTGATGCTCCCCGACCCCTTTAATTGAACTAGACCGGCGCCCATCGCCGGGAACACGATCATGTTGCCGCTTCACTCACGGCCACCGTGGCCAGAGTCCCCTAGATGATCAATAGCCAAATTAGTTTGGGGAAAATGCTTAGAGTCGATCCAATTCCGTTTCTATTGCTCGGAGAGCTCAGCCGTTGCCCCGTTCGGCCGGTCTGCTGGCTCGCCGGAGCGCGGCCGTGCGCGAGCGCCGTCGGGGACGTGCGGTTGTGAATTGACAGAAAACCGATGGCCTTTTCGTGAACTGTCAGCGACTTAACACAATAGTGAATGGACCTATTTCGGTTTAGCTGTTAAGCCGGGGGTCTCTGCGCAAAACCTCCTTCGCGGGCGCGGGCGCGCGCGCGATTTCGCGCGGGCCTGGGCCGCTGGACTTGAAATCGGCCCAGTACTGTTCCTATTTTCCTCTTTTCTTTTTCAGCAGAACTTTGAAAAACTATAGAAAATGGTAGGAAAATCCTAAAAATATGAGACCAATTTTCCTAGGCTTGTTATTTTCCATAGTATTTAATAAAAATAGTTTTATGATTTTTAGTTTGAATAGGGAATTTTAGGGTATTTAAAATAGCCTAAACCATTGGTTCTGGATTTTTAGAAAATAAATAATAAGTCCAAAATTTCCCAAACTTTTTATGTGAACTTTTCACATTATTTAGAAGCCATGGGTAGAGTTTGGTTTGATTTGGACCATGTTTGATCACTAAACCCAAAACCACCCCCCCTGCTCCATGAACTCCTTTACTGACTCCGGAAACCCTAGGTTCTCGGAGTACCGTGAAGGAAAGTTGTACTCAAGACATAAATAATAAGTTTATGTTATCTTTGCATCCTCATGAGCATTCCATGACATCCATTCTTATGCATGTATATGGTTATATTAGAGCACGAAGAAGAAGAAGAAGTTTCCGAAGAAGGGATTCCACCCACCTCTGATCCTCAAGCAGACAACTGCTTTTATTTCGATATCTGTGGATCCGAGCAGGACACACCTGATAACAAAGGCAAGCCCCGGTGCATTTGCCACCTTCCTTGATGTTTTAAAATCTTTCTCACTTGCTTGCTGCATTAGGTGATAGGAGTTGATTGATTAAACAATTCCTGCATTACATTCCTTGATCTTGATTACCCTCCTTGAAATCCTGTTTTTACAAAAAGGTTTTACTATGCTTAGTATTGCTTTAGAAAAACAAAAGGATTTGTTTTACAAAAGATGTTTGGCAAAGTGGGAGGGATGTTTTCGAAAATAAAACTTGATGGTGGATCCATCACGGCCGTGATGGATTCAACATCGGAAAAGATGTACCTCTGCCAGGTACCAAACTTTGGGTTTGAAATGATTAAGCTGAGACCGGGCGGGTGACTTGCACGAGAAGAGAGTCTCGGTGTAGTGTCTCCGTCTGAGTCGATTAAGGACCTTGTCGATGTAGGCTTGATGATCGAGGACCCTTTAGCTGGTCACATGCCTCGTCATGGGTAAGCCTTGCCTCGGGCAGACTAAGGCCGGAATAAGATAACACGAAATGGGAGTGGAGCGGTGGCGAGAGTAGCGTGTACCCTCCGTGGCAAGAGGCTGGACGGTGGTGTATCTGTGCTCTCGGTTTGCGTGAACCTGATCCGGTCTTAAGAACCCCGGTGGCGGGTTGACATATGCAAGGGTTAAGTGCTACATATGTCGTGTGATTGGAGATCCTCAGCTGAGTATAATCGATTCGGATCGCCGTACCTTCGCGGTTATGAAGACTTGGTCACTGCCCTACACGTAGCATTCCACTAAAGACGATGGGTTTTTGGTTAAGAAATTGGCTAGTGCAGGACCAGTGGTTGAACTAGGGTAGAAAGAACTCTAGTGCAGGTAATTTTACCTAACTTGACAAATAAAATTGGATTTTTAAGGATCCACTTTAGTAAGCATTTCTGCAAAACAGAGTCTTTGATTATTGAGAAGCCTTACCTTGACTCCCATATAACCAGCATACCCTTGAGAGTCTTTTCTTTAGTCGGGTAAGACTTGCTGAGTAATTCCATACTCAGGGTTTATCCCTTTGTTGTTTTTAGGTGGGGAAGTAGCAGACTTTTGCTGCTTCTGTGCTAAGGTGGTTCCCAAGGAAGAAAAACAAGACTGAAGTGTGGGAGGACTCGGTCCTCCATCTAGGATCTTTTGTTTATAGCCTTTCGGGAGAAGTTTGTGTCTCCCTGGTTTGTATAATTATTACTTCTATGCACTCGCGTTTTAGACTGGTCTGTAATAATATAACTCAAGCTTACTTTTGAAATAAATGTACATTTATGTAATTCGCTTCCGCATATCTTTATCCCCGATGGTCTGTAATGTCTGCAAGACGGGTGAAACGTTCCTGGTGAGGTAAGGAAAGATACCGAGCTTGTCAAGTAACTTAGGAACATCTACAGGGTGTCTGATGTCTGTTAGACAAGGACAAGTGTAGGTGGGCCTGATTACTTGGGAGGTTCCGTCACAGCTGGTATCGGAGCGTAGCCCTTCTTTGCAGATATTATAAGGCATCTTCAAAAGATTTTCAAAAGTCTCACCTAAAGATTCTTCTCTCTTCTTACCTAAGTATTCTAAAGAGTTTATCTTAAAGACCAGATAGGAAGAGTGCAACGTATAGAAGGTTGAATCGACCAAGGTTGATTCTGTACTTACTTATGCATCATGCTAAGAATTATGCTAATAAATTTTCCTCCTTAGAAAGATGCCGCCACGCACGAGACTAACAGCACGAAAATCAACGGGACCAATTGGAGTACCCCGGCATCAACTGGCCCCTCGACATGAAAGCAGTAGCAGCGGGAGTAATGACCCCATAGGAGACTTGGAAGCCGAAGTGAGTCGACTTCAAGCAACGCTGCGACACAGGACCAATACTTGGATCGCAGACGGCGATAGAATAAATGAGCTAAGAAGGGACATCCGTCACTTGCAGGATCAGCTGGCTGATCGGGACTTAGCTCTTGACTGGGCAGTACAGTCACATATGTTGGCATGTGCTAAGGAAGCAAGGGCTCAGGCCCGAATTAAAGAACTTAGCTCAGCTGTTGATAACCTGCAGGTCTACTGCAATACATTGCATGAGGAAGTCCATGTGCTCTACTCGCAACTACACCCTAGTGAGCCTGCACACTCTGCTGAGGCGGAAGCTGGACCCTCTCACGTTGCGGGACGCGCGTTGGGTGGGGAGTTAGATCTTTTTGAACCCCCTCCTTCTTTGAGGTTGGTGGACGTCTGGACTCCCACACCTGACAATGAAGCCGCCAACAGCAACGGAAAGCAGGACTAATGGTGTTATAATAGTAGAGTAGTGTATTGTAGGGGTGTACTGTTGTATAATAGGTTAAACTTTTGTAAAATGGGTAATGTATCCTATTGTATAATATCGAGTCTGTATCATTACTCTTCATAGTAATGTAAAATGGGAGGTTTTCTTTGGCACATTATGTTTATTCAAATGTTTTTGCCTCAGATGCCGACCCGGACTCGCGGACAGGATGCAGCTGGAACATCCGGGGGTCGGGATGCTACCCCGAATCCACCTCCCGTTCCACCCACGCTTGCCGAGGCAATTGCTGCCTTGGTGAATGCTACAGCCGACAATACCCGCTTCCTGAGGGAGATGGCGGGTCAGCAACAGCTTCAGCAACAAGCAGGAAGAGGTTTTCCACAAGGTCCCCGTGAGACTACTTATCTGGATTTCTCCGAGACTCGTCCGCCTCTCTTCATCAAAGCAGAAGACCCGCTCGAAGCCGACGAATGGATACGAGTCATCGAACAGAAGTTTGGCCTTCTTCGTTGTTCGGAAACCCAGAAGCCATTGTTTGCGGCACAGCAACTCCGAGGCCCTGCCAGTACTTGGTGGGGAAACTTTGTGGCCATCCAACCGGACAACCATCAAATTACATGGAACGAGTTTAAAGCAGCATTCCACGAGCATTACATTCCTGAGGGAGTGTTGCACATGAAACAAGAAGAGTTTATGAAATTGAAACAAGGGGGAGATACTGTTAATCAGTATCTCAACAAATTCAATCACCTGTCACAATACGCAATTGATCAGGTGAACACAGATTTGAAGAAAAGGAATTGTTTTATGAGAGGTCTGAATGACCGAATGCAGCGAAAAATGGCTGCCTGTATTGATCTCACCTACGGGAAGGCTGTCAGCACAGCCTTATCTGTGGAGGCCAAATATGCAAATTCTGGGAGAAGTAAGGGATTCAGTGGTGACAGGCCTAGTCAGGGCCCGGTAAAGAGGCAACGGTTTATTCTCCGGCCCTCTAACCAGAACTGTCCAAGTGCACCATCTTTCCCTTTCAAGCAGCCCATAATTATTCGTCCCAACAAAGCCCCTACTGTCCAAAGTCAGCCGGGTGCCCCAGGCACTCGATTCCCTGCTCTGCCAAGTTCTTCAACTGGATGTTTTAACTGTGGCAAATCTGGACATTTTATTAAAGATTACCCCTATCCTCGGCAAAATCAGGCTAGTAATCAACAAGGATCGGGAAATGCAGCTCCAGGCAAGGGAAGTACTTCGGGCAAGAATACCAAGAAAACGGGGCGAGTATATTATACGCAAGTGGCTACCACACCGGAGGGAGAGCCGGTGATGATGGGTACGTTCCCTGTGGCCAGCCACCCTGCAATTATTCTTTTTGATTCTGGTGCTTCGCATACCTTCATTAGCAAGACATTTGTGGAGCAACATCACATTGCATGTCATGAATCAAAAGAGGGATTTAAAATTCATTCACCTGGGGGACACATTTTTACTAGAGAAGTGGCCTATGAAGTGCCAGTAACCATGGCCGGACGGAACTTTCCTGCTAACATGATTGTTCTGAAAGGCCAGGATATAGATGTAATTTTGGGTATGAATTGGTTAACTCAACACAAGGCAATTCTCAACACTGAACTCAGAACCGTCAGGTTGAGTTATAATCAAGAAGAAATTCTCTTGTCTCTCCCCAAAACCAATCCAGTCAAAGCGTCTGGTAGAATATTTGAAGCCATTGTACCGGAGATCAAGAACATTCCGGTAGTATGTGAGTTTCCAGATGTATTTCCGGAAGATTTGCCTGGATTACCCCCTGAAAGAGATGTAGAATTCGTAATTGAGCTAAAGCCCGGTACGGCTCCCATCTCCCGAAGATCGTACCGTATGCCCCCTAATGAGTTGGCGGAATTGAAGATTCAATTACAAGATCTACTGAATAAGGGATTTATCCAGCCAAGCTCGTCCCCGTGGGGTTGTCCCGCCATCTTTGTGAAGAAGAAGGATCAAACCTTGCGCATGTGCGTGGACTATCGGCCCCTGAATGAGGTCACCATCAAGAATAAGTACCCTCTTCCAAGGATCGATATCTTATTTGATCAACTGACTGGGGCGAGGGTGTTTTCCAAAATCGATCTCAGGTCGGGCTATCATCAAATCCGTATTCGGCCCGAGGATATACCGAAGACCGCATTTACTACGCGGTATGGATTGTTTGAGTACTTGGTAATGTCTTTCGGGCTCACTAATGCTCCTGCCCACTTCACCTATTTGATGAACTCGGTGTTCATGCCTGAGTTAGACAAGTTCGTGGTGGTCTTCATCGATGATATTTTGATATATTCTAAAAATGAAGAGGAGCATGCTCAGCACTTACGGATTGTATTAACGCGCCTGAGGGAACATCAACTGTATGCCAAGTTCAGCAAGTGCACGTTCTGGCTGGAGGAAATTCAATTTCTGGGGCACGTGTTATCAGCCAAAGGAATTGCGGTAGATCCTAGCAAGGTCAAGGATATTCTGGAATGGAAACCCCCAACAACTGTTCACCAAGTCCGGAGTTTTCTTGGACTGGCTGGGTATTATCGCAGATTCATACCAGATTTTTCTAAGCTTGTGAAGACAATCACAAGTTTATTGAAAAATGATACTAAGTTTAATTGGTCTTCTAAGTGTAATGAAGCCTTTGAGCAACTGAAGACACTATTGACCACTGCTCCGGTATTGGCTCAACCGGACATCACTAAGCCTTTTGATGTATATTGTGATGCGTCAGGCAGTGGACTCGGCTGTGTGCTGATGCAAGAGGGTCGAGTAATTGCATATGCTTCAAGGCAGTTACGCCGACATGAAGAGCATTATCCAACACATGATCTCGAGCTAGCTGCTGTGGTTCATGCCCTGAAAATATGGCGTCACTATCTGCTGGGAAATATCTGTCACATATATACGGATCATAAGAGTTTGAAGTATATATTTACCCAGTCAGAGTTAAATATGAGGCAAAGACGATGGCTTGAGCTCATTAAAGACTATGAACTGGAGATCCATTATCACCCAGGCAAAGCCAATGTGGTGGCAGATGCATTGAGTCGTAAGACTTCCTGCCACTGTCTTATGGTAAAGACCTCCGAAAACACTTTATGTCAAGAAATGGAGAAGTTAAACCTGGGGATAATCCAACAAGGGACTCTGAATCAGCTAAAGCTTGAGTCAACCATTTTGCAAAGAGTAATTGATGCTCAAAAGGATAATCTGGGCATGAAGCACATACGAGAGAAGATAAGGGCTGGAGTAGCCAAGTGTTTCAAGGAAGACGATCAAGGTGTGTTATGGTTTAACAACCGCATAGTAGTGCCAAGTGACGAAGAACTCCGCCAGCAAATTTTAGATGAAGCGCATCTTAGTCGCTACTCCATTCATCCGGGAAGCACTAAGATGTACCAAGATTTAAAGCAACATTACTGGTGGACGAAGATGAAGATTGAAATTGCACACTATGTGGCTAAGTGTGACACCTGCAGACGTGTCAAAGCCATACACATAAAAACTGCTGGTCCATTGCAATCTTTGCCAACCCCAACATGGAAATGGGAAGACATAAGCATGGACTTCATTGTGGGATTGCCCAGGACCGCAAAAGGGTATGACTCTATTTGGGTTATCATTGATCGACTCACAAAGATCGCCCACTTCCTCCCTGTCAAAGTAAAATATCCTGTCATTACCTATGCGGAGTTATACATTGCCCGTATTCTCAGTTTGCATGGTATTCCAAAGACCATAGTGTCGGATCGTGGACCTCAGTTCGTATCCAAATTTTGGGAAGAACTTCATAAATCCTTGGGTACTAAGTTACTCCACAGTTCGGCCTATCATCCTCAAACCAGTGGACAGACTGAGAGAGTAAATCAGATACTTGAGGATATGTTGCGAGCATGTGTCCTGGATTTCTCGCAGAAATGGGATGAATGTTTACCGTTGGCGGAGTTTTCATACAATAACAGTTATCAGGAAAGTACCAAGATGGCACCTTTTGAAGCTTTATATGGGCGACGGTGTCGAACTCTGCTAAATTGGTCTGAACCTGGAGAAAGATGCTTCTTTAGGCCTGATATAGTGAAAGAGGCTGAGGATAAGGTTCAGAAGATTATTTATAATATGAAGAAGGCACAAGCTCGTCAGAAGAGTTATGCAGACACACGGCGAAGGCCCTTATACTTCTTAGAAGGAGACTATGTTTACCTGAAGGTCTCACCAATGAAAGGCGTATCGCGTTTTGGGGTTAAAGGAAAACTTGCACCCAGGTACATTGGTCCATTCCTGGTACTTGAGCAGTGTGGACCAGTGGCATACCGACTTCAGCTCCCCGAAACATTGTCTGCTGTGCATAATGTGTTCCACGTGTCGCAATTGAAGAAGTGTCTTCGGGTTCCCGATCGAACCGTTGAAGTGACTGATGTTGTCCTGGAACCAGATTTAACCTACTCGGAACATCCTATTCGAGTTCTGGATCAAAAGGACAGGGTTACCCGGAGAAAGACTCTCAAGTTTTATAAGATACAGTGGAACCAGCATTCGGAAGATGAGGCTACATGGGAAACCCAAGACTTCTTAAATAAGAATTTCCCAGGCTTTCTAGCCTCTTGTAAGTTGTAAAGTTTGTATAGCTGTGTAATAAAGGAATGAACCCCCACACCACCCCTGCCTTGTACCAAAAATAAGGAAATAAAGGTGTGACACATTTCCTTTTCCATTACTCACCCTAGGACTTTAAATCTCGGGACGAGATTCTTTTATGGGGGGAAGGATGTAACACCCCTGGTGTTACTATAACTAAAACTTGAGCATGGCATCATGAGCATGGGCATTGCATATGTTTGACACACCTAGAGTTCATTCACTAGGCAAAAATTTCAAACAAGTTGTATTGTTTTAAAGTTTTACAAATAGGACCCTGGTTAAGGACTTAACCCTAAATAGTGATTAAAGGGGTAAAACTTAACCCAAGTTGAGAAAACCTAAAGGCTTTAGGGTAAAAGTCATAAAATGACCCCAACAATAAAGTTGAATCACATTTATACCCCTGGAATACCAGAAACCCTAATTGGAACCCTGGGAAACCCTAAAACCAAACCCTAGGGACCTAAGTGCAAAATTAGTCCACTTTTGGGCTAAAGTGCAAAAACCAAGTCAAATAAGTGTTTTAAGTCAATTGGATCACAAATATGTGGATTTGAAGGCCAAACCCTAAGTTTTGGACTTAAATGCAAAATGGACCTCATTTGAGTTTATTCTAAGTCTGGATTTCAGTGATATTGGCTCAACTTTGGAGCCTTGTATCTTTCAGGATATAGGGTTTTTGCCCTAGGTCACCACATCAAAGTTGAAGACCCATTATAGGAGAACAACTTTGCTTAAGGTTGTGAGCTTAGTTGTTAAGAAGAAATTAGAGAAAACCAAGCCTAAAGTTGGGCTGTCAGGCTGTTATGTCTGAATTTTCAGACTAGCAGTGAACTGACCTCGACTTCAAGCTAGGTTTTGAGCATGATCCAGTGCTCAAATGTGATCAAGTCCTATAGTTGAATTGTAGCTGGTATGTAGCACTACAACATTGATGCAGTGACTTGGGGGTGTTGCCACAGGATTTTGGAAGAAAATTGACCCAAAACATCGTCTGTCAGGCTGTCTGATGAAGTATCCCATGGTACAGTGCGCGCGCGTGGATCAGACTGCCAGCGCGGCTGTCCTCACCGCCGACGGCACCCTCCACCGCGATTCGTGCCGCGGTTGCCGTGATCCGAGCTTGGCTTGGCTGGATAACACTTTGGGGTCACATAAAGATCCTCGCCGTGGATAACTCCGGCCATAAACAAGTTCGGCCACCGTACATGCATCACCGCGGCGGAGAGCGATAAGAACACCGGTGACCGCCGCCTCCTAGCCTTGCGCCGCGTGGCTTAGCGTTTCTACCGTGTCGCCGTGACCTCCTCTGAACCCTCCGTGGCTCACCGGAGTTACTGCCACGTCGTTGGCCACGTACTCGCGAAGCCAGTGCTTCTTCCTCCTCTCCGGCCGTCGACACATCGCGATCAAATTAAGCGCCACCACTTCGGGGCTCTATAAATTGACCCCGCCGTGAGCTTCACCATATCCTTACGCATCCAGCCACCGCTAATCGGCCACAATCATCCACTCGCGCGCTTGAATTTCTCGATTCCCCCAATTCGGTTTTCCGCCGCCGTAGAGTTGAGTTCAACGTCGCCAGCCCAACTCCGGTCAGTACCCGCCCTTTGCTTCCTCGTTTGAGCATTCTCATGCCTCTGTGATGCTCCCCGACCCCTTTAATTGAACTAGACCGGCGCCCATCGCCGGGAACACGATCATGTTGCCGCTTCACTCACCGCCACCGTGGCCAGAGTCCCCTAGATGATCAATAGCCAAATTAGTTTGGGGAAAATGCTTAGAGTCGATCCAATTCCGTTTCTATTGCTCGGAGAGCTCAGCCGTTGCCCCGTTCGGCCGGTCTGCTGGCTCGCCGGAGCGCGGCCGTGCGCGAGCGCCGTCGGGGACGTGCGGTTGTGAATTGACAGAAAACCGATGGCCTTTTCGTGAACTGTCAGCGACTTAACACAATAGTGAATGGACCTATTTCGGTTTAGCTGTTAAGCCGGGGGGTCTCTGCGCAAAACCTCCTTCGCGGGCGCGGGCGCGCGCGCGATTTCGCGCGGGCCTGGGCCGCTGGACTTGAAATCGGCCCAGTACTGTTCCTATTTTCCTCTTTTCTTTTTCAGCAGAACTTTGAAAAACTATAGAAAATGGTAGGAAAATCCTAAAAATATGAGACCAATTTTCCTAGGCTTGTTATTTTCCATAGTATTTAATAAAAATAGTTTTATGATTTTTAGTTTGAATAGGGAATTTTAGGGTATTTAAAATAGCCTAAACCATTGGTTCTGGATTTTTAGAAAATAAATAATAAGTCCAAAATTTCCCAAACTTTTTATGTGAACTTTTCACATTATTTAGAAGCCATGGGTAGAGTTTGGTTTGATTTGGACCATGTTTGATCACTAAACCCAAAACCACCCCCCCTGCTCCATGAACTCCTTTACTGACTCCGGAAACCCTAGGTTCTCGGAGTACCGTGAAGGAAAGTTGTACTCAAGACATAAATAATAAGTTTATGTTATCTTTGCATCCTCATGAGCATTCCATGACATCCATTCTTATGCATGTATATGGTTATATTAGAGCACGAAGAAGAAGAAGAAGTTTCCGAAGAAGGGATTCCACCCACCTCTGATCCTCAAGCAGACAACTGCTTTTATTTCGATATCTGTGGATCCGAGCAGGACACACCTGATAACAAAGGCAAGCCCCGGTGCATTTGCCACCTTCCTTGATGTTTTAAAATCTTTCTCACTTGCTTGCTGCATTAGGTGATAGGAGTTGATTGATTAAACAATTCCTGCATTACATTCCTTGATCTTGATTACCCTCCTTGAAATCCTGTTTTTACAAAAAGGTTTTACTATGCTTAGTATTGCTTTAGAAAAACAAAAGGATTTGTTTTACAAAAGATGTTTGGCAAAGTGGGAGGGATGTTTTCGAAAATAAAACTTGATGGTGGATCCATCACGGCCGTGATGGATTCAACATCGGAAAAGATGTACCTCTGCCAGGTACCAAACTTTGGGTTTGAAATGATTAAGCTGAGACCGGGCGGGTGACTTGCACGAGAAGAGAGTCTCGGTGTAGTGTCTCCGTCTGAGTCGATTAAGGACCTTGTCGATGTAGGCTTGATGATCGAGGACCCTTTAGCTGGTCACATGCCTCGTCATGGGTAAGCCTTGCCTCGGGCAGACTAAGGCCGGAATAAGATAACACGAAATGGGAGTGGAGCGGTGGCGAGAGTAGCGTGTACCCTCCGTGGCAAGAGGCTGGACGGTGGTGTATCTGTGCTCTCGGTTTGCGTGAACCTGATCCGGTCTTAAGAACCCCGGTGGCGGGTTGACATATGCAAGGGTTAAGTGCTACATATGTCGTGTGATTGGAGATCCTCAGCTGAGTATAATCGATTCGGATCGCCGTACCTTCGCGGTTATGAAGACTTGGTCACTGCCCTACACGTAGCATTCCACTAAAGACGATGGGTTTTTGGTTAAGAAATTGGCTAGTGCAGGACCAGTGGTTGAACTAGGGTAGAAAGAACTCTAGTGCAGGTAATTTTACCTAACTTGACAAATAAAATTGGATTTTTAAGGATCCACTTTAGTAAGCATTTCTGCAAAACAGAGTCTTTGATTATTGAGAAGCCTTACCTTGACTCCCATATAACCAGCATACCCTTGAGAGTCTTTTCTTTAGTCGGGTAAGACTTGCTGAGTAATTCCATACTCAGGGTTTATCCCTTTGTTGTTTTTAGGTGGGGAAGTAGCAGACTTTTGCTGCTTCTGTGCTAAGGTGGTTCCCAAGGAAGAAAAACAAGACTGAAGTGTGGGAGGACTCGGTCCTCCATCTAGGATCTTTTGTTTATAGCCTTTCGGGAGAAGTTTGTGTCTCCCTGGTTTGTATAATTATTACTTCTATGCACTCGCGTTTTAGACTGGTCTGTAATAATATAACTCAAGCTTACTTTTGAAATAAATGTACGTTTATGTAATTCGCTTCCCCATATCTTTATCCCCGATGGTCTGTAATGTCTGCAAGACGGGTGAAACGTTCCTGGTGAGGTAAGGAAAGATACCGAGCTTGTCAAGTAACTTAGGAACATCTACAGGGTGTCTGATGTCTGTTAGACAAGGACAACTGTAGGTGGGCCTGATTACTTGGGAGGTTCCGTCACAATATACGTCCAGACCTCCGCCGCGAGCCCCTGGGAGTCGTCTGAGTCGTCAGACGACTCACGCAGGGGGATGGGAGCCGGAGACCCCTCGGATTCAGAGGAGAACTCCTCCTCTGAATACTCCGAGTCACCGAAATCCTCAGACGGAGGAGTTGGTTCGCGCTTGCGTTTCTTGCCCATGCTGGAAATGCAGATAGAAGAGAGAAGGCAGGCAATGGAGAACAGCGAGAGATGTGAAAAAATCAGGCAGGCAAGGGCACTATTTATAGGAAAAAGAAGGCAACCGCTCACCTCCAACCGTGGTCACTGAACAGTCGCAAAGCATTCAATAAGCACTTCAACCCGTCTGAAGACACGTCAGGCGGCTGACGCCGTTTCACGCAACACAACACCCATTGGGACTCCAGTCAACAGCGCGGAGGATATGATTACACCCGCCGTCGCATCACATTACTACTCAGAAGCAGCCGGCTAAAACACTCAGCGTACCAAGCCGTCCCTTGCCCACACTCATTGGGGGGACGCCCAGGAATTATCAGTATATTTTTCAAAACGGTCACGTCTGTGCAGGGCATGCAGTGAATACCTCAAGACAAAAAGGAGATATCAGTGAGGATCAGAGGAAAGCCAAATATAGCCAGTGAAATACAAAATATGGCCAACAGAAAAGACGTGAAGACTAGACAGAGAATGTCCATCAAATGTCCAATCAGTCGCAGGGCAAATAAATTACACTACCTAGCAAGATATGGCTAGATTGTGAATTCGGCTGCAAAAGACAAAATACATGCTGACCTCTGAAGCGTAATATTGATGACATAATGCGGATGACATCATGCCAATTTTTACAAGCGGAAAGGATAATCTTCAGCAAAAAGACACAAAAGGAAGACCTTCGAGTAGATTATCCTCAAAAATCCACTTGAAGGTCGGGGACTACACCCATTGGGTGCACCTCTGGTGCACCCCATGAATCATCATGGCAAGCCAAGATAGTGCCGACTTCTAATGCACGGGACAAGATTAAAGACAAATCTGGCACTCAACCAAAACACAGGAGTAAAAACGGGAATGATTTCTGGTGAAGACCTTCGAGTAGATTATTTTCTGAAAATCTACTCGAAGCTCGGGGGCTACACCCATTGGGTGCACCTCCGGTGCGCCCAATGAAGTTCAGGGTCCTGCAAAGCAAAATGCCGACCTTTCAGGCACGGGCACGAAACAAAGCTTCGGTTTGTGAAAGATCAAAAGCAGGGGGAAACAGTAAGAAGTCGTTCTCTTCAAATCGCCTGCAAGCCGGACCTGGGATCTTTGGGCTGATTACTTCTAAATTAACCCAAAGATCGGGGGCTTGTGGGGGACATATATCCCCGGGTCCACTAAAAGAGTAAAAGGCCTCACGAAAGGCCTAAGGGCCCAATAAACCATGAGGCCATTCTTTCGTGGGCCTGGGAAGGGATAATCAGCAGAGCAGGGTGACACAAGGCCAGACCGGTGTAAACCGGGACGGTCCACAAAGTTGAGCGAGCGATCACAACAGAGATCCGACTTTCCCGCGCTGGAACTCTCATGCAACGGAGCCACGCGAGAATAGGTCGGCAGGATCATAGGGAGATAGACCCGAGCAGTTCACTATCTTTTAGGCGCACATTGTTATCATATCCACGTGTATTGCCCCACGGTCGAATATATAAGGCCTAGGGGGCACCCCTTCAGATCAATCGACCCTACTACCTAGCCACCCACTTCAACTCTCTGCATTCTCAACTCAGAGAGCCCTCCTCTTGTAATCTCATTCGCCAAACATACTCATCAGGACGTAGGGTGTTGCGCATCTCTAAGCGGCCCGAACCTATATACACTGTCCACTGTCCCCCGTGCAATTGGCACGAACCATTTCGCTACAGTCGTCGACACCGTCCTACTCCTAAAAAACACCTTGAGGGGCAACCCCGGGTGTGCGGTCGGACCCAAAACACCGACAGACTGTATATAAATATTTTTCAAGCTTCGAATCTCTTGCCTTGCTACTTTTGTCTATATGGCCAGAAATGACTTGAGAGTCAGTTTTAAGAATCTCCCTTCTTATTCCCATTGCCTTTAGCTTCTGAAGCCCCAACAGGAGAGCTTCATATTCAACAATATTATTTGTACAACTGAAGTCCAACCTTGCTGCGTAGCATGTTCTGACTTTAAAGGGCGCCACTAGAACAGTAGTCGCTCCTGCGCCGAAGGTTCTCCAAGAACCATCACAGAAGACTGTCCAGGCTTCGGCGTCTTTTGTTACTTCTTCTCCCTGAACCCCTGGCGTCCAATCAGCAATGAAATCCGCTAACGCTTGTGACTGAATTGAGGATCTATGTACATAATCAATAGCGAATTCATTGAGCTCGGCGACCCATTTTCCGATCATTCCAGTAGCTTCTCTATTCCTCATTATGTCCTTCAAAGGTTGTGATGAAGGAACGATTATATGATATGCTTGAAAATAATGCTGAAGCTTCCTGGAGGCCATCAACACATCATATAATACCTTCTCCAATTCTGTATAATTTTTCTTTGATAAGCTTAGAACTTCGGAGACGAAATATACTGGTGCTTGTCTCTTGACTTGGCCATCTTGCTTTTCATGTACAAGCGCCACACTGACTGCAGAGTGAGAAGCTGCTACATATAGGAGTAACGGAGCCCCTGGTGAAGGTGGAGTTTGAAAGGGAAATGTGCCTTTGGGCCATTTCTATAATGTTTTGGTGATTAAGTGTCCAACACAAATTAAGTGAGTTGATTATGTGCCAAACAAGCAAGAAGTGCAAATCATGTAACAAGGTATGTTTCTAGACTTAGTACATTGTTTTGAGTACTAACATATATTGTCTAAGTGCTAGAAACAGAGAAAAGAAGAGAAGAAAAGAAATGCAAAAGACTTGGCTTGGTACAGCCAAAGTCCAGCTTGGCTTGGCACACCGGACTGTCCGGTGGTGCACCGGACAGTGTCCGGTGCGCCAGGCCAGCCTCCGGTGAACAGGCCAGTCTCGAGAAAAATCGGCGACGTACGACTATAATTCACCGGACTGTCCGATGGTGCACCGGACTGTCCGGTGAGCCAATGGCCACCAGCGCAACGGTCGGCCACGCAATCCGCGGGCGACGCGTGGCCCGCACCAACGGTCGGCAGGGGGCACCGGACTGTCCTGTGTGCATCGGACAATGTCCGGTGTGCCAACTGCCACAAATCTGCAACGGTCATCTGCGCCAGAATAGGAAAGAGATCTGCACCGGACCGTCTACAGTGACTGTCCGGTGGCGCACCGAATGCCACCCGACAGAAGGCAAGGATAGCCTTCCTTGTTGGCCTCCAACGGCTCCTAGCTGCCTTGGGGCTATAAAAGGGACCCCTAGGCGCATGGACGAGTAACCCAAGCTTACAAGAAACATTCTAAGACTCCAAGACTCCAACTTCGCGCATTTGATTCTTTGAGATAGTGACTTGAGCTCCATTTGAGTTGAGAACTCCGTGCGTTGTGTTTTGAGCTCGAGTTGTGACTTGTGTGCGTGATTGTGCTGTGATTTGAGTCTTGTGTTCGTTGCTCTCCCCTCCCTTACTTCTGTGCTTCTTTTGTGATCATCATTGTAAGGGCGAGAGGCTCCAAATTGTGGAGATTCCTCGCAAACGGGGGAAAAGACTAAGGAAGAAAGCCGTGGTATTCAAGGTGATCATTGGATCACTTGAAAGGGGTTGAGTGCAACCCTCGTCCATTGGGACGCCACAAGGTGGAAGTAGGCAAGTTTCACTTGGCCGAACCATAGGATAAAAATCGCGTGTCTCTTGTGTTGCTCCTCTCTATGATTAATTGTGTTCGCAAGGGATCGCTTCAAGCCACTTAGCCGCACTAACACTTATAACCATGTTTGGTGGCTATTAGTTTTTGATTTTTACAGGATCACCTATTCACCCCCTCTAGGTGCTCTCAATTGGTATCAGAGTTGTTCTCTTCATATAAGGGACTAATCGCCCAAAGAGATGGATCCTAAGGGAAAGGGGATGGTGGTCAACGACAAGGAGAATGAGTCCATCTTCAACGAGCCAAGGGATGACAAGCCCACTGACTCTGGCTCGAGTCACAAGAAGAAGGACGGGAAGAAGAAGAGGCGCATCAAGAAGATCGTCTACTACGACAGTGTTGAATCTTCTTCTTCACCAAGAGATGACGACGACGACTCATCTAAGAAGAAACCGGTTAATCAAAACTTTTCATTTGATTATTCTCGTATTCCTTTTAATCCCAATGCTCATTTGCTTTCAATTCCTCTTGGTAAACCTCCACACTTTGATGGAGAGGACTACTCATTTTGGAGTCACAAAATGCGTAGTCACCTATTTTCTCTCCATCCTAGTATTTGGGAGATTGTTGAAAATAGAATGCATTTTGATAATACTGACAACCCCATTTTCATAAATGAGCAAATTCATAAGAATGCACAAGCTACCACTGTTTTGCTAGCATCTTTGTGTAGGGATGAGTACAACAAGGTGAGCGGCTTGGACAACACCAAGCAAATCTGGGACACCCTCAAGATATCTCATGAGGGGAATGACGCCACCGTGATCACCAAAATGGAGTTGGTGGAAGGCGAACTGGTTAGGTTCGCGATGATTAGGGGAGAGGAGCCAACACAAACATACAACAGGCTCAAGACCCTGGTTAACAAGATTAGAAGCTATGGAAGCACAAAATGGACGGACCACGACGTCGTCCGGCTTATGCTAAGGTCATTCACAGTAATTGACCCCCATCTTGTGAACCTTATTCGTGAGAATACCAGGTACACCAAGATGACGCTCGAGGAGATTCTTGGGAAGTTTGTGAGCGGGCGCATGATGGTGAGGGAGGCCCGATATGTGGACGATGCTCTAAAAGGTCCACAACCCGTCCACGAGCCTCAAATCGTTGCCCTCAAAGCAACAAGCAGCAGGGAGGCGCTACCAAGCAAGGTGGCACAAGTTGAAGCTGTTGGGCTAAATGAAGAAGAGATGGACCTAATCATTAAACTCTTCAAGACCGCTCTAAAAGGACGCAAGGAGCACCCCAACAAGAACAAAGCAAAGGGGAAGCACTTCTACTTCAAATGTGGTAAGACTGGTCATTTTATAGCACAATGCTCCGATAATGAAAATGACCAGGAACAAGAAAAGCATGGGAAGAGGGAGAAGAAGAAAGTTTACAAGAAGGCGAAGGGCGAGGCGCACCTTGGAAAAGAATGGGACTCGGACTGCTCTTCATCCGACTCCGACGATGAAGGACTGGCAACCTCGGCCTTAAACAAGTCTTCTCTCTTCCCCAATGAATGCCACACTTGCCTCATGGCCAAGGAAGAGAAGGTAACTGTTCGAGAAACCCCTAAGTATACTACTTCAAGCGATGATGATTCTAGTGATGATGAAGTAGATTATACTGATTTATTTAAGGGTTTAGATAGAGCAAAAGTAGATAAAATTAATGAGTTAATTGACGCTCTAAATAAAAAAAGATAGATTGCTAGAGAAGCAAGAGGACATTTTATATGAAGAACATGACAAATTTGTTAGTGTATAAAAGTCTCTTGCTTTAGAAACTAAAAGAAATGAAATGTTATCCTCTGAATTGTCTGTGTGCCATGAATCAATCTCTAGTTTAAAGATTTTGAATGATGATTTAAATGCCAAGCTAGAGGTAGCTAATAAATCTAGTTCATGTGTAGAATATGTTGTAATTTGCAATAGATGCAAGGATTTTGATATTAATGCTTGTGATAAACATCTTGCATCTATTACCAAATTAAATGATGAGGTGGCAAGTCTTAATGCTCAACTTAAGACTTGCAAGGTTGATTTTGATAAGTTAAAATTTGCTAGGGATGCCTACACCATTGGTAGACACCCCTCAATTAAGGATGGACTTGGCTTTCGAAAGGAAGCCAAGAACTTAACAAGCCAAAGGGCTCCCATTCCCAACAAGGAGAAAGGAAAGTCCCCTATGGCTAATAGTACTCAAAGGAATCATGCTTTCATTAATAATGATAGAAAATTTTCTAGAAATGCTCATTATAATAGGAGTTATGATCATGATGCTTTTGATTCACATGCTATGATTGCTTCAAGCTCTACTTTTGTGCATGGTAGAAGTAAGCCTAGGAGAAATTATGTTGTGTATCATGTGCCTAGGAGAGTATGTAATGAGCCTTCTACCATTTACCATGCTTGCAATACTTCATTCGCGCTCTTATGTAAAAATGATAAAGTAGTTGCTAGAAAGTTGGGATCCAAATGCAAGGGAGACAAGACTTGTATTTGGGTTCCAAAGGCTATTGTGACTAACCTTGTAGGACCCAACAAGAGTTGGGTACCTAAAACCCAAGTGTAAATTGCCTTGCAAGTTTATGCATCTAGGGGTTCAAGCTAGATTATCGACAGCGGATGCACAAACCACATGATGGGGGAGAAGAAGATGTTCACATCCTACGTCAAGAACAAGGATTACCAGGATACAATTATTTTTGGAGATGGGAACCAAGGCAAAGTTAAAGGTTTGGAAAAGATAGCCATCACAAGCGAGCACTCTATTTCAAATGTATTCTTAGTAGAGTCATTAGGGTATAATCTCTGTCTGTAAGTCAATTGTGTGGCAGAACCTTCCAAGTTATTGGGCCCACATGCACCTGTCCTTGTCTCAAAGACCTCAGACGGCTATGCATGTGCACCAGATAACTTAACAGGATCCGTCCGATTGCCCCAAGGACATCGGATAAACCACGAACAACAAAGATCGCAAGATTAAGTAATACAAATCACACACACCAATATTTTTGCAGCGGGAATCTTATTACCAAATTTTACAAGTTACAAAAATTTTACATTATTTTATCAGAGTGATTACAAAAGTATAAGTTCAAAATATATGCTAGCTCAAGTGACCATCCTTAATAAGAAGTATAAAAGAGTTACTTAGACTTATAAGAAGGACGAGCCCACCAGCACTTAACACCATCATCAGCAGCACAAAACTATAACCTGAAAAACAACAGGGAATAAAACCATGAGTACAGAATTACTCAGCAAGACTTACCCGACTAAAGAAAAGACTCTCAAGGGTATGCTGGCTAGAGGGATTCAAGGAAAGGCTTATCAAGAATCAAGGACTCTGTTTGCAAAAAAGCTTACTATGACTGGATCCTTAAAATCCAATTTATTGTCAGGTTAGGTGAAGTTATCTGCATCTAGAGTTCTTTCTACCCTAGTTCAATCACTTGTCCTATACTAGCCAATTTCTTAACAACCCTTCATCTTCAATGGATTGCTACGTGTAGGGCAGTGACCAAGTCTTCATATCCGCGAAGTTACGGCGATCTGAATCGATTATACTCAGTTGAGGATCTCCAATCACACAACATATGTAGCACTTAACCCATGCATATGTCAACTCGCCACCGGGGTTCTTAAGACCAGATCAGGTTCACGCCAACCGAGAGCATAGATACACCATCGTCCAGCCTCTTGCCACGGAGGGTACACACTACTCTCACCATCTCTCCACTCCCATTGTGTGTCATCTTATTCTAGTATTAGTCTGCCCGAGGCAAAGCTTACCCATGACGAGGCATGTGACTAGTTAAAGGGTCCTCGATCATCAAGCCTACATCGACAAGGTCCTTAATCGACTTAGACGGAGACACTACACCAAGACTCCCTTCTCGTGCAAGTCAACCGCCTGGTCTCAGCTTTATTATTTTCAACCCAAAGTCTGGTACCTGGCAGAGGTACATCTTTTCCAATGTTGAACCCATCAAGGCCTTTGACAGATCCACCATCAAGTTTTTCTTTTCGAAAACATTCCCACCCACTGAAGCATCACCTTTGTTTGAAAACAAAACATTTTTGTATGCTAAAGCAAGGCTAAGCATCATAAAATTCTTTTCAAAACGGATATCAAGGAAGGGAAATCATGCATCAACGGTTTAGCACACAACTCCTATCACCTAATGCATCAAACAAGGTGATAAAGATTTTAAAACATCAAGGAGGTGGCGAATGCACCTGGGCTTGCCTGAGTAACACTAGGTTAGTGTTGTTAGGTGACGTCCACTTGGCGACCATCTTTTGTCTTCACATTGTTCTGATTATCCATCTTCAGGTTAATCCACCAGCATCATCTTGCAAATTAGTCCACGCCTGGGGTAGACTTGGTTCGTCTTCCGCATCACGTGATTAATTATCGTACCTAATTGAAATGCACGATGCACATGAATGCATAGCACTGACTTCACTACACAACTAAAATTCTTCATAAGAAATGCCGATAGCGCCTATCGGCAAGTCACTAAAATTACTAAGCAGATAAATTCAGCTTACCAGCATCAAACGTGACTCACTACTCACGAGAATGCTGATAAATCCTGGCTCGAGCTTGTCGTTGAACACCTGATGGTGTGGTGCGGCTTCACTTTCTTCTCCATATCTTCCGGTGATTTCTCTCAAACCAGCGACGATTGACGAGGATTGCGAATGTGACGAGAGGGCGAAAATCATTAATCACAATAACTCTCTCTACCCCGCAAACAGTATCTACAACAGCCATATGAAGCAGTGTTGAGATCTTCTGCCCCCATGACCCAGATGGGGCTGACCACGAGGAGGCAAAACATGACGAGACGCGTATCGGAAGAGTTACTGAGATTAAAGATGACGACACGCATCAAAGCAAGGCAGCATAGGGCGGGGAAAAGTAGGGACGGACGATGACGAGGGAGCAGCATGACTGTGTGGGACTTGGCGAGGTGGAGGTGTGTAGCTGAGTAACGATGGCAGAGCTTGCTAGTTCGACACGAGGAGGACCAACAAGGTCGACAGCCAGTGCGACTAGATAATGGAGCGTAGCCCAGCACCAAACTGACGATGGCTGAAAGGGAATTAGGCTTACACATATTTTCCTAATTGATTTTGGTGGTTGAATTGCCCAACACAAATAATTGGACTAACTAGTTTGCTCTAGTCTATAAGTTATACAGGTGCCAAAGGTTCACAAAAAGCCATTAAAAAGAACAAGAAAAGGGTTCAACAAAAAGAGCAAGGGATAACCGAAGGCAGCCCTGGTCTGGCACACCGGACTGTCCGGTGTGCCACCAGACAGTGTCCGGTGCACCACCGGACAGTGTCCGGTGCACTAGGGTACTCCAAGCTGAACTCTTCACCTTCGGGAATTTTTAGAGGGCTCCGCTATAATTCACCGGACTGTCCGGTGTACCACCGGACAGTGTCCGGTGCTCCAAGGAAGAGCAACTCTGAACTCGTTAGCTTCGGGAATCCGCTCCGCTATAATTCACCGGACATGTCCGGTGCACACCGGACTGTCCGGTGTAACGGCGGAGCAACGACTACTTCGCGCCAACGGTCACCTGCAGCAGCATTTAATGCGCGCCAGCGCGCGTAGAGGAGCAGGGCACGCGCGGGTGGCACACTGGACAGCTTACAGGGCATGTCCGGTGCACCACCGGATAGCCAGGCGGGCCCACACGTCAGAGCTCCAACGGTCGGAACCCAATGGCCTGGTGACGTGGCCGGCGCACCGGACAGGGTTCGGTGGCGCACCGGACTGTCCGGTGCGCCATGCGACAGCAGCCTCCACCAACGGCTACTTTGGTGGTTGGGGTTATAAATACCCCCAACCACCCCACATTCAAGTCATCCAAGTTTTCACACTTCTACACCTTACAAGAGCTCTAGCATTCAATTCTAGACACACCCAAGTGATCAAATCCTCTCCAATTCCACACAAGGCTTTAGTGATTAGTGAGAGAGATTTGTTGTGTTCTTTTGAGCTCTTGCGCTTGGATTGCTTCTTTCTTTCTCATTTGTTCTTGTGATCAAAACTCAATTGTAACCGAGGCAAGAGACACCAATTGTGTGGTGGTCCTTGCGGGGAAGTTTTGTTCCCGGTTGATTTGAGAAGAGAAGCTCACTCGGTCCGAGGGATCGTTTGAGAGAGGGAAAGGGTTGAAATAGACCCGGCCTTTGTGGCCTCCTCAACGGGGAGTAGGTTTGCGAGAACCAAACCTCGGTAAAACAAATCCACGTGTCTCACTCTTTATTTGTTCGTGATTTGTTTTTGCGCCCTCTCTCTCGGACTCATTATTATTTCTAACGCTAACCCGGCTTGTAGTTGTGATTCAGTTTGTAAATTTCAGATTCGCCCTATTCACCCCCCTCTAGGCGACTTTCAATTGGTATCGAAGCCCGGTGCTTCATTAGAGCCTAACCGCTCGAAGTGATGTCGGGAGATCACGCCAAGAAGGAGATGGAAACCGGCGAAAAGCCCACTACAAGCCATGGGAAGGCTACATCGGAAGAGTCCCGCAACAAAGGGAAAGGGAAGGAGAAGAAAGCCTCCTCTCACAAGTCGCATCAGAGTGGCGACAAGAAAAAGAAGATGAGGAAGGTGGTCTACTACGAGACCGATACTTCATCACCTTCTACCTTCGGCTCCGACGCGCCTTCCATAACTTCTAAGCGCCATGAGCGCAAGAAGTTTAGTAAGATCCCCTTACGCTATCCTCGCATTCCTAAACATACACCTTTACTTTCCGTCCCATTAGGCAAACCACCAACTTTTGATGGTGAAGATTATGCAAGGTGGAGTGATTTAATGCGATTTCATCTAACCTCACTCTACAAAAGTATATGGGATGTCGTTGAGTTTGGTGTACAGGTACCATCCATAGGGGATGAAGATTTTGATGAGGACGAGGTAGCCCAAATCGAGCACTTCAACTCCCAAGCCACAACTATACTCCTCGCTTCTCTAAGTCGAGAGGAGTATAACAAGGTGCAAGGATTAAAGAGCGCCAAGGAAGTTTGGGACATGCTCAAGACCGCGCACGAAGGAGATGAGTTAACCAAGATCACCAAGCGGGAGACGATCGAGGGGGAGCTCGGTCGCTTCCGGCTTCGCAAAGGGGAAGATCCACAAGACATGTACAACCGGCTCAAAACCTTGGTGAACCAAGTGCGCAACCTCGGGAGCAAAAAGTGGGATGACCACGAGATGGTTAAGGTTATTCTTAGATCACTTATTTTCCTTAACCCTACTCAAGTTCAATTAATTCATGGTAATCCTAGATATACACTAATGACTCCCGAGGAAGTAATCAGGAATTTTGTGAGCTTTGAGTATATGATCAAGGGCTCAAAGAAAATCAATGAGCTAGATGATCCCTCCACATCTGAAGCACAACCGGTCGCATTTAAGGCGACAGAGGAGAAGAAGGAGGAGTCTACACCGAGTAGACAACCAATCGACGCCTCAAAGCTCGACAACGAGGAAATGGCGCTCGTCATCAAGAGCTTCCGCCAAATCCTCAAGCAAAGGAGGGGGAAAGATTACAAGCCCCGCTCCAAGAAGGTTTGCTACAAGTGTAGTAAGCCCGGTCACTTTATAGCAAAATGTCCTATTTCTAGTGACAGTGATAGGGGCGACGACAAGAAGGGGAGAAGGAAGGAGAAGAAGAAATACTACAAGAAGAAGGGTGGCGACGCCCATGTATGCCGCGAGTGGGACTCGGACGAGAGCTCCTCCGACTCCTCCTCCGACGAGGACGCCGCCAACATCACCATCAACAAAGGCCTTCTCTTCCCCAACGTCGGCCACAAGTGCCTCATGGCAAAGGACGGCAAAAAGAAAAAGGTTAAATCCAAATCCTCCACTAGATATGAGTCCTCTAGCGATGATAATGCTAGTGATGAGGAAGATAATTTACGTACTCTTTTTGCCAACTTAAACATGCAACAAAAAGAGAAATTAAATGAATTGATTAGTGCTATCCATGAGAAGGATGATCTCTTGGAATCCCAAGAGGACTTCCTTATTAAAGAAAACAAGAAGCATGTTAAAGTTAAAAATGCTTACACTCTAGAAGTAGAAAAATGTGAAAAACTATCTAGTGAGCTAAGCACTTGCCATGAGACTATAGACAACCTTAGAAATGAAAATGCTAATTTGTTAGCTAAGGTTGATTTAAATGTTTGTGATGTTTCAATTCCCAATCTTAGAAATGATAATGATAATTTGCTTGCTAAGATTGAAGAATTAAACATTACCCTTGCTAGCCTTAGAAATGAAAATGAAAATTGCTTGCTAAGGCTAAAGAACTTTATGTTTGCAATATTACAAATTCCGATCTTAGAGATAAAAATGATATATTGCGTGCTAAGATTGTTGAACTTAATTCTTGCAAACCCTCTACTTCCACCACTGAGCATGTCACTATTTGCACTAGATATAGAGATGTTGATATTGATGCTATTCATGATCATATGGTATTAATTAAGCAACAAAATGATCATATAGAAAAATTAGATGCTAAAATTGCCGAGCATAACTTAGAAAATGAAAAGTTCAAATTTGCTAGAAGTATGCTCTATAGTGGGAGATGCCCTGGCATCAAGGATGGCATTGGCTTCCAAAAGGGAGACAATGTCAAACTTAATGCCCCTCCTAAGAAATTATCCAACTTTGTTAAGGGCAAGGCTCCCATGCCTCAAGATAACAAGGGTTACATTTTATACCCTGCCGGTTATCCTGAGAGCAAAATTAGGAGAATTCACTCTAGGAAGTCTCACTCTGGCCCTAACCATGCTTTTATATATAAGGGTGAGACATCTAGCTCTAGGCAACCAACCCATGCTAAGTTGCCTAAGAAGAAAACTCCTAGTGCATCAAATGATCATGACATTACATTTAAAACTTTTGATGCATCTTATGTTTTGACTAACAAATCCGGCAAGATAGTTGCCAAGATTGTTGGGGGCAAACACAAGGGCTCCAAGACTTGTGTTTGGGTACCCAAAGTTCTTGTGTCTAATGCCAAAGGACCCAAAACTGTTTGGGTACCTAAAGTCAAGAACTAAAATTGTTTTGTAGGTTTATGCATCTGGGGGCTCAAGTTGGATCATCGATAGCGGGTGCACAAACCACATGACAGGGGAGAAGAAGATGTTCTCCTCCTATGAGAAAAATCAAGATCCCCAACGAGCTATCACATTCGGGAATGGAAATCAAGGTTTGGTCAAAGGTCTGGGTAAAATTGCTATTTCACCTGACCATTCCATTTCCAATGTTTTTCTTGTAGATTCTTTAGATTATAACTTGCTTTCTGTTTCCCAATTATGTCAAATGGGCTACAACTGTCTATTCACTGATGTAGGTGTCACTGTCTTTAGAAGAAGTGATGATTCAATAACATTTAAGGGAGTGTTAGAGGGTCAGCTATACTTGGTAGATTTTGATAGAGCTGAACTCGACACTTGCTTAATTGCTAAGACTAACATGGGTTGGCTCTAGCACCACCGACTAGCCCATGTTGGAATGAAGAATCTTCATAAGCTTCTAAAGGGAGAGCACATTTTAGGGTTAACAAATGTTCATTTTGAGAAAGACAGGATTTGTAGCGCATATCAAGCTGGGAAGCAAGTTGGTGTTCATCATCCACACAAGAACATCATGACGACTCACAGGCCACTAGAGCTCCTACACATGGATTTATTCGGCCCGATCGCTTACATAAGCATCGGCGGGAGTAAGTACTGTCTAGTTATTGTGGATGATTATTCTCGCTTCACTTGGGTATTCTTTTTGTAGGAAAAATCTCAAACCCAAGAAACCTTAAAGGGATTCTTGAGATGGGCTCAAAATGAGTTCGGCTTGAGGATCAAGAAAATTAGAAGCGACAACGGGACGGAGTTCAAAAACTCACAAATAGAAGGCTTCCTTGAGGAGGAGGGCATCAAGCATGAGTTCTCTTCTCCCTACACGCCACAACAAAATGGTGTAGTGGAGAGGAAGAATCGAACTCTATTGGACATGGCAAGAACCATGCTTGATGAGTACAAGACTTCGGATCGGTTTTGGGTCGAGGCGGTCAACACCGCTTGCTACGCCATCAACCGATTATATCTACACCGAATCCTCAAGAAGACATCATACAAACTCCTAACCGGTAAAAAGCCCAATATTTCATATTTTAGAGTCTTTGGTAGCAAATGCTTTATTCTTGTTAAAAGAGGTAGAAAATCTAAATTTGCTCCTAAGACTGTAGAAGGCTTTTTACTAGGATATGATTCAAACACAAGGGCATATAGAGTCTTTAACAAGTCCTCCGGACAAGTTGAAGTTTCTTGTGACGTTGTGTTTGATGAGACTAACGGCTCTCAAGTAGAGCAAGTTGATCTTGATGAGATAGGTGATGGAGAGGCTCTGTGCATCGCGCTAAGGAACATGTCCATTGGGGATGTGTGTTCTAAGGAATCCGAAGAGCCTCCAAATGTACAAGATCAACCATCCTCCTCCACGCAAGTATCTCCACCAACTCAAAATGAGGATGAGGCTCAAGTTGATGAAGGAGAAAATCAAGCAAATGAGCCACCTCAAGATGAAGGCAATGATCAAGGGGGAGATGCAAATGATCAAGACAAGGAGGATGAAGAACCAAGGCCGCCACACCCAAGAGTCCACCAAGCAATCCAACGAGATCACCCCGTCGACACCATCCTCGGCGACATTCATAAGGGGGTAACCACTAGATCTCGTGTTGCACATTTTTGTGAGCATTACTCTTTTGTTTCCTCTATTGAGCCACACAAGGTAGAGGAAGCACTCCAAGATTCGGATTGGGTGATGGCGATGCAAGAGGAGCTCAACAACTTCACGAGGAACGAGGTATGGCACTTAGTTCCACGACCTAACCAAAATGTTATAGGAACCAAGTGGGTCTTCCGCAACAAACAAGATGAGCATGGTGTGGTGACAAGAAACAAAGCTCGACTTGTGGCCAAGGGATACTCCCAAGTCGAAGGTTTGGATTTCGGTGAAACCTATGCACCCGTAGCTAGGCTTGAGTCAATTCGTATATTATTAGCCTATGCTACTTACCATGGCTTCAAGCTTTATCAAATGGACGTGAAGAGTGCCTTCCTCAATGGACCAATCAAGGAAGAGGTCTACGTTGAGCAACCTCCCGGCTTTGAAGACAGTGAGTACCCTAACCATGTCTATAGGCTTTCTAAGGCGCTTTATGGGCTCAAGCAAGCCCCAAGAGCATGGTATGAATGCCTAAGAGATTTCCTTATTGCTAATGGCTTCAAAGTCAGCAAGGCCGATCCTACTTTATTTACTAAAACTCTTGACAATGATTTGTTTGTATGCCAAATTTATGTTAATGATATTATTTTTGGGTCTACTAACGAATCTACATGTGAAGAATTTAGTAGGATCATGACACAGAAATTTGAGATGTCTATGATGGGGGAGTTGAATTATTTTCTAGGATTCCAAGTCAAGCAACTCCAAGAGGGCACCTTCCTAAGCCAAACGAAGTATACTCAAGACATTCTAAACAAGTTTGGGATGAAGGATGCCAAACCCATCAAGACACCCATGGGAACCAATGGGCATCTCGACCTTGACACGGAAGGTTCTTTACTCTATTTATGTGCATCTCGACCGGATATTATGCTTTCCGTATGCATGTGTGCAAGATTCCAAGCCGACCCTAAGGAAGCTCACCTTACGGCCGTAAAACGAATCTTGAGATATTTGGCTTATACTCCTAAGTTTGGGCTTTGGTACCCTCGGGGATCCACATTTGATTTAATTGGTTATTCTGATGCCAATTGGGCGGGGTGTAAGATTAATAGGAAGAGAACATCGGGGACTTGCCAGTTCTTGGGAAGATCCTTGGTGTCTTGGGCTTCAAAGAAGCAAAATTCCGTAGCTCTTTCTATCGCCGAAGCCGAGTACATTGCCGCAGGCCATTGTTGCGCGCAACTACTTTGGATGAGGCAAACCCTTAGGGACTACGGTTACAAATTAACCAAAGTTCCTCTTCTATGTGATAATGAGAGTGCAATTCGCATGGCGGATAATCTCGTTGAGCATAGCCGCACTAAACACATAGTCATTCGGTATCATTTTCTTAGGGATCACCAACAAAAGGGGGATATCGAGATTGCATATATTAACACTAAAGATCAATTAGCCGATATCTTTACCAAGCCACTAGATGAACAAACTTTTAACAAACTTAGGCATGAGCTAAATATTCTTGATTCTAGGAATTTCTTTTGATGTCTTGCACACATAGCTCATAAATATACCTTTGATCATGTCTCTTTTATATACACTATGACTAATATGTTTTCAAGTGAATTTCAAACCAAGTCATAGGTATATTGACAGGGAATTGGAGTCTTCGGCGAATACAAAGGCTTCCACTCCACTCTATCACTCATCCTTCGCCGTCGCTCCAAGCATCTCTCCGTCTTTGGTATAACCTTCACTCCTATGTTTTATTTGCCAAAGGGGAGAAAGTAGTTAGGAAAGGGCTTATATTTCACTCTAAGTATCCGTTTTTGGCGATTCATGCCAAAGGGGGAGAAAGTATTAGCCCAAAGCAAAAGGACCGCACCACCACCCTAATTTTAAAAAAACTAATGATTTTCAAATTGATTGGTAATTTTCAAATTGGTATCTTATTGTGTTCAAAAAAGGGGATACAATAGCACCTTCAATAATCGGTATCTTAAAACCCTCTTGAACACTAAGAGGAGAATTTATTGAGGGGGAGTTTTGTTTAAGTCAAAGGAAAAGCATTTGAAACAAAGGGAGAAAATTTCAAATCTTGAAAATGCTTCTCAAAATCTTATTCATTTACCTTTGACTATTTGCAAAAGAACTTTGAAAAGGATTTACAAAAAGAATTTGCAAAAACAAAACATGTGGTGCAAGTGTGGTCCAAAATGTCAAAAATTAAAGAAACAATCCATGCATATCTTATAAGTATTTATATTGGCTCAATTCCAAGTAATCTTTGCACTTACATTATGCAAACTAGTTCAATTATGTACTTCTATACTTGCTTTGGTTTGTGTTGGCATCAATCACCAAAAAGGGGGAGATTGAAAGGGAATTAGGCTTACACCTATTTTCCTAATTGATTTTGGTGGTTGAATTGCCCAACACAAATAATTGGACTAACTAGTTTGCTCTAGTCTATAAGTTATGCAGGTGCCAAAGGTTCACAAAAAGCCAATAAAAAGAATAAGAAAAGGGTTCAACAAAAAGAGCAAGGGATAACCAAAGGCAGCCCTGGTCTGGCGCACCGGACTGTCCGGTGTGCCACCGGACAGTGTCCACTGCACCACCGGATAGTGTCTGGTGCACCAGGGTACTCCAAGCTGAACTCTTCACCTTCGGGAATTTTCAGAGGGCTCCGCTATAATTCACCGGACTGTCCGGTGTACCACCGGACAGTGTCTGGTGCTCCAAGGAAGAGCAACTATGAACTCGCCAGCTTCGGGAATCCGCTCCGCTATAATTCACCGGACATGTCCGGTGCACATCGGACTGTCCGGTGTAACGGCGAAGCAACGGCTACTTCGCACCAACGGTCACCTGCAGCAGCATTTAATGCGTGCCAGCGCGCGCAGAGGAGCAGGGCACGCGTGGGTGGCACACCGGATAGCCTACAGGGCATGTCCGGTGCACCACCGGATAGCCAGGTGGGCCCACACGTCAGAGCCCCAACGGTCGGAACCCAGCGGCCTGGTGACGTGGCCGGCGCACCGGACATTGTCCGGTGGCGCACCGGACTGTCCGGTACGCCATGCGACAGCAGCCTCCACCAACGGCTACTTTGGTGGTTGGGGTTATAAATACCCCCAACCACCCCACATTCAAGTCATCCAAGTTTTCACACTTCTACACCTTACAAGAGCTCTAGCATTCAATTCTAGACACACCCAAGTGATCAAATCCTCTCTAATTCCACACAAGGCTTTAGTGATTAGTGAGAGAGATTTGTTGTGTTCTTTTGAGCTCTTGCGCTTGGATTGCTTCTTTCTTTCTCATTTGTTCTTGTGATCAAAACTCAATTGTAACCGAGGCAAGAGACACCAATTGTGTGGTGGTCCTTGCGGGGAAGTTTTGTTCCCGGTTGATTTGAGAAGAGAAGCTCACTCGGTCCGAGGGAACGTTTGAGAGAGGGAAAGGGTTGAAATAGACCCGGCCTTTGTGGCCTCCTCAATGGGGAGTAGGTTTGCGAGAACCGAACCTCGGTAAAACAAATTCACGTGTCTCACTCTTTATTTGTTCGCGATTTGTTTTTGCGCCCTCCCTCTCGGACTCATTATTATTTCTAACGCTAACTCGGCTTGTAGTTGTGATTCAGTTTGTAAATTTCAGATTCGCCCTATTCAACCCCCTCTAGGCGACTTTCAACGGCCACCAGAAGGGCAAAGACGAGGTCGAGCAAGGTAAAACAGGTTCAACGGCTCGACGACAAACGCGAGCACGCGTGAAGCCCGATGGACGAAGAGCGAACGCGACGCAGTAACAACGAGCAGGCGCGCGAGTGTTAACACGAGCCAGCGGCAAGCACGAGTGCTGAGGTACAACCGATAGCACTCGGCGAGCACGTAGCGAAGCACACAACAGCGACGACAGTCGAATCGGCAACAGAGCGTTGGCGAACTCGACGAACACGACCACGGTCGCGTGCGGGCGTGGATAGGATAACGACAGCTGACGAGTTGGAGCACCAGCGAGTAGCGAATGTGGGTGAGCAAAGCAGGCAGGACATCGGGCATCGCGGCGAGCTAGAAAAAGATTCGGCGCGCGAGCTCGACGCGCACGGATTTTTGTTTCGTTGCTCGACGCACGACACGTGGACAGGCGGTAAGCAGGAACACATGGCAAAATCCCAGGCGGGAAGCAGGGGACTTCGCGATGGGCAGTGAGGCTCGATGGCAAACGACATGACGACGAACGACGGCGAATGACAAGGTCGACGACGCGATTGGGAATTAAAGCCGAGCGAGCCGAGAGGGCGCGCTGGTGAGCAGGAAACAGGACGCGCGGTGAGGCAAGGATACAGATACTTGCGACCTGGGCGAACTCGGCTGGGAAAAGAACACATGGCTGAGTATTAACAGCTAGGTCCGAGCGCGAGGGAGCTGGAGCGAGCTGGGCACACGACGACTTGAGGAAGCTGCGCGCGCACTGACTCAGGGAGATGGGCGGATCAACACAGTAAAGCAGGGCGCGCAGCGAGCTGGAGAACGACAGTGAGGTCGCGGCTGAGGCGATTAGGGAGCAGGAGCCGACCACGGCGAGCAACTGAGAACTGCTCGACCACGACGAGCAACTGAGAACGGCTCGACCACGACGAGCAATTGAGAACGGCTTGACCACGGCGAGCAACTGAGAACGGCTCCCCAGCGCACGAATCAGCCGACATGTACTAGGGAGTTACGGATCCGGGCGAACAGAGTTGGGTGGCAAGGACGGGCGCTGTCTGGTGGAGAAGCTTGGCCATGGGAGACCGAGAGAGAGCTCCGCGAGCTGAAGGCTGGACGCGACGCAGAGAACCAGAGGACGCACAGCCACGAAAAAAGCAGAGGCTGGGCGCGGCGGGAGGAAGGAGAAGCAGTGCACGTAGACTGGGAGCTCAGCGGCCATGGGATGCGCGCAGGGAGGAGGGAGAAGAACTGGCAGCCGGCACGCATCCGCGGCGAGGAAGAAGACCACGACGCTGGGAGCAGGGAAGGAGCACGCGCGCGCAAGGGAGCTCGACGGCTGGACAACGGCCATGGATGAAGTGGCGCGCGGACGGACGAGCACCAAGGCGACGGCGCGGTGAGCTGAGGGAGCGACGTGGCTGGGCTGAGCAGAGGGACACGCGCAGGAGCTAGGAGCTGAGCGTCGGCCTGCTGGACACCGCGAGGGGAATGGAGCAGAGAGAAAGTCGCCGGCTTGCCGTGAGGGAGCAGGGAGACGCGGAAATCACGCGCAGGGGAAAGAAGATTGGAGCACTCGGCTGGAGGAGAAGTAGCTGTAGAGAAATTCTCCAGCGCTTGAGCGGTGGGGAGATAAGGAGGAAGACGTGATGGCTAGCATAGAGAAAAGACCAGAGCGTTGGCAGCGGCCAGAAAAATCAAGGGAGAGAGAAGTTGGCTGAAAAAATTAACCGGGACAGATGGATAGCAACAGCAAGATATTTTTCTTTTTCTTTTTAATTTCTTTAACCGAAAAAATACAGATATTTTGGATCCTGATTTTTAGTCATGATTAAAGAGTCGACGCGTAATACGGTTATACATTTTATTTTTCGAATCATGAAGCAGAGAGTCAGAGAAATAACAGCTTAGACGGTTCTGTCCGAATCCCGTTTGGATAATTTTTGTGACTATTCTGGCCACGATGTAAACGGACCAAATTGCAACGAGTTCGACTTCGGTATTTTAATCTGCTCTGCGTGATTAGCCGAAACTAGATCCGCTAATGCATACGAGATTTCATCGTCAAAACAGCGTGCTGAAGAATTAATTGGATTATAACTTCGCGCACGATTTTTCTCGGACAACGTGCGATTCAGACTATTTCGCTCCGAACATTTTAGTCGTCGAGTTCAAATTAATTTGTCCGAGATAAAATCATCCGAGTGAGTCAGGCTTCCAAATTCGTATTCGCGCAAGCGATGAATTTTAAATAATCACCGGACGCGCAGATTTTCGGAACACGACGTTCCGAACATCACGAAAATTTAGGACGAGCATAGATAGATGAATATAAAAATGATGTCGCACTCGCGACAAACGAAACAGGCGCGATATGACAATCGCGATAGCGAAAATAATTAGAATTTAGCATCTGCTTTATTCACTGATATTTCGTGCGTAAGTCCATACTCGTTGTCGAGCAGACGGTAAACACCTGGGTTGTTATAGCCCCCCCTTAAAAGAATCTCGTCCCGAGATTCGGAACGAAAGACTTTTAAGAGTAGAGAAGCATGTAACCCATGTTCATATCAGTGGTAATCACAAGGCAGTCTCAAGCAAAGACGAGTGTCTCAGAATGTGGTTTCTCTAGCGGACATAACATATATTGCCTTAGGCAAATTTAGAAATATCCACCAATAGAGATGATGTCTGCCAGAGGAACACATAAGGTTCCATGTGTGCAGTTTGCTTTTTCTGATGACACAGTACTATCTGAGTCTGTTGAGCGAGCGATAGATTCGCGATCTTACCCAAGCAGAATCAGATGCACCATCTTGGGTAAAACACACAGAAGGATGTTTACCAACAAGTGGTCACGGTAAGTTCATAGCACATGAGACGGGTGTGAATGTCGAATAACATCACAGTTAACCCGTGTTAGCCAGAGAATCCAAGTCCAATAAAAATGATAAAGACTCAGAAAATATCAACGAAGAGATCCGTTGATGTTGACTTCGCAACTAATCCATTTTATCAAGCACTAGGCATGGCTCGACTTGATCATTCATGCTAGAAAAGCACACGTGCGGCGATCGAGGCATGACTAAAGCGATGATTAGGTGGTTGCTGGCCGACTTAATCTCGATTCTTGAAAGTACTTCCTTAAGTGGGTTGAACCAAAATGAGTTCAGGAAAATCGATAAAACGATCTCTAAACTCAATCTTTGTTCATTGGGCAGTTACAAGTTAGTAAAACCAACTTGTTGAACTACTTTTGACATTGAGCAAGTCCTCTCAGTACCATCGGTAAGCCAAGGGTTGAGAGTTCACATTTGCTAGCAAAAGGTCATGCATTTGGGTAGAAATCCATTTGGTCATGTTGTTCATCCGTTTCTTCATGCGAGATGAAGTATCCACTTGGTTAGGGAATACATGGATTAAATAAGAGAGTGAATGAACAAACTCCTGCATCTCAGCAGCAGGGAAAACAAATCTCCATTTTGAGAGCTAATCAGTTGTCTCTCGACACTAAAAAGCTCCAAGGCTCCACCTTTACACAAAGGATGTAAAGGGAACTTGTATGAGTAGTCACTACCAAGATCAAAAGAAATAAGACCACACATGAAAGTGGTATGCCCTTTTGATCCAACGGAGATGACAGATGTTGCTTGATCACTTCACAAACAACATAGAAATTGTTTCAAGGAAAAGGTCTATGAAAGATAACATATTGATATAATCTCATAATGGATTATGACTACTAACTGTGATACTAGCGTGTGCCGAGTAGCGCAACCATGTGCACACACACAGAAGGCCCTCGGTTTCATCACGGCACCACTGGTTTTAGTCATAACACCATTATCAGACATAACCAATAAGAAATCTCACGCGACACAAATGAATTGGGCAAGGGTGACTATACAAAGAGATACTCCACCTGTAAGAATGATTACAAGTAGAGAGCAGATAGATCATGGCCCGATGAAATGATCAAGGTATGGCCATAACCTAAGCTTAATGAAGGGAGTACGATGGGAGACTATTATTCAGCCCCAAGCATATTTCTATGCCCATCGTAGAGATCACAAAGACAAGGATTAGTATCTAATTAGATACGGAGGGAAAACAATCACAAGATGAAGTTGGTATGCCTTCGATAGATATGAGGAAACCAAAGGCATCAAATTAAGGAAAATGATTAGGCATAACTTTCCTAGGTTGGGTTGATAAAACAACATGGCAGTCCTTAAAAATAGGGAAACTGGATAAGGTACATCAGCTTGCACCAGTTGGATAAGGATATGGTTTAGGAGGGGGACATGACTCGAAATTCTTGGTTTAAGCCTAGGTACAATTTATGTCCAACAAGTAAATTATCTAAGCATTTATTTTCATGTGTATGGTCATGGAGGGATAACGGGAAAATCAACTTTGGGTCATGGTTCACTACATACGAACATGGCCTAGTTTTGGGTTTAGGCAAACATGTCACAACCATTCTATCAGCACGTCAAGTACAAGGGCAAACACATTTTGCACTAATGGTTGAATTATGAAAAGCTAGAAGTCATCTAAATCCATATCCCTAAGACACCACATCATTTACAAGCATCGGTTACTGGAATAAAGACGAGAGAAGCATTTTGGGTGTATAGGTGACAAACATGATGCAACAATCAGGATGCATGCTCGTCTTATTCGTCCTCACGAGTTTTGCCAACATAATGTGGCAATAGCGTTCTATATCGGTGGCATACTTATGACTCTCATGGTATTTTACTAGTCATCAACTACACATACGTTTTCAAGGTTAGTGTACCTGCAGAGAATCCATCACGGCCCAATTTTCCAATGATGCAGTTCACACATGACAGTTTATCACAGTTTATACTCCATATATTGCTATATGAAGGCCAGCTCATCATTAAGCGTCGAGCCACGCATGGGCGCCATTGCCACACTTTAACCATAGGGCAACTCATTATGGTAACTCACCATCTTACCTGAGCGTAGGTGCGTCATTACAAGTACAATACACTTCTCAATATTCCCATGTCTGTATACCCATACACATTCATGGGGTACTGATTCCCAGAAAAGTAAATACTCCACATCGCAGCCTTCATATATACATATGTAAAACATGTATATAATCAAGCGCTACAATTAAGCACTTCCCTAGACCAACGTTTGTTCGGTCATGCTCTCACATCTCACCTTACCTGAGCGTCGAACCATTCAAAACTAAATGGCCTAAAAAATAACAATACACATGTATGCAATACCCCCGATTGTGGGTTAGTGGTTTTGAACTAAGCCACCTGATAGTCCTTAACTTAAGGCTTAACAGAGGATGTCGCTAGCATTATAGTTTTTTCAAAACTGTTTTTCAAAACCAAACAATGTGTTTAGTTGAAAATAGGTTTTTCAAAACCAAAACTTTTGTTTTGAAAATACGTATGTGACCGTATATACTTAATCTTGCTCCGATACCAGCCTGTGGCAGAACCTCCCAAGTTATTGGGCCCACATGCACCTATCCTTATCTCAAAGACCTCAGATGGCTATGCATGTGCACCAGATAACTTAACAGGATCCGTCCGATTGCCCCAAGGACATCGGATAAACCACGAACAACCAAGATCGCGAGATTAAGTAATACAAATCACACACACCAATATTTTTGCAGCGGAAATTTTATTACCAAATTTTACAAGTTACAAAATTTTACATTATTTTATCGGAGTGATTACAAAAGTATAAGTTTGAAATATATGCTAGCTCAAGTGACCATCCTCAATAAGAAGTATAAAAGAGTTACTTAGACTTATAAGAAGGTCGAGCCCACCGGCACTTAACACCATCATCAGCAGCACAAAACTATAACCTGAAAAACAACAGAGAATAAAACCCTGAGTACGGAATTACTCAGCAAGACTTACCTGACTAAAGAAAATACTCTCAAGGGTATGCTAGCTAGAGGGATTCAAGGAAAGGCTTATCAAGAATCAAGGACTCTGTTTGCAGAAAAGCTTACTATGAGTGGATCCTTAAAATCCAATTTTATTATCAGGTTAGGTGAAGTTACCTGCATCTAGAGTTCTTTCTACCCTAGTTCAATCACTTGTCCTATACTAGCCAATTTCTTAACAACCCTTCATCTTCAATGGATTGCTACGTGTAGGGCAGTGACCAAGTCTTCATATCCGCGAAATTACGGCGATCTGAATCGATTATACTCAGCTAAGGATCTCCAATCACACGACATATGTAGCACTTAACCCTTGCATATGTCAACTCGCCATCGGGGTTCTTAAGACCAGATCAGGTTCACGCCAACCGAGAGCACAGATACACCATCGTCCAGCCTCTTGCCACGGAGGGTACACGCTACTCTCGCCATCTCTTCACTCCCATTGCGTGTTATCTTATTCTAGTATTAGTCTGCCCAAGGCAAAGCTTACCCATGACGAGGCATGTGACCATTTAAAGGGTCCTCGATCATCAAGCCTACATCGACACGATCCTTAATCGACTCAGACGGAGACACTACACCGAGACTCCCTTCTCGTGCAAGTCAACCGCCCGGTCTCAGCTTTATTATTTTCAACCCAAAGTCTGGTACCTGGCAGAGGTACATTTTTCCAATGTTGAACCCATCAAGGCCTTTGATAGATCCACCATCAAGTTTTTCTTTTCGAAAACATTCTCACCCACTGAAGCATCACCTTTGTTTTAAAACAAAACATTTTTGTATGCTAAAGCAAGGCTAAGCATTATAAAATTCTTTTCAAAACAGATATCAAGGAAGGGAAATCAATTTTCAAGGAAGGAAATGCATCAACGGTTTAGCACACAACTCCTATCACCTAATGCATCAAACAAGGTGATAAAGATTTTAAAACATCAAGGAGGTGGCGAATGCACCTGGGCTTGCCTGAGTAACACTAGGTTAGTGTTGTTAGGTGACGTCCACTTGGCGACCATCTTTTGTCTTCGCATTATTCTGATTATCCATCTTCAGGTTAATCCACCAGCATCATCTTGCAAATTAGTCCACGCTTGGGCTCAACTTGGTTTGTCTTCCGCATCACGTGATTAATTATCGTACCTAATTGAAATGCATGATGCACATGAATGCATAGCACTGACTTCACTATACAACTAAAATTCTTCGTAAGAAATGCCGATAGCGCCTACCGGCAAGGCACTAAAATTACTAAGCAAATAAATTCAGCTTACCAGCATCAAACATGACTCACTACTCGCGAGAATGCTGATAAATCCTGGCTCGAGCTTGTCGTTGAACACCTGACGGTGTGGTGCGGCTTCACTTTCTTCTCCATATCTCCCAATGATTTCTCTCAAACCAGCGACGATTGACGAGGATTGCGAACGTGACAAGAGGGCGAAAATCATTTAACATAATAACTCTCTCTACCCCGCAAATAGCATCTAAAATAGCCATATGAAGCAGTGTTGAGATCTTCCACCCCCATGACCTAGATGGGGCTGACCACGAGGAGGCGAAACATGACGAGACGCGTATCGGAAGAGTTACTGAGATTAAAGATGATGACACGCATCAAAGCGAGGCAGCATAGGGCGGGGAAAAGTAGGAACGGGCGATGACGAGGGAGCAGCACGGCTGCATGGGACTTGGCGAGGTGGAGGTGTGTAGCTGAGTATCGATGGCAGAGCTTGCTAGTTCGACACGGGGAGGACCAACAAGGTCGACAGCCAGTGCGACTAGATAATGGAGCGTAGCCCACACCAAACTGACGACGGCCACCAGAAGGGCAAAGACGAGGTCAAGCAAGGTAAAATGGGTTCTACGGCTCGACGACAAATGCGAGCACGCGTGAAGCCCGATGGACGAAGAGCGAGCGCGACGCAGTAACAACGAGCAGGCGCCCGAGTGTTAACGCGAGCCAGCGGTAAGCACGAGTGCTGAGGTACAACCGACAACACTCAACGAGCACGCAGCGAAGCACACAACAGCGACGACAGTCGAATCGGCAACAGTGTTGGCGAACTCAACGAACACGACCACAGTCGCGTACGGGCGCGGATAGGATAACGACAGCTGACGAGTTGGGGCACCAGCGAGTAGCCGACGCAGGTGAGCAAAGCAGGCAGGACACTGGGCGTCGCGGTGAGCTAGAAAAAGATTCGGTGCATGAGCTCGACGCGCACAGATTTTTGTTTCATTGCTCGACGCACGACGCGTGGACACACGGTAAGCAGGGACACGCGGCAAAATCCCGAGCGAGACGCAGGGGACTTCGCGATGGGCAGCAAGGCTCGACGGCGAACGACGTGACGATGAACGACGCCGAACGACGAGGTCGACGACGCGATTGAGAATTAAAGCCGAACGAGCCGAGAGGGCACGCTGGCGAGCAGGAAACAGGACGCGCAGCGAGGCGAGGATACAGATACTTGCGACCTGGGCGAACTCGTCTGGGAAAAGAACACATGGCTGGGTATTAACAGCTAGGTCCGAGCGCGAGGAAGCTGGAGCGAGCTGGGCACACGATGACTTGAGGAAGCTGCGCATGCACAGACTCAGGGAGATGGGTGGATCGACACAGTGGAGCAGGGCACGCAGCGAGCTGGAGAAAGACAGTGAGGTTGCGGCTGAGGCGATTAGGGAGCAGGAGCCGACCACGGCGAGCAACTGAGAACGGCTTGACCACGACGAGCAACTGAGAACGGCTCGACCACGGCGAGCAACTGGGAACGGCTCGACCACGGCGAGCAACTGAGAATGGCTCCCAGCGCACGAATCAGCCGACATGTACTAGGGAGTTACGGATCCGGGCGAACAGAGTTGGTGGCGAGGACAGGCGCTGTCTGGTGGAGAAGCTCGCCCATGGGAGACCGAGAGAGAGAGTTCCGCGAGCTGAAGGCTGGGCGCGACGCAGAGAACTGGAGGACGCGCAGCCACGGAAAAGGCAGAGGCTAGGCGCGGCGGGAGGAAGGAGAAGCAGTGCGCGCAGACTGGGAGCTTAGCGGCCATGGGATGCGCGTAGGGAGGAGGGAGAAGAACTGGCAGCCAGCGCGCATCCGCAGCGAGGAAGAAGACCACGAAGCTGGGAGCAAGGAAGGAGCATGCGCGCGCAAGGGAGCTCGACGGCTGGACAGCGGCCATGGATGAAGTGGCACGCGGACGGGCGAGCAGCAAGGCGACGGCGCGGCGAGCTGAGGGAGCGACGCGGCTGGGCTGAGCAGAGGGACACATGCAGGAGCTAGGAGCTGAGTGTCGGCCTGCTGCACGCCGCGAGGGGAATGGAGCAGAGAGAAAGTCGCCGGCTTGCCGCGAGGGAGCAGGGAGACGCGGAGCTCACGCGCAGGGGAAAAAAGATTGGAGCACTCGGTTGGAGGAGAAGCAGCTGTAGAGAAATTCCCAAGCGCTTGAGCGGTAGGGAGATAAGGAGGAAGACGCGATGGCTAGCATAGAGAAAAGATCAGAGTGTTGGCAGCTGCCAGAAAAATCAAGGGAGAGAGAAGTCGGCTGAAAAAATCAACTTGGAGAGAGGGATAGCGACAGCAAGATATTTTTTATTTCTTTAACCGAAAAATACAGATATTTTAGATCCTGATTTTTAGTGATGATTAAAGAGTCGACGCGTAATACGGCTATACATTTTATTTTCCGAATCATGAAGCAGAGAGTCAGAGGAATAACAGCTTAGACGGTTCTGTCCGAATCCCGTTTGGATAATTTTCGTGACTATTCCGGCCACGATGTAAACGGACCAAATTGCAACGAGTTCGGCTTCAGTATTTTAATCTGCTCTGCGTGATTAGCGGAAACTAGATCCGCTAATGCATACACGATTTCGTCGTCAAAACAGCGTGCTGAAGAATTAATTGGATTATAACTTCGCGTACGATTTTTCTCGGACAACGTGCGATTCAAACTATTTCGCCTCGAACATTTTAGTCGTCGAGTTCAAATTAATTTTTCCGAGATAAAATCATCAAAGTGAGTCGGGCTTCCGAATTCGTATTCGCGCGAGCGATGAATTTTAAATAATCACTGGACGCACAGATTTTCGGAACACGACGTTCCAAATATCACGAAAATTTAGGACGAGCCCGGATAGATAAAAATAAAAACGATGTCGCACTCGCGACAAACGAAATAGGTGCGATATGACAATCGTGATAGCGAAAATAATTAGAATTTAGCATCTGTTTTATTCACTGATATTTCATGCTTAAGTCCATACTCGTTGTCGAGCAGACGGTAAACACCTGGGGTGTTACAAATTGTGCCACATGGGCTACAATTGTTTGTTTACAAATGTTGATATTTCTGTCTTTAGAAGGATTGATGGTTCATTAGCGTTTAAGGGTGTACTAGACGACAAACTCTACTTAGTTGATTTTTCGAAAAAGGGGGCCGATCTAGATGCATGCTTAATAGCTAAGACTAGCATGGGCTGGCTGCAGCATCGCCGTCTAGCACATGTTGGGATGAAGAACCTTCACAAAATTCTAAAGGGAGAACATGTGTTAGGACTAACAAATGTATGTTTCGAGAAAGATAACCTTGTGCAGCTTGCCAGGCAGGAAAACAGGTGGGGAGCACTCATCACAGCAAGAATGTGATGACAACATCAAGACCACTGGAGCTACTACATATGGACCTCTTCGGACCCGTCGCCTACCTTAGCATCGGGGGAAGTAAGTATGGTCTTGTTATTGTTGATGATTTTTCCTGCTTCACTTGGGTGTTCTTTTTGCAGGATAAATCAGAAACCCAAGGGACCCTCAAGCGCTTTCTAAGACGGGCTCAAAACAAATTTGAGCTCAAGGTGAAAAAGATAAGAAGCGAAAATGGGTCTGAGTTCAAGAATCTGCAGGTGGAAGAGTATCTTGAGGAAGAAGGCGTCAAGCACGAGTTCTCCGCTCCCTACACACCACAGCAAAATGGTGTGGTAGAGAGGAAGAACATGACGCTTATCGACATGGCGAGGATGATGCTTGGAGAGTTCAAGACACCCAAGCGGTTTTGGTCGGAAGCTGTGAATACAGCTTGCCACGCCATAAACCGGCTATATCTACATCGCCTCCTCAAGAAGACCTCCTATAAACTCCTTATCGGTAACAAACTCAATGTTTCTCACTTTCGTGTATTTGGGAGCAAATGCTACATTTTGGTGAAGAAAGGTAGACATTCAAAATTTGCTCCCAAAGCTGTAGTAGGGTTTTTACTAGGATATGACTCAAATACAAAGGCGTATAGGGTCTTCAACAAATCATCGGGTTTGGTTGAAGTCTCTAGCGACGTTGTATTTGATGAGACTAACGGCTCTCCAAGAGAGCAAGTTGATCTTGATGACATAGATGAAGATGATGTTCCAAGGGCCGCAATACACACCATGGCGATTGGAGATGTGCGACCACAGGAACAACAAGAGCAAGATCAACCTTCTTCCTCAACAATGGTGCATCCCCCAACTCAAGATGATGGACAGGTTCCTCAAGAAGAGGCGTATGATCAAGGGGGAGCACAAGAAGAACAAGTTTTGGAGGAAGAAGCACCACTAGCCCCTCCAACTCAAGTCCGAGCGACGATCCAACGACATCACCCCGTCGATCAGATACTGGGTGACATAAGAAAGGGAGTAACAACTCGCTCACGTCTAGCTAATTTTTGTGAGCATTACTCGTTTGTCTCTTCTATTGAGCCTTTCAGGGTAGAAGAGGCTTTGCAAGATCCGGACTAGGTGTTGGCCATGCAGGAAGAGCTCAACAACTTCAAGAGGAATGAAGTTTGGAGCCTGGTGCCATGTCCAAAGCAAAACGTTGTGGAAACCAAGTGGGTGTTCTATAATAAGCAAGACGAGCATGGGGTGGTGACAAGAAACAAGGCTTGACTTGTGGCAAAAGGTTATGCGCAAGTCGCAGGTTTGGATTTCGAGGAGACTTTTGCTCCTGTGGCTAGGCTAGAGTCTATTCGAATATTATTAGCCTATGCCGCTCACCACTCTTTCAGGTTGTTTCAAATGGATGTGAAGAGCGCTTTCCTCAACGGGCCAATCAAGAAGGAGGTATACATGGAACAACCCCCTAGTTTTGAGGATGACAGGTATCCTGACCACGTTTTTAAGCTCTCTAAGGCGCTCTACGGACTTAAGCAAGCCCCAAGAGCGTGGTATGAATGCCTTAGAGATTTCTTAATTGCTAATGCTTTCAAGGTTGGGAAAGCAGATCCCACACTTTTCACTAAGACTTGTGACGGTGATCTTTTTGTGTGCCAAATTTATGTCGATGACATAATATTTGGTTCTACTAACCAAAAGTCTTATGAGGAGTTTAGCAGGGTGATGACTCAAAAGTTTGAGATGTCGATGATGGGCGAGTTGACCTACTTCCTTGGGTTCCAAGTGAAGCAACTCAAGGACGGCACCTTCATCTCCCAAACGAAGTATACTCAAGATCTTCTCAAGCGGTTTGGGATGAAGGACGCCAAGCCCGCAAAGACACCAATGGGAACCAACGGACATGTCGACCTCAATAAAGGAGGTAAGTCCGTTGATCAAAAGGCATACCGGTCTATGATAGGGTCATTACTTTATTTATGTGCTAGTAGACCGGACATTATGCTTAGTGTATGCATGTGTGCTAGATTTCAATCCGACCCCAAGGAATGTCACCTTGTGGCCGTTAAGCGAATTCTTAGGTATTTAGTTGCTACGCCTTGCTTCGGGATCTGGTATCCGAAGGGGTCTACCTTTGACTTGATTGAATATTCAGACTTCGATTATGCCGGGTGCAAGGTTGGTAGGAAGAGCACATCGGGGATGTGCCAATTTCTAGGAAGGTCCCTGGTGTTGTGGAGCTCAAGGAAACAAACATCCGTTGCCCTATCCACCTCTGAGGCCGAGTATGTTGCCGCAGGACTGTGTTGCGCGCAACTACTTTGGATGAGGCAAACCCTCCGGGACTTTGGCTACAATCTGAGCAAAGTCCCACTCCTATGTGACAATGAGAGTGCAATCCGCATGGCGGATAATCCTATTGAACACAGTCGCACTAAGCACATAGACATCCGGCATCACTTCCTGAGAGACCACCAGCAAAAGGGAGATATCGAGGTGTACCATATTAACACCGAGAACCAGCTAGCCGATATCTTCACCAAGCCTTTAGATGAGAAAAGGTTTTGCAGGTTGCGTAGTAAGCTAAATGTCTTAGATTCGCGTAACTTGGATTGATCTATAGCATACATGTGTTCTATGCCTTTGATCATGTTACTTTATGCATTTATGTAATTTGTTGCTTATTTATGGTGCTCAAGTTGTGCAAGGAATCCCCGAATCTCACAAGTCCATGTGTGAGTGATGCACATATTTAGGGGGAGATGTGCTACAACTTGACCCTTTGAGAATAATCCGTTTGTTTGAGTATACTTGATGTAGTCTCAAAGGTGCATTGAAAGGGAAAGGTGAACTTGGACCATGCAAAGACTTCCACTGTACTCCGATATTAGTGTACTTAATTCCAAGTTCATTCTTATGATCTTATTGCCTTTTGCTCTTAATTGACAATTTTTGGTGAGGCAATGGGGTTAAAAGGCCAAAAATGATCCCGTTTTGGTGCTTAATGCCAAAGGGGGAGAAATTAAGGCCAAAGCAAATGGACCAGCTACCACTTGAGAATTTTGAAAATAGTAGAGTTAGAATTTTTGATTTGTCCAAAATACTCTTATTACAAAATTTGGTCTCTTGTGGGGGCGAATTTATAATTATGGGAAAAAGGGGGAGTTTTGGCTCTTGATAAATTGGGAGTTTTTGGCTCTTGATAAATTTTTCCGTTGGAATATCTCTCTTTGTGCCCAAACAAGTGAGTTTGACTTAGAGATAGGAAAATGAATTCGATTTGCAAAAACAAACCAAGTGGTGGCAAAGAATGATCCAAATATGCCAAATTAGAGTCAAAAACAATTTGGTCCTTATTTGCATCGATGTTGCACTTATTTGTGTTGCTTTTTGATGTGTTGGCATAAATCACCAAAAAGGGGGAGATTGAAAGGGAAATGTGCCTTTGGGCCATTTCTATAATGTTTTGGTGATTAAGTGTCCAACACATATTAAGTGAGTTGATTATGTGCCAAACAAGCAAGAAGTACAAATCATGTAACAAGGTATGTTTCTAGACTTAGTACATTGTTTTGAGTACTAACATATATTGTCTAAGTGCTAGAAACAGAGAAAAGAAGAGAAGAAAAGAAATGCAAAAGACTTGGCTTGGTACAACCAAAGTTCAGCTCGGCTTGGCACACCAGACAGTGTCCAGTGCGCCAGGCCAGCCTCCGGTGAACAGGCCACTCTCGGGAAAAATCGGCGGCATACGGCTATAATTCACCGAACTGTCCGGTGGTGCACCGGACTGTCCGGTGAGCCAACGGCCGCCAGCGCAACGGTCGGCCGCGCAATCCGCGGGCGACGCGTGGCCCGCGCCAACGGTCGGCAGGGGGCACCAGACTGTCCGTTGTGCACCGGACAGTGTCCGGTGCGCCAACTGTCACGAATCTGCAATGGTCGTCTGCGCCAGAAGGCAAGGATAGCCTACAGTGACTGTCCGGTGGCGCACTGGACTATCCGGTGCGCCACCCGACAGAAGGCAAGGATAGCCTTCCTTGTTGGCCTCCAACGGCTCCTAGCTGCCTTGGGGCTATAAAAGGGACCCCTAGGCGCATGGACGAGTAACCCAAGCTTACAAGAAATATTCTAAGACTCCAAGACTCCAACTTCGCGCATTTGATTCTTTGAGATAGTGACTTGAGCTCCATTTGAGTTGAGAACTCCGTGCGTTGTGTTTTGAGCTCAAGTTGTGACTTGTGTGCGTGATTGTGCTGTGATTTGAGTCTTGTGTGCGTTGCTCTCCCCTCCCTTACTTCTGTGCTTCTTTTGTGATCATCATTGTAAGGGCGAGAGGCTCCAAATTGTGGAAATTCCTCGCAAACGGGGGAAAAGACTAAGGAAGAAAGCCATGGTATTCAAGGTGATCATTGGATCACTTGAAAGGGGTTGAGTGCAACCCTCGTCCATTGGGACGCCACAACATGGAAGTAGGCAAGTTTCACTTGGCCGAACCACGGGATAAAAATCGCGTGTCTCTTGTGTTTCTCCTCTCTGTGATTAATTGCGTTCGCAAGAGATCGCTTCAAGCCACTTAGCCGCACTAACACTTATAACCAAGTTTGGTGGCTATTAGTTTTTGATTTTTACAGGATCACCTATTCACCCCCTCTAGGTGCTCTCAGAGTTAGAGTTGTCAAGTCTATCAAGTATTGCTTTAATTCTTCAAAAGCCTTTTGTTGAGCCGGTCCCCATTGGAAAACTTCGGCTGACTTTAATATTTTAAAGAATGGTAGATTCCTTTCTGTTGATCTTGATATAAATCTATTTAACGATGCTAGCCTTCCTGCCAATCATTGGGCCCCTTCTTTGAATTTGGCGGCTCCATCCGAAGGATAGCTTCGATCTTATTTGAGTTAGCTTCGATTCCTTTCATTGATACCAGACAACCAAGGAACTTGCCCTTCTTTACTACAAAAACACACTTTTTTGGATTTAATTTAAGACTAGCTTGCCTGAAATTAGCAAATGTCTCTTGCAAGTCAGCAATGTGATTCTCTTGCTTCATGCTTTTTACTATGATGTCATCAACATAAGTCGGCACATTCCTGCCTATTTGAGAGTGAAGGACCTTGGCTGTCATTCTGTTGAAGCTTCCTCCAGCATTCTTGAGCCCCTCAAGCATCCGAAGGTAGCAATAAGTACCACTGGGAGTTATGAAGCTAGTCTTTGGCTCATCTTCCTTCTTCATCCAAATTTGATGATAACCTGAGTAGCAATTCAATAAACTCATGAGCTCCGAAGAAGCTGTTGCATCTACAAGGGAGTCTATTCTTAGTAATGGGAACTCGTCCTTTGGACATGCTTTGTTGAGATCTGTGAAATCAATACACATTCTCCATTTTCCATTAGCCTTCTTCACCATAACAGTGTTGGCTAGCCATTCTGGATATGTTACTTCTCTGATAACACCAGCACTGAGAAGTCTCTTTACTTCGTTCCGAGCACCTTCAGCTTTATCCTTAGACATCTTCCGAAGCCTTTGCTTCCTTGGCCTGAAAGACGGATCTACATTAAGTGAATGTTCAATGACATCTCTGTTAACACCACAAAGATCATTAACTGTCCAAGCGAAGACATCTTTGTTGTTGAACAAAAATCTTAGCATAGTCTTTTCTTGCTCATTAGATAGTTGAGATCCCAGCAGTACCCTTTGATCTGCTATATCTTCAAATAAGAGCATAGGCTTCGGCTGATCTACCGAACAACCTTCTCTCTTTTGTGTTTATATTGTTGAGAAGCTTTGGCTCCATTTATGTTATGGATCGCCTTTGAATCTGTCCAACTCCCTTCAGCCCTTCTGGTAGCTTCTTGACTTCCATGGACAACAATAGGCCCTTGCTCCGAAGGTATCTTCATGCATAAGTATGCGGGATGAAGTATTGCTTTGAAGGCATTAAGTGTCCCTCGACCAATGATTGCATTGTACGGGTACTCCATGTCGACAATATCAAAAACAACTTGCTCTGTTCTTGTGTTGTGGACATAACCGAAGGTAACTGACATTGTGATTTTGCCAAGTGCCACAATCTGTCTTCCTCCGAAGCTAGAAAGAGGGTGTGCAGCATCATGAATCTTGTCCTCTGGTTCTTGCATCTGTCTGAAAGCCTTTGCAAATATGATGTCCGTTGCACTACCTGTGTCAACAAGAACATTGTGAACTAGAAATCCCTTAATGACACAAGATATAACCATGGCATCGTTGTGAGGATAATCTTTGAGCTAAAGATCCTCCTGGGAGAAGGTTATTGGGATGTGGGACCACTTGGATCTGACGAAGGGTCCTTGCACCCCAACATGCTGCACTCTTCTCTGTGCTTCCTTCTTCTGCTTCTTGTTAGCTGGCTCTGAACTTGAACCACCCGTGATTGGGAGCACTAGCTTCGTGTCCGAAGGTGCTACAACTTGGTTGTTGAACGAAGCTATCGTCTCAATAGTGGAAGTGAGTTCACCGGAGGTGGGCGCTAATGTTGGGGACTTGTTCTCAAATGTTATGAATTAAGAACAAGACAACACAGATGTTAATGGTTAAAGGCATTCATCCTCCAAAGCATTATCTCCCTCAGGATATAATGATCTTCGGACGAAGGTCATGAAGGGCATACCTTCATCATCTCAATATGTAATGAAGAGCAGGGCATGAGTTACATATAAATAATACGAATAATAATCTTAAATTATCAGATTATTTATATTCTTATTGATTAACCATGAATAAACATTGATAATATTGAATTACATTTGTACCTTCAGATTAACAGAAGGTAGGAATCCAAGTATGACGTGCGAGTGAATACAAGTCAGCGTGAACAATATGGGGTTACTGTTCACCTATTTATAGGCACGGGACGCAGCCCGGTCGAAATTACATTCATGTCCTCGATAACTAATTACAAACGTGACACAAATTATCATGGACTGATCGGTTTTTTCCTCTTTAAGTCGGTGCCGTTCTTCGTCTCAAGACGTGTCATTATGCCGAAGCTCCCTGGATTGTAGCTTCGGTGTATACCTTCGTGTTGTGTCTGCTTGCATGTAGTCCTGCTGAAGGTGTTTTTGCTTAGAGGACCTTCGACGAAGAAGAAAGCCCCCAATAATACATATGGATAACTTATGTCCGACGGTTTGCATGTGGCCCGTCGTACATAATGTATGTGGTGCCCACTGGATGATGTCACAGTCGTTACCAGATTTTAATGTTGATGACCTCTGGAGATCGTCGGACATAACTTATGTTCCATGGCCGCGTCGAAAATAACCTTAATTTCGACCTTTTAGAACTGATAGACAATTGTCGTCAAACTTATGACCTAGACCGTCGGAGATAACTTATGTCCGACGGTATATAGATTATGTCCGACGGCTTAGGCTGTCGAAATTTTTCTGTTTTACTGTTGTGATTATTGTGTCAAAGAAAATCAACCAAAAGTATAGGATTTGTTTGGATGTAGATACTTGAGATGTTAGAATTGAATTAGATCGAATATCAAATATGGCTAGTATTGAAAATGGACTCTGAATAATGATAACGGTAAATAATTTATAAATCATTAGGAGGTATTTTAAACTATCTTCCAAAATAGTATTTGTGGGTGATTTTGATACAAAGTTGGAAGATTATTTTAAATTATCTTTGATATTGATAAAGTTGGGTAATTAGATACAATGTTAGTGGGCTATTTTAAGTTATGTTTCATAGTTGCCAAGGTGGGTAAGTTAGATTTAAATTTAGGAAGTTATTTTGGATTTTTTTTATAATTACATATCTAGATAATTTGTATACAAAAAAGAGGGTTATTTTGAATTATTTTGTATGATAATAGATGTGAGTAATTTACATGTAAAATTAGTGATGGCATTTTTTAACAAACTACAATAGATCCAATGGTTGTCATCAGTTATGATGATTATAATATACCAAATTAAAGACCGGATTATTCTGAGATTTTTTTTTTCTAATGCTTAAGGTGAAAAGTAATTGACGTCGTACCTCTATTGAGGCCTCTATTAGTAATAGTAAGATTTGTGAGCGTTTTAGACTTCATAGGAATGTTTTACCCATTTGATTCTAGAACGGTGGATCATCTTGACAATGGCGCGTTGGTCAAAATTGTCAAGTGTCTAGAAGTGGAGGTCAATACTCTCTCGGTGCCAAAATATAGGTCTTTATAGTTCACTTTTCTTTCGTCCACATTCATTCATCAAATGATAATAAATATAGATATATATGTAAACTAGATTCATATGTTACTTAATGAATATATAATTAATCTAAGATGGATTATATTTTAGAACGGAGTGAGTACTATTTAGTCCAAATATTTGGAGGGGAAAATGTGGAATACTGTTCATGACCAAGACAGGAAGCACAAGCACAAGGAGCGAACATGCCCCCATGCCGGTTTTGGTTGGCTCGTCAGCACATCTCTCCGCGTGTAGACTTGAGACCCCGGGTATTCTGAAGTCTAATGCTTTTTTAGCACCACTAATATTAGTAGTATTTAAGGTTGTTCTCATCAATAGACGTAACTAGATGTACAAAATTTTCTATTTCGACATCTTAGATACACTATAGACACAATAGAGTTTGAAATAGCTAGGTGATCCGGTATATCCTAATTAAGGGATAGCCTAACCGAGTCGGAGAGAAACCAATACAAATATGAAAAAAGATCTCACTTGTAGCATTGGATCGTACTAACTTTTTTTAAGACTCACTTTTGCTGACCACTTTGTGCCAAGTTTGTTCTCTTGCGGCTGCGAGTAGACGGGATCACCGGACCCAACAATAAAACAGAGGCTTTATTAATTGCATTGGTCGTAAAATCATGTCACCCGGTCCTGGCGTTACAATGATCGATCGAGTGATCTGTCAGGACGAGTAGACGTCGTTATCATTGTTCACGTGTTCAAACCGCGTGGAATTACGCCGCATGAAACAAATTCTTCCACGCAGACGTGCGTATGCAAATTCCCCTTCGTCTCCGATATATAGGTCTCGATCCTCTCTTCGACAGACAGTCCTGTGCGGTTCATCGTCCAGTCTCGGCTGACAAATACTGGATGTGGTAGAATAGAATCATTTAATTTCCGAAGCATGAGATAAACTGCCAAAGCATTCGTTTATTAAGAGGAAAGACGCTCCCCTTCGGAGTTCGGAGAGAGAAAAACGCTGGCGGCAATCGTACGTGCTGTGGCAAGAAACAGGGGCTAGACTTTGATCACCCATGAATGCAAGACTTGCTGACGATCATAATTCATTCATATGAACTAACCACGTACTAGCTAGTTATTTAACTCTGCCTATTGGTGCATTATGTAGTCTGGTAGAGTATCGCTAGTTTTAATTGCACAGTTGACCGTAATGATTATTCCTTTAACACGGCTTGACGGGGAAGGGCATCTCGTCGTAGATTGGCGGAGGCGCGGAGCCACTCAGACCGTAAGAGCATCTCCAACAATGCCTCAAACTAATGCCTCAAATCGAAATATAGGGCTCTACACAGGAAAAACCACTCCAACAGTACCTCAATTCAACAAATTTTGTCAAAAACTATAGGACACCCTCTCAAGTGCCTCAAATATACTACACCGTAGTGGGCTGCCCTATAATCTAGATTTGGGGCTTTACTGTTGGAGCGGGGTGTTTTGTTGGTGCCCTAAATTGTATAAAATTTACTTATTTTTAAATTATAAGACATTTTTATAGGTCACGTTGTTGGAGATGCTCTAATGGTGATATAAATGTTTAACATCGCGGCCCCACCAGAGTCTAGTCTAGTCTCCGGTTCAAAGACCTCCCAAATAATCAAAACAGTTCCGAATTATATTTCACGACGAAAAGATTCATATGGTTTATGATATGATCTTCGACCCCCCGACCTTCGGCAAATGGCTTCATGTAGAAAGTGGAATACCAAGAACGAACATTGCCAAAGGAGCTAGCAAGCGAAGTTTAAAGTGAATGCGGACCTCGGCCAAGAGAATGACAGGAAGATACAGTCGCCGTCGTCTCGCCAAATAAACACCCAGTGCTATTTGCTGCACTCACAGTTTCAGCTTCGTCAGAGTCTGTAAAGCGTTCTCTGTTTCAGCTTCGTCAGAGCCTTTTGTATTCAGTTTCGTCAGGTTTCTTCAGTGTTCAGTCAGCTTGGTCGAGTCGTAGTTAGGTGGTGACTAAGCTTGTAACTAGGGAGTCTATTAGCGTCATGGACATGGCATGGTCAAGGATGTTCCATGTGTCACGTTCGCCGTGGGATGGCACGGAGCACACGGATGTGGAGCGGTCATGCGTCGTGCGCAAGGGAATCTCGGCATCTCGCTGCACTCTTTTCTGTTCGTTTCGCATGAATACAGAGTCAGAAAAAAAAACAGCGGCTTAACCGCACCAAACAAATCCTGTGCATTACTGAGTTTGCGTTCGCATGCGTGGGTCATCGTCCTTAGCTCCGGCAACCACCTTGCCGGATTTGGTCCGAACAGAGAAGACGCACATCTCTATGCAAGGTGAAAGGATAAAAATATAATTGCACATAAGATTGAATATAACGTCATGCTCTACTATAAACAGATAAACAATATGACCATCAGAACGGTCGGCCATTTGTAAATTCGGTCGACCATTTGTAAAATTTGTAATTGTTATCATTTCAAGCTAACGAAGAGCTTCTGAAGATATAATTTAGTTGTCGAAGCTCTTTCTATCACCCATACACGCATTGCATCGTTCATTCATTTATATGCGATTCGTACTTTGGCTCATGTAATGATTGCATATAAGATTGAATAGAACGTCATCCCCTATGAATAGATGAACAATTGGTCGGCCATTCGTAAAATCGGTCCACCATTTGTAAAATCTGTAATTGTTATTGTTTCAAAGTAAAACTATAAATGGCAAATTGTAAAGATTCAAGGCAACTCTATCCTATTCAAAGGGTAGCAGTTTGTACTGACATAATATATAGTTCGTTAATTCAACATGTCCAAGAGATTAAAGAACCAACATGTCGATTTGAGAACAAATGAGTTAGTGTATATACGACAAATACATTTAAAAGCAGCGCATAAGCATAATAACTAAGATATTTATACATATATTGCTCAGCTGTGCACTTGCGCTGCGCTACATCCAAGGTCGGGCTGTAAATCTTTTTTAGAAATCGTTGTACAACAAATGAGATTAGGTCATGTTTGGTTTCAATTAGTCCTAGGACTAAACTTTAGTCCTATGACTAAACTTTAGTCTCTATCTGTTTGGTTATATGGACTAAACAGATTATAAAGTCATTAAATACATTGTTTGTTTGGTTATATGGACTAAACAGATTATAAAGTCATTAAATACATTGTCTAAAGACTCAAATGCCCTTAGAATACACTGTCACAACATTAGCTGGAACGCTTGAACGCGAGGAAGGTTAGGGAGAAAAGTAATGGTAGAACAACCGTTGGACGCCGAACGCTTGAATGGTGGCAAACATAAGCCGTTGGACGATAGAGCGCTGGAATGCTGGAACGCGAGGCGACGGAAGGTTGGGGAGGAAAGAGAGCTTGTGGCGGCTGAAGGTTAGGGATAAGGGCAGCTAAGGAAAAATCAAGTTTAGTCCCCTTTAGCCATTCTTTAAGGGACTAGGGACTAAATTGGTTTAGTCCCTTCTTTAGTTCTTATGTTTGGTAAATTAGAGACTAAAAGGGACTAAATTACAGGGACTAAAAATTAGCCCATGTAACCAAACACCCTCTGAGTTATATTGTTGGGCTGAAATTGTCTTGGTGATTGTTAAGACCACGGCCCACGATAGACACCAGCTCGGCCGATGCAGCACTCATCTTACCCTTTCTCGTCCTTGGTCGGTGCGTTGGGTTGCAATGATAAGACGGAACGGGACGATCCCTCAAATAAAATTGTTTGATTCAAAGTTAAGAGTTGGGACAAGACTATTCTAATGTTGTCCCCAGTTATCCCTCAAATTTAGAGAGACGAGAGAGGACGCCAGTGAACATCCCTGTCCTGGCTGTCCCGCAACCAAACGCACCCCTAGTGTAGACGGTGGCATGAAAGGATGGACCCGAATATTTATTCAGATATTAAATTTTTAGTTTTTTCTTTGATTATCGATTATGAACAAATAGCATATTTAATTTGATATATAAATTTATATTCTTATTTTTAGCATTGAGTTTATTAATATTCATAAAAGGTAAAAACTCAAATTCGTTATATAATTTTTTTAATAATCGATATAGAATGTAAATAAGAATTTGGATTCAATGTTTTTCAATTTTTTGTTGTAGAGAGAAAATAATTCACACAAAACATTATACAAAATTTTATTCTTATACAGTTGTACTTAATAATATTCTTAATAATATGACTAAAAGTGAACTCCAAATTTTATGTATATCTATGTTAGAATCAGGGGCAACACCACATACATTTTGCCCGGTGCACTGGCACGATGGTAAAATTATATTTTCCATTACCCAAATATTTTTTTGACCATGTATTCCTAAAATCTTGTATATATTCTTTAATGTGTGCACCATGGTGAAAGTGACATTGGCTTTGCCCTTGGTTAAAATATTATATTTATCATATAATTCAGATGTTTTATGAACATCCCTATGGAGTGCCAGAGCCAGACACAGAAACACTGCCTGTCATACGAGATTAGGCTATCTAACTCTCCTATTTCATTCCTTATCTTACATCTTATTTTAAATTCCACTATGTAAACATTAATATATACAATGCAAAATAGTGTTTTGCACAACTGTATACATGATTAACTGGACACATCATTAGGGAGAAGAAAGATGTGTTGTAGAGTCTTCTCATACTATCTTCATTAGCTTTTCTATCCCACCTCTAATTTCAAACTCCATTTTATCTGTAAACAATGTTTTACGCGGTCCATATTGAGAGCACCTAGAGGGGGAGGGTGAATAGGTGATCCTGTAAAATTCAACAACTAATAGCCACAATACTTGGTTAAGTGTTAGAATGGCTAAGTAGCGAGCTCTTGCGAACACACAAGTATCACAGAAAAACAATCACACAAGACACACGAGTTTATCCCGTGGTTCGGCAAGTATAACACTTGCCTACCTCCACGTTGTGGCGTCCCAATGGACGAGGGTTACACTCAACCCCTTTCAAGTGATCCAATGATCAACTTGAATACCACGGTGTTCTTCTTGCTTATCTCTTTTCCCGTTTGCGAGGAATCTCCACAAGTTAGAGTCTCTCGCCCTTACAACAAAGATCAAAGTGACAGCACTAGAGTAAGGGAGGGAAGCAACACACACAAATCCGCAGCGATACGCACACACACAGCCAAGACTTGAGCTCAAATGAATCGCAACAAGTTCACCACTAGAACGGAGCTCAAATCACTAACAAAGTCAATCAAGTGCGCGGAGACGGAGTGTGGAAGACTTAGAATGCTCAAAGTATGCTTGTGTGACTCCTCCATGCGCCTAGGGGTCCCTTTTATAGCCCCAAGGCAGCTAGGAGCCGTTGGAGGCAACTTTGGAAGGCAAATCTTGCCTTTTGTCGGGTGGCGCACCGGACAGTTTGGTGCGCCACTGGATAGTCCCTGTAGCTGTCCGGTGTGTGATCTCCTTCCTTTTCTGACGCATCCGATCGTTGCAGATTTACGGCAGTCGGCACACCGGACACTGTCCGGTGCCCCCTACCGACCGTTGGCGCGCCCACGCGTCGCGCGCGGATTGCGTGGCCGACCGTTGGCACAGTCGACCGTTGGCTCACCGGACAGTCCGGTGAATTTTAGTCGTACGCCATTGAACGTTTCCCAAGAGCGATAACTTCGCCGCGGACGACTCATCGGACAGTCCGGTGATTTATAGCCGTACGCCGCCGTCGCATCCCGAGAGCGGACTGTTCACCGAGACTGGTCCTGGCGCACCGGACACTGTCCGGTGCACCATTGGACGGTCCGGTGCACCCAGACCGAGCAGCAGTTGGCTGTACACAGCCAACTCCTTTCTAATCCATTTTCTCCTGTTTTTAGCACTTAGACAAAATATGTTAGTACTCAAAACAATGTACTAAGTCTAGAAACGTACCTTGTAACTCGATTTGCACTTCTTGAATCTTTGGCACAAATTAACACTTAGAGCATTTGTGTTGGGCACTTATTCACCAAAACACTTTAGAAATGGCCCAAGGGCACATTTCCCTTTCAATCTCCCCCTTTTTGGTGATTTATGCCAACACATCAAAAAGTAACTAAAAGAAGTGCAACATCAATGCATTTGAGAACAAGAATTGTTTTTGATTCAAATTTGGCATATTTGGATCATTCTTTACTACCACTTGTTTTGTCTTTGCAAATCAAATTCAATTTCCTATCTCTAAGTCAAACACACTTGTTGAGGCATAAAGAGAGGTATTCCAAGAGAAATTGATCAAAGATCCAAAAACTCCCTTTTTCCCATAATCAAACATTCTCCCCACAAGAGATCAAATTTTGACAAATCAAAAAGTTCTAACTCTACCCTTTTCGAAATTTCACAAATGGTAGCTGATCCATTTGCTTTGGCCTTAATTTCTCCTTTGGCATTAAACACCAAAACATGATCATTCTTGGCCCTTTAACCCCATTGCCTCACTAAAATTGTCAATTACGAGCAAAAAGGCAATAAGACCATAGATATGAACTTGGAGTGAATACCGGAGTGCAGTGGAAGTCTTTGCATGGTCCAAGTTTACCTTTCCCTTTCAATCCACCTTTGAGACTAAAACAAGAACTCAAACACAAGGTTAGTCTCAAAGGGTCAAGTTGTAGCATGCCTCCCCCTAAATAAGTGCATCACTTGCAAATGGACTTGTGAGGTCCGGGGATCATGTTTACAACTTGAGCACCACAAATGAACAAAATAGATTGAAATGCATAAATTACATGATCAAAGGCATAAAACACATGTATGATATAGATCAATCCAAGTTACGTGAATCTAAGACATTTAGCTCACTACGCAACCTGCAAAACCTTTTCTCATCTAAAGGCTTGGTGAAGATATCGGCTAGCTGGTTTTCGGTGTTGATATGGTACACCTCGATATCCCCCTTTTGCTGGTGGTCTCTCAGGAAGTGATGCCGGATGTCTATGTGCTTAGTGCGGCTGTGTTCAACAGGATTATCCGCCATGCGGATTGCACTCTCGTTGTCACATAGGAGTGGGACTTTGCTTAGATTGTAGCCAAAGTCCAGGAGGGTTTGCCTCATCTAAAGTAGTTGCGCGCAGCACTGTCCTACGGCAACATACACGGCCTCAGCGGTGGATAGGGCAACAGAAGTTTGTTTCTTTGAACTCCAAGACTGTCACACCCGGCTTTAAGGAACAAAGCCAGGTGCATCTCATACATGCGCCAAGAAGACAACATATATAATAACAGAGTGTATAGAGACAAATGTCATAAAACATCAGAGTATTTATTACATAGCGGAAGACTTATTACAAAATAAAATAATAAAGATAAAACGAACTAAGGAATTGTCGGCGCCAAAGTCAACTGAGAAACGCCACCTAGATCAGATCATACTCCTCGCCTTGGGGCTCCTCCTGAACCACCTGCTCTTCTCCTGTGGGGGGGGTGTGAGACAGCAAGGGTGAGCTCACACATGATCATAGCTCAACAAGTTGTGGGGAACCAATGGGCATAAACTCACAAAGGTGTGAGTTCATGTGATGTGTAAGGCTAATCAATGATAGGGGTTAAAGCTGAGCATTGCTTTTAAGTAGTTGGTCAAAATTTTATTAGCAGTTACTAAGTGTAAGTAAATACCAAACCATAAATAAAGTAATTGAACAAATTAATAATAAACCCATGCAATGCAAATGACAAAATTGAATTTAAGTTACATAATTTAAACATCATAGAGTCCTGAGCTGCTCATGACCGTGAGCTCGGCTAGTATACCAGTTTTACACTCTGCAGAGGTTGTACCCTTTACCCACAAGTCATGTTACCCATCTGCCAAGGGATCGCGACTTCCCATACACCTCTACCGAGGAGGCGAGGCAGGGTAACACTACGAGGCCTTTACAAAGTTCCACTAGCTTCAGAAAACCCGCTACAGTTTATAGGAAGTTCCAATGCAGGGTTCTTGTCTGAGCGCCATCGCAGCAAAATCAACCAAGGACCTCCCTACACTGACCACTCCCCTACTGCCCTTGCCCCTTTCGGGTAAGGTAGTCTTCCACTAGCTTTCCTAATTAGTCAGCCAAGGGCGTCCCATTAAACCCTTATGGTGGCACGTGTTACTCAAGTTAAGCTCTATGTTCCAATTAACATTAATGATCTTAACATGAACATAATTAGAATAATAGAAGAATTGGAACATAGATATAATAAATGATTATCCCAAAACCATGTCAAGCAATAGCAAACTACCCAAGTGATTCAGGGGTAAACAAGGTAATGAGATAAACAATCTAGGGTAACCTATTGGGTCCCATCAAAATTAACCTATGCATGAATAAATGATATTAAAGAACATTATTGGGTAAAAAGTGGTCAAGGGCACAACTTGCCTTCAATGAGCTCCTGCTCAGCTACTTCAACCTGCTGCTCACCAGTATCCTCAGCAACGGGCTCTTCTACTCGCCACAATACAAACAAGCACAGTGCATATAGAGAAATTAACATTACACCAAACATATAAAGAAAATACACAGTAATAATCTACACATTAAAATAAAATTCTAGGAACAAGAATCATAATTTTTGGAGTTATAGAATTTAAGTTATGAATTTTCAAAGGTTTCATGTGTTTTAAATAGGATTAGGTGGGAAATTAATTTTCTTACTGTTGTAGTGACAAAATAGAGACTCTAAGTGACAGGGAATAATATTACAAAACTTTAGAAAGTGGAATGAATTAATTTGGAGTTCATATGAATTTTCTATGAATTATACAATTCCTAGCATTTATTTTCATATTAAATATTCAATTTCTAATTCATTTATACAGTTTAAATAGGTTCTGGACTGGGCCTCAAATCTAGAGAAACCCAGGGGGCTCGGGGTAAAAATCTGCAGACACAGAGCACAGCTCCCGTGGATGGCGGGTTGATTCCCCGGAATCACAGGGGCTCTTTAATAAAACTGACCCGCGAAGGGGTATGGACTAACATGGGCCGTTGGATCAGGCTTGGGCGCTCTAGATTAAATCTGCCTATACTGAGCCGGTACACAAGGATAGCCGATGGATCCCAAATCTACGGCTCGGATTTAAAATACTCGAGATTGAATCGCAATCGTCGGATCACGGATCTACAGTTCTCATCAATCGCGCGAAGAGGTGTGCGATCATCTAATCTGAGCCGTCCGAATGGAAACCAACGGCATCCAGGTCGTCCCCAACCCCAGGCCAGCACGGCGGCGGCGCCCAGACGCCATACCCGATGGGACGCCGGCGAGGTAGCCAATCCACCCCCCTCCGGTTGCTAAGCGTCAAATTGGTTCGATCTACGCTATGGGGAAGACAAAGCGATCACCAGCGTCAAGTTTCTCACCGAGGGAATGGAGTGCAGAAGCTCGGCCACGGCGAAGGCGGATCCACGGCAGAGCGTAGGTCGACGGCGAGGAATTGCTGTGGCTCCGCGGCCTCTCCCTTCGATCGCGGCCACGGATGGCACCCCCAAGTGCCGACGACCCACCCAGGCTCTACACCGAGGCCAGACGACAACCAGAGCCGAGATTCGTAGGCGGCGGCTCACACACCTCACAGCGGCGGCAGCTTTTGCTCTCGTGCGTACGCGGCAGCGCCAACTTCCGATGGAGGCTAAAGGCGCGGAGCAGGGCACTATATATTTGCGCCAGGCGGCCAGAGGGGAGCAACGGCCAAAGCCGAAGCCGTGGGGAGAATCCCGGTCTCCACGGCGGGGATTTCGGATGGAGTACGACGGCCACGACCGAGGTGGAGGAGGTATCTGACGTCTGGGGCCCATATGTCATCGACATGGGTGCGAGTACAGCAGCTGGTTAGAGGACCCGGATGGCAGCGAGTACCCGAGACATACACGCGAACGGCGGGAGTGAGGTGCTGGGCTGCGCGTAGGTAATTGGTAGATGGGCCGAATGGCATGGAGTTGGCCCAACTGCAGGTTTTCCCTTTTTATTTTATTTCCCTTTTCCTATTTTGTCTTCCAAATTCATGGTTTAAATTTCCATTCAAATTTTGAATCCAAACAGTGTTGTGAACCTGTACTCTAGTTAAGGTACAATATATTTTCACTTACTTATTTTTCTCCTCATAATATTCATTTCTTCTCTTTTCTAAATTCTAGAATCCCCTTTAAATCTTAAATTCTCATCTAGGTACTAATATTCTCTTTATTTTATTTTTTTTGTATAGCCACAAAATGCACTCCACAAAAATAATATCAGCATGATGCATACTTTCAATGGCATATATTCTTTTATTAATTATTTGCTTTTGAATATGGTGTTCACATGGGATGATGCACAAAGGTTAAACCCACATAAGGGGAAATTGTTTCTCTATTGGTATTATTTCTAGAAATTTTACAAAATGGGTGTTACAAAGACACCAGGGACCTTCCTAGGAATTGGCACGTCCCTGATGTACTCTTCCTATCAACCTTGCATCCGGCATAATCGGAGTCTGAATATCCAATCAAGTCAAAGGTAGACCCCTTTGGATACCAGATCCCGAAGCAAGGCGTAGCAACTAAATATCTAAGAATCCTCTTAACGGCCACAAGGTGACATTCCCTTGGGTCGGATTGATATCTAGCACACATGCAAATGCTAAGCATAATATCCAGTATACTAGCACATAAGTAAAGGAAGGAACCTATCATAGACCGGTATGCCTTTTGATCAACGGACTTACCTCCTTTGTTGAGGTCGACATGTCCGTCGGTTCCCATTGGAGTCTTTGCGGGCTTTGCGTCCTTCATTCCAAACCGCTTGAGCAAGTCTTGCGTGTACTTCGTTTGGGAGATGAAGGTGTCGTCCTTGAGTTGCTTCACTTGGAACCCAAGGAAGTAGTTCAACTCGCCCATCATCGACATCTCAAATTTCTGAGTCATCACCCTGCTAAACTCCTCACAAGACTTTTGGTTAGTAGAACCAAATATTATGTCATCGACATAAATTTGGCACACAAATAGGTCACTATCACAAGTCTTAGTGAAAAGAGTTGGATCGGCTTTCCCAACCTTGAAAGCATTTGCAATTAGGAAATCTCTAAGGCATTCATACCATGCTCTTGGGGCTTGCTTAAGTCCATAGAGCACCTTAGAGAGCTTACACACATGGTCGGGGTACAGTTCATCGTCAAAGCCAGGGGGTTGCTCCACGTACACCTCCTCCTTGATTGGTCCGTTTAGGAAAGCGCTCTTCACATCCATTTGGAACAACCTGAAAGAATGGTGAGCGGCATAGGCTAACAAAATGCGAATAGACTCTAGCCTAGCTACAGGAGCAAAAGTCTCCTCAAAGTCCAAACCTGCGACTTGGGCATAACCTTTTGCCACAAGTCAAGCCTTGTTCCTTGTCACCACCCCGTGCTCGTCCTGTTTGTTGCGGAACACCCACTTGGTTCCCACAACGTTTTGCTTGGGACGTGGCACCAGGGTCCAAACTTTATTTCGCTTGAAGTTGTTGAGCTCTTCCTGCATGGCCAACACCCAGTCCGGATCTAGCAAGGCCTCTTCTACCCTGAAAGGCTCAATAGAAGAGACAAACGAGTAATGCTCACAAAAGTTAGCTAGACGTGAGCGAGTTGTTACTCCCTTGCTTATATCACCCAAAATCTAGTCGATGGGATGATTCCTTTGAATCGTCGCTCGGACTTGAGTTGGAGGGGCCCGTGGTGCTTCTTCCTCCACAACATGGTCTTCTTGTGCTCCCCCTTGATCACACGCCTCCTCTTGAGGAACCTGTTCTTCATCTTGAGTTGGGGGGTGCACCATCGTTGAGGAAGAAGGTTGATCTTGCTCTTGGTGTTCCTGTGGTTGCACATCTCCAATCGCCATGGTGCGAATTGCGTCCGTTGTAACATCATCTTCATCTACATCATCAAGATCAACTTGCCCTCTTGGAGAGCCATTAGTTTCATCAAATACAACGTCGCTAGAGACTTCAACCAAACCCAATGATTTGTTGAAGACTCTACACGCCTTTGTATTTGAGTCATAACCTAATAAAAACCCTTCTACAACTTTGGGAGCAAATTTGGAATTTCTACCTTTCTTCACTAGAATATAACATTTACTCCCAAATACACGAAAGTATGAAACATTGGGTTTGTTATCGGTTAGAAGTTCATACGATGTCTTCTTGAGGAGGCGATGAAGGTAGACCCGGTTTATGGCGTGGCAAGCCGTGTTCACAGCTTCCGACCAAAACCACTCGGGAGTCTTGAATTCTCCAAGCATCGTCCTCGCCATGTCTATAAGCGTCATGTTCTTCCTCTCTACCACACCATTTTGCTGTGGTGTGTAGGGAGCGGCGAACTCGTGCTTGATTCCTTCCTCCTCAAGGTACTCCTCCACTTGTAAGTGAAAGTCGCCTAGAGGGGGGGTGAATAGGGCAAAACTGAAATTTACAAAGTTAATCACAACTACAAGCCGGGTTAGCGTTAGAAATAGAAACGAGTCCGAGAGAGGGCGCAAAACAAATTGTGAGCAAATAAAGAGTGAGACACGATGATTTGTTTTACCGAGGTTCGGTTCTCGCAAACCTACTCCCGTTGAGGAGGCCACAAAGGCCGGGTCTATTTCAACCCTTTCCCTCTCTCAAATGGTCCCTCGGACCGAGTGAGCTTCTCTTCTCAAATCAACCGGGAACAAAACTTCCCCGCAAGGACCACCACACAATTGGTGTCTCTTGCCTCGGTTACAATTGAGTTTTGATCACAAGAACAAATGAGAAAGAAAAGAAGCAATCCAAGCGCAAGAGCTCAAAAGAACACAACAAATCTCTCTCACTAATCACTAAAGCCTTGTGTGGAATTGGGAGAGGATTTGATCACTTTGGTGTGTCTTGTATTGAATGCCTAGCTCTTGTAAGGTGTAGAAGTGTGAAAACTTGGATGACTTGAATGTGGGGTGGTTGGGGGTATTTATAGCCCCAACCACCAAACTAGCCGTTTGGTGAAGGCTGCTGTCGACGAGCGCACCGGACAGTCCGGTGCGCCACCGGACAGTGTCCGGTGCGCCAGCCACGTCACCCGGCCGTTAGGGTTCGACCGTTGGAGCTCTGACGTGTGGGCTCGCCTAGCTGTCCGGTGGTGCACCGGACAAGCCCTGTAGGCTGTCTAGTGTGCCACCCTCGCGTGCTCTGCTCCTCTGCGCGCGCTGGCGCGCATTTAATGCTGTAGCAGGTGACCGTTGGCGCGGACTAGCCGTTGCTCCGCCGTTACACCGGACAGTCCGGTGTGCACCGGACATGTCCGGTGAATTATAGCGGAGCGAAATCCCGAAGCTGGCGAGTTCAGAGTCGCACTCCTCTGGAGCACCGGACACTGTCCGGTGGTGCACCGGACAGTCCGGTGAATTATAGTGAAGCGTCTCTGAAAATTCCCAAAGGTGCGAAGTTCAGCTTGAAGTCCTCTGGTCCACCGGACACTGTCCGGTGGCATACCGGACAGTCCGGTGCGCCAGACCAGGGCACACTTCGGTTATCCCCTGCTCTCTTTGTTGAACCCTTTTCTTGGTCTTTTTTCATTGGCTTTTTGTGAACCTTTGGCACCTGTAGAACTTACAAACTAGAGCAAACTAGTTAGTCCAAATGTTTGTGTTGGGCAATTCAACCACCAAAATCAATTAGGAAATAGGTGTAAGCCTAATTCCCTTTCAATCTCCCCCTTTTTGGTGATTGATGCCAACACAAACCAAAGCAAGTATAGTAGTGCATAATTGAACTAGTTTGTAAAATGTAAGTGCAAATGTTACTTGGAATTGAGCCAATAACTATTACTTACTAGATATGCATGGATTGTTTCTTTATTTTTAACATTTTGGACCACGCTTGCACCACATGTTTTGTTTTTGCAAATTCTTTTTGTAAATCCTTTTCAAAGTCTTTTTGCAAAATAGTCAAAGGTAAATGAATAAGATTTTGCTAAGCATTTTCAAGTTTTGAAATTTTCTCCCCTTGTTTCAAATGCTTTTCCTTTGACTAAAAACAAAACTCCCCCTCAATAAATTCTCCTCTTAGTGTTCAAGAGGGTTTTAAGATATCATTTTTGAAAATACTACTTTCTCCCCCTTTTGAACACTATAAGATACCAATTTGAAATTCACCAATTGAAAATCATTAGTTTTAAAAATTAGGGTGGTGGTGCGGTCCTTTTACTTTGGGCTAATACTTTCTCCCCCTTTGGCATGAATCACCAAAAACGGATACTTAGAGTGAAATATAAGCCCTTTTACTAACTATTTTCTCCCCTTTGGCAAATAAAACATATGAGTGAAGATTATACCAAAGACGGAGAGATGCTTGGAGCGACGGCGAAGGAAGAGTGATGGAGTGGAGTGGAAGCCTTTGTCTTCGCCAAAGACCCACTTCCCTTTCAATATACCTATGACTTGGTTTGAAATATACTTGAAAACACATTAGTCATAGCATATATAAAAGAGACATGATCAAAGGTATATTTTTGAGCTATGTGCACAAGACATCAAAAGAAATTTCTAGAATCAAGAATATTTAGCTCATGCCTAAGTTTGGTAAAAGTTTGTTCATCTAGTGGCTTGGTGAAGATATAGGCTAATTGATCTTTAGTGTTAATATATGCAATCTCGATATCCCCCTTTTGTTGGTGATCCCAAATAAATTGATACCGAATGGCTATGTGTTTAGTGCGGCTATGCTCAACGGGATTATCCGCCATGCGGATTGCACTCTCATTATCACATAGAAGAGGAACTTTGTTTAATTTGTAACGGTAGTCCCGCAGGGTTTGCCTCATCCAAAGTAATTGCGCGCAACAATGACCTGCGGCAATATACTCGGCTTCGGCGGTTGAAAGAGCTACGGAATTTTGCTTCTTTGAAGCCCAAGACACCAAGGATCTTCCCAAGAACTGGCAAGTCCCCGATGTGCTCTTTCGATTAATTTTACACCCCGCCCAATCGGCATCCGAATAACCAATTAAATCAAATGTGGATCCCTGAGGGTACCAAAGCCCAAACTTAGGAGTATAAGCCAAATATCTCAAGATTCGTTTTACGGCCGTAAGGTGAGATTCCTTAGGGTCGGCTTGGAATCTTGCACACATGCATACAGAAAGCATAATGTCCGGTCGAGATGCACATAAATAGAGTAATGAACCTATCATCGACCGGTATACCTTTTGATCGACGGATTTACCTTCCGTGTCGAGGTCGAGATGCCCATTTGTTCCCAAGGGAGTCTTGATGGGCTTGGCATTCTTCATTCCAAACTTGTTTAGAATGTCTTGAGTATACTTCGTTTGGCTAATGAAGGTGCCCTCTTGGAGTTGCTTCACTTGAAATCCTAAGAAAGACTTCAACTCCCCCATCATTGACATCTCGAATTTCTATGTCATGATCCTACTAAATTCCTCACATGTAGATTCGTTAGTAGACCCAAATATAATATCATCAACATAAATTTGGCATACAAACAAATCATTGTCAAGAGTTTTAGTGAATAGAGTAGGATCGGCCTTGCCGACTTTGAAGCCATTTGCAATAAGGAAATCTCTTAGGCATTCATACCATGCTCTTGGGGCTTGCTTGAGCCCATAAAGTGCCTTAGAGAGCCTATAGACATGGTTAGGGTACTTACTGTCTTCAAAGCCGGGAGGTTGCTCAACATAGACCTCTTCCTTGATTGGTCCATTGAGGAAGGCACTCTTCACGTCCATTTGGTAAAGCTTGAAGCCATGGTAAGTAGCATAGGCTAATAGTTTGTGAATTGACTCAAGCCTAGCTACGGGTGCATAGGTTTCACCGAAATCCAAACCTTTGACTTGGGAGTATCCCTTGGCCACAAGTCGAGCTTTATTCCTTGTCACCACACCATGCTCATCTTGCTTGTTGCGGAAGACCCATTTGGTTCCTACAACATTTTGGTTAGGACGTGGAACTAAATGCCATACCTCTTTCCTAGTGAAATTGTTGAGCTCCTCTTGCATCGCCATCACCCAATCCGAATCTTGGAGTGCTTCCTCTACCCTGTGTGGCTCAATAGAGGAAACAAAAGAATAATGCTCACAAAAATGTGCAACACGAGATCTAGTGGTTACCCCCTTATGAATGTCGCCGAGGATGGTGTCGACGGGGTGATCTCGTTGGATTGCTTGGTGGACTCTTGGGTGTGGCGGCCTTGGTTCTTCATCCTCCTTGTCTTGATCATTTGCATCTCCCCCTTGATCGTTGCCGTCATCTTGAGGTGGCTCATTATTTTGATTTTCTCCTTCATCAACTTGAGCCTCGTCCTCATTTTGAGTTGGTGGAGATGCTTGCGTGGAGGAGGATGGTTGATCTTGTGCATTTGGAGGCTCTTCGGATTCCTTAGGACACACATCCCCAATGGACATGTTCCTTAGCGCGATGCACGGAGCCTCTTCGTTACCTATCTCATCAAGATCAACTTGCTCTACTTGAGAGCCGTTAGTTTCATCAAACACAACGTCACAAGAAACTTCAACTAGTCCTGAGGACTTGTTAAAGACTCCATATGCCCTTGTGTTTGAAGATTTTCTACCTCTTTTAACAAGAATGAAGCATTTGCTACCAAAGACTCTAAAATATGAAATGTTGGGCTTTTTACCGGTTAGGAGTTCGTATGATGTCTTCTTGAGGATTCGGTTAGATATAATCGGTTGATGGCGTAGCAAGCGGTGTTAACCGCTTTGGCCCAAAACCGATCCGGCGTCTTGTACTCATCAAGCATGGTTCTTGCCATGTCCAATAGAGTTCGATTCTTCCTCTCCACTACACCATTTTGTTGTGGGGTGTAGGGAGAAGAGAACTCATGCTTGATGCCCTCCTCCTCAAGGAAGCCTTCAATTTGTGAATTCTTGAACTCCGTTCCATTGTCGCTTCTTATTTTCTTGATCCTTAAGCCGAACTCATTTTGAGCCCGTCTCAAGAATCCCTTTAAGGTTTCTTGGGTTTGTGATTTTTCCTGCAAAAAGAATACCCAAGTGAAGCGAGAATAATCATCCACAATAACTAGACAGTACTTACTCCCGCCGATGCTTATGTAAGCGATCGGGCCGAATAAATCCATGTGTAGGAGCTCCAATGGCCTGTCAGTCGTCATGATGTTCTTGTGTGGATGATGAACACCAACTTGCTTCCCGGCTTGGCATGCGCTACAAATCCTGTCTTTCTCAAAATGAACATTTGTTAATCCTAAAATGTGCTCTCCCTTTAGAAGCTTATGAAGATTCTTCATTCCAACATGGGCTAGTCGGCGGTGCTAGAGCCAACCCATGTTAGTCTTAGCAATTAAACAAGTGTCGAGTTCAGCTCTATCGAAATCTACCAAGTATAGCTGACCCTCTAACACTCCCTTAAAGGCTATTGAATCATCACTTCTTCTAAAGACAGTGACACCTACATCAGTAAAAAGACAGTTGTAGCCCATTTGACATAATTGGGAAACAGAAAGCAAGTTGTAATCTAATGAATCAACAAGAAAAACATTGGAAATGGAATGGTCAGGAGATATAGCTATTTTACCCAAACCTTTGACCAAACCTTGGTTTCCATCCCCGAATGTGATAGCTCGTTGGGGATCTTGGTTTTTCTCATAAGAGGAGAACATCTTCTTCTCCCCTGTCATGTGGTTTGTGCACCCGCTATCGATGATCCAACTTGAGCCCCCGGATGCATAAACCTACAAAACAATTTTAGTTCTTGACTTTAGGTACCCAAACGGTTTTGGGTCCTTTGGCATTAGACACAAGAACTTTGGGTAACCAAACACAAGTCTTGGAGCCCTTGTGTTTGCCCCCAACAAACTTGGCAACTACCTTGCCGGATTTGTTAGTTAAAACATATGATGCATCAAAAGTTTTAAATGAAATGCTATGGTCATTTGATGCACTAGGAGTTTTCTTCTTAGGCAACTTAGCACGGGTTGGTTGCCTAGAGCTAGATGTCTCACCCTTATATATAAAAGCATGATTAGGGCCATAGTGAGACTTCCTAGAATGAATTCTCCTAATTTTGTACTCGGGATAACCGGCAGGGTACAAAATGTAACCCTCATTATCCTGAGGCATGGGAGCCTTGCCCTTAACAAAGTTAGACAATTTCTTAGGAGGGGCATTAAGTTTGACATTGTATCCCCTTTGGAAGCCAATGCCATCCTTGATGCCAGGGCGTCTCCCACTATAAAGCATACTACGAGCAAATTTAAATTTTTCATTCTCAAGTTCATGCTCAGCAATTTTAGCATCTAGTTTAGCTATATGATCATTTTGTTGTTTAATTAAAGCCATATGATCATGAATAGCATCAATATCAATATCTCTACATCTAGTGCAAATAGAAGTATGCTCAATGGTAGATGTAGAGGGTTTGCAAGAATTAAGTTCAACAATCTTAGCACGCAAAATATCATTGTTATCTCTAAGATCGGAAATTGTGACATTGCAAACATCAAAATCTTTAGCCTTAGCAATTAATTTCTCATTTTCAATCCTAAGGCTAGCAAGAGAGTCATTCAATTCTTTAACCCTAGCATGTAAATCAACATTATCATCTCTAGGATTGGGAATTGAAACATTACAAACATGAGAATCAACCTTAGCATTTAAACTAGCATTTTCATTTCTAAGGTTGGCAATTAAATCATGGCATGTGCTTAGCTCACTAGTTAATTTCTCATATTTTTCAACTTCTAGAGCATAAGCATTTTTAACCTTAACATGCTTTTTGTTTTCCTTGATTAGGAAGTCCTCTTGGGAGTCCAAGAGATCATCCTTTTCATGGATGGCACTAATTAATTCATTTAGTTTTCCTTTTGTTGCATGTTTAGGTTTGCAAAAAGGGTACGCAAATTATCTTCCTCATCCCTAGCATTATCATCACTAGAGGATTCATATTTAGTGGAGGATTTGGATTTAACCTTCTTCCTTTTGCCGTCCTTAGCCATGAGGCATTTGTGGCCGACGTTGGGGAAGAGAAGACCCTTGGTGACAGCAATGTTTGTGGCGTCCTCGTCGCAGGAGGAGTCGGTGGAGCTCTCTCGGAGTCCGACTCCCGGCAAACATGGGCATTGCCACCCTTCTTCTTGTAGTATCTTTCCTTCTCCTTTCTTCTCCCCTTCTTGTCGTTGTCCCTGTCACTATCACTTGATAATGGACATTTAGCAATAAAGTGACCGGGCTTACCACACTTGTAGCAAACCTTCTTGGAACGGGATTTGTAATCCTTCCCCTTCCGTTGCTTGAGGATTTGGCGAAAGCTTTTGATGATTAAAGCCATCTCCTCATTGTCGAGCTTGGAGGCATCAATGGGTTGTCTACTTGATGTATACTCTTCCTTCTTTTCCTCCGTCGCCTTGAATGCAACTGGTTGTGCTTCGGGCGTGGAGGGGCCATCTAGCTCGTTGATCTTCTTTGAGCCTTTGATCATCAACTCAAAGCTCACAAAATTACCTATAACTTCCTTGGGAGTCATTTGTGTATATCTAGGATTACCACGAATTAATTGAACTTGAGTAGGGTTAGGGAAAACAAGTGATCTAAGATTAACCTTAACCACTTCGTGGTCATCCCATTTTTTGCTCCTGAGGTTGCGCACTTGATTCACCAAGGTTTTGAGCCGGTTGTACATGTCTTGTGGCTCCTCCCCTTGGCGAAGACGGAAGCGACTGAGCTCCCCCTCGATCGTTTCCCGCTTGGTGATCTTGGTCACCTCATCTCCTTCATGCGCGGTCTTTAGCACATCCCAAATTTCCTTAGCACTCTTCAACCCTTGCACCTTGTTATACTCCTCTCAACTTAAAGAGGCGAGGAGTATAGTTGTGGCTTGGGAGTTGAAGTGTTGGATTTGGGCCACTTCATCCTCATCATAATCCTCATCCCCTACGGATGGTACCTGTACACCAAACTCAACAATATCCCATATACTTTTGTGGAGTGAGGTTAGGTGATATCGCATCATATCACTCCACCTAGCATAATCTTCACCATCAAATGTTGGTGGTTTGCCTAATGGGACGGAAAGTAAAGGTTTATGTTTAGGAATGCGAGGATAGCGTAGGGGGATCTTACTAAACTTCTTGCGCTCGTGGCGCTTAGAAGTTACGGACGGTGCGTCGGAGCCGGAGGTCGATGGTGATGAAGTGTCGGTCTCGTAGTAGACCACCTTCCTCATCTTCTTGTGCTTGCCGCTACTCCGATGCGACTTGTGGGAAGAAGATTTCTTCTCCTTCCCCTTTCCCTTGTTGCGGGACTCTTCCGATGAAGTCTTCCCGTGGCTTGTAGTGGGCTTATCGCCGGTCTCCATCTCCCTCTTGGTGTGATCTCCCAACATCACTTCGAGCGGTTAGGCTCTAATGAAGCACCGGGCTCCGATACCAATTGAAAGTCGCCTAGAGGGGGGGTGAATAGGGCGAAACTGAAATTTACAAAGTTAATCACAACTACAAGCCGGGTTAGCGTTAGAAATAGAAACGAGCCCGAGAGAGAGGGCGCAAAACAAATCGTGAGCAAATAAAGAGTGAGACACGATGATTTGTTTTACTGAGGTTCGGTTCTCGCAAACCTACTCCCCGTTGAGGAGTCCATAAAGGCTGGGTCTATTTCAACCCTTTCCCTCTCTCAAATGGTCCCTCGGACCGAGTGAGCTTCTCTTCTCAAATCAACCGGGAACAAAACTTCCCCGCAAGGACCACCACACAATTGGTGTCTCTTGCCTCGGTTACAATTGAGTTTTGATCACAAGAACAAATGAGAAAGAAAAGAAGCAATCCAAGCGCAAGAGCTCAAAAGAACACAACAAATCTCTCTCACTAATCACTTAAGCCTTGTGTGGAATTGGGAGAGGATTTGATCACTTTGGTGTGTCTTATATTGAATGCCTAGCTCTTGTAAGGTGTAGAAGTGTGAAAACTTGGATGACTTGAATGTGGGGTGGTTGGGGGGTATTTATAGCCCCAACCACCAAACTAGCCGTTTGGTGAAGGCTGCTGTCGACGGGCGCACCGGACAGTCCGGTGCACCACCGGACAGTGTCCGGTGCGCCAGCCACGTCACCCGACCGTTAGGGTTCGACCGTTGGAGCTCTGACGTGTGGGCTCACCTGGCTGTCCGGTGGTGCACTGGACAAGCCCTGTAGGCTGTCCGGTGTGCCACCCGCGCGTGCTCTGCTCCTCTGCGCGCGCTGGCGCGCATTTAATGCTGTAGCTGGTGACCATTGGCGCAGACTAGCCGTTGCTCCGCCGTTACACTGGACAGTCCGGTGTGCACCGGACATGTCCGGTGAATTATAGCGGAGCGAAATCCCGAAGCTGGCGAGTTCAGAGTCGCACTCCTCTGGAGCACCGGACACTGTCCGGTGGTGCACCGGACAGTCCAGTGAATTATAGCGAAGCGTCTCTGAAAATTCCCGAAGGTGCGAAGTTCAGCTTGAAGTCCCCTGGTCCACTGGACACTGTCCGGTGGTGCACCAGACACTGTCCGGTGGCATACCGGACAGTCTGGTGCGCCAGAACAGGGCACACTTCGGTTATCCCCTGCTCTCTTTGTTGAACCCTTTTCTTGGTCTTTTTTCATTGGCTTTTTGTGAACCTTTGGCACCTGTAGAACTTATAAACTAGAGCAAACTAGTTAGTCCAAATGTTTGTGTTGGGCAATTCAACCACCAAAATCAATTAGGAAATAGGTGTAAGCCTAATTCCCTTTCAGTAAGTTCTTGAACTCGGACCCGTTGTCGCTTGTTATCTTTTTCACCCTGAGCTCAAATTCGTTTTGAGCTCTCCTTAGGAAACGCTTTAGGGTCCCTTGGGTTTCTGATTTATCCTGCAAAAAGAATACCCAAGTGAAGCGGGAAAAATAATCAACAATAACAAGACCATACTTACTTCCCCCTATGCTGAGGTAGGCGACGGGTCCGAAGAGGTCCATATGAAGTAGCTCCAGAGGTCTTGATGTGGTCATCACATTCTTGCTGTGATGAACGCTTCCCGCTTGTTTACCTGCTTAACAAGCTGCACAAGGTCTATCTTTTTCGAAAAATACATTTGTTAGACCTAACACATGTTCTCCCTTTAGAAGTTTATGAAGGTTCTTCATCCCAACATATGCTAGACGGTGATGCCATAGCCAGCCCATGCTAGTCTTAGCAATTAAGCATGCATCTAGATCAGCCTCCTATTTCGAAAAATCAACTAAGTAGAGTTTACCGTCTAGTACACCCTTAAAAGCTAATGAACATCACTCTTTCTAAAGACAGACACATCTACATTGGTAAATAAACAATTATATCCCATATTACATAGTTGACTAACGGACAACAAGTTGTACCCGAGCAATTCAACTAAGAACACATTAGATATGGAATGCTCGGATGAAATAGCTATCTTTCCTAGTCCTTTAACCTTGCCTTGATTCCCATCTCCAAAGATGATCAAATCTTGGGAATCTTTGTTCTTGACGTAGGAGGTGAACATCTTCTTCTCTCTTGTCATGTGGTTTGTGTATTCGCTGTCGATAATCTAGCTTGAGCCCCCGGATGCATAAACCTGCAAGGCAAATTAGGCTTGGGTTTTAGGTACCCAACTCTTGTTGGGTCCTACAAGGTTAGTTACAATAGTCTTTGGGACCCAAATGCAAGTCTTGTCTCCCTTGCATTTGGACCCCATCTTTCTAGCAACCACTTTTTCATTTTTACATGTTAGTACATACTTAGTGTTGCAAGCATGAAAGTGAAAGGGAAATAGGCTTACACCTTTTCCTAATTGATTTTGGTGGTTGAATTGCCCAACACAAATAATTGGACTAACTAGTTTGCTCTAGTCTATAAGTTCTACAGGTGCCAAAGGTTCACAACAAACCAATAAAAAGACAAAAGATGGGTTCAAATAAAGAGAGCTAAAGAAATCCAAAAGGCACCCTGGTCTGGCCCACCGGACTGTCCGGTGTGCCACCGGACAGTGTCCGGTGCACCACCGGACTGTGTCCGGTGCACCAGGGAACTCGAAGCTAAACTCACTACCTTCGGGAAAATGGAGGCCGCTCCATTATAATTCACCGGACCGTCCAGTGTATGCACCGGACAGTGTCCGGTGGTGCACCGGACTGTCCGGTGTGTCAGCGGAGCAACGGCTACATCGCGTGCAACGGTCGACTGCAACACATTTAATGCGTGCCTGCGCGCGCAGAGGTCAGAACACGCGCAGCTGGCGCACCGGACAGTCTGCAGGACTTGTCCGGTGCACCACCGGACAGCCTAGAGGCCCCACAAGTCAGAGCTCCAACGATCGAACCCCAATGGCTGGCTGACGTGGTTGGCGCACCGGACAGTGTCCGGTGCGCCATGCGACAGCAGACTTCCAATGGCCACATTTTGGTGGTTGGGGCTATAAATACCCCAACCACCCCACATTCAATGGCATCCAAGTTTTCAGACTTCTACACCTTACAAGAGCTATAACATTCAATTGTAGACACAACCAAAGAGATCAAATCCTCTCCCAAGTCCGGAATCACTCCAAATCAAATAGTAACTAGAGAGAGCGACATTTGTGTTCATTTGAGCTCTTGCGCTTGAATTGCTTTTTTTCTTTCTCATTCTTCTTGTGACAAACTCAATTGTAACCGAGGCAAGAGACACCAATTGTGTGGTGGTCCTTGCGGGGACTTAGTGTCCCGTGTGATTGAGAAGAGAAGCTCACTCGATCTAAGTGACCGTTTGAGAGAGGGAAAGGGTTGAAAGAGACCCGGTCTTTGTGACCACCTCAACGGGGAGTAGGTTTGCATGAACCGAACCTCAGTAAAACAAATCCTTGTGTCTCACTCTTTATTTGCTTGCGATTTGTTTTTCACCCTCTCTCTCGGACTCGCTTATATTTCTATCGCTAACCCGTCTTGTAGTTGTGATTAACTTTGTAAATTTCAGTTTCACCCTATTCACCCCGCCTCTAGGCGACTTTCAATTAGTATCAGAGCCCGGTGCTTCATTAGAGCCTAACCGCTCGAAGTGATGTCGGGAGATCACGCCAAGAAGGAGATGGTGACCGGCGATAAGCCCACTACAAGCCTCGGGAAGGCTTCATCGGGAGAATCCCGCAACAAAGGGAAGGAGAAGGAATCCGCTTCCCACAAGTCGCATCAGAGTGGCGACAAGAAAAAGAAGATGAGGAAGGTGGTCTACTACGAGACCGATTCTTCATCGCCATCCACCTCCGGCTCCGACGTGCTTTCCATAACTTCTAAGCGCCATGAGCGCAAGAAGTGTAGTAAGATTCCTCTACGCTACCCTCGTATTTCAAAGCGTACTCCTTTACTCTCCGTTCCATTAGGCAAACCACCGGTTTTTGACGGTGAAGATTATAATATGTGGAGTGACAAAATGAGGCATCATCTAACCTCACTCCACACAAGCATTTGGAATGTTGTTGAGTTTGGTGTACAGGTACCATCCGTAGGGGATGAAGACTATGACTCGGACGAAGTGGCCCAAATCCACCACTTCAACTCCCAAGCCACTACTATACTCCTCGCCTCTCTAAGTCGAGAGGAGTATAATAAGGTGCAAGGGTTGAAGAGCGCAAAGGAAATTTGGGACGTGCTCAAGACCGCGCACGAAGGAGACGAGGTGACAAAAATCACCAAGCGGGAGACGATCGAGGGGGAGCTCGGTCGGTTTATGCTTCACCAAGGGGAGGACCCACAAGCAATGTATAATCGGTTGAAGACCTTGGTGAACCAAGTGCGCAACCTCGGGAGTACAAAATGGGATGACCATGAGATGGTGAAGGTTATTCTTAGATCCCTCGTTTTTCTTAACCCTACGCAAGTTCAATTAATTCGAGGTGATCCTAGATACAAGCTAATGTCTCCTGAGGAGGTTATAGGAAAATTTGTGAGCTTTGAGCTAATGATTGAAGGCACAAAGAAAATCATCGAGCAAGGCACCTCCTCCACGTCCGAGGCACAACCCGTCGCATTCAAGGCAACGGAGGAGAAGAAGGAAGAGTCTACACCAAGTTGGCTCCCCATCGACGCCTCAAAGCTCGACAACGAGGAGATGGCTTTAATCATCAAAAGCTTTCGACAAATCCTCAAGCAAAGGAGGGGGAAGGACTACAAGCCCCGCTCCAAGAAGGTTTGCTACAAGTGTGGTAAGCCCGGTCACTTTATTGCAAAATGTCCTATCTCTAGTGACAGTGACAGGGGCGACGACAAGAAAGGGAGAAGAAAGGAGAAGAAGAGGTACCACAAGAAGAAGGGCGGCGATGCCCATGTTTGCCGGGAGTGGGACTCCGACGAGAGCTCCACCGACTCCTCCTCCGACGAGGACGCCGCCAACATCGCCGTCAACAAGGGACTCCTCTTCCCCAACGTCGGCCATAAGTGCCTCATGGCAAAGGACGGCAAAAGGAAGAAGGTTAAATCTAAATTCTCCACTAAATATGCATCCTCTAGTGATGAAGACAATTCTAGTAATGAGGAGGATAATTTGTTTACTCTTTTTGCTAACCTTAACATGGAACAAAAAAGAAAAGTTAAATGAATTGATTAGCGCTATTCATGATAAGGATGAACTCTTGGATAGCCAAGAGGACTTCCTAATTAAGGAAAATAAGAAACATGTTAAGGTTAAGAATGCTTATGCTCTAGAAATGGAAAAATGTGAAAAATTAACTAGTGAGCTAAGCACTTGTCATGATTTGATTGCCAACCTTAGAAATGAAAATGCTAGATTAATTGCTAAGGTTGATTCAAATGTTTGTGATGATTTATATGCCAATCTTAGAAATGATCATGCTATTTCTATTGCTAAGATTGAGAAATTGAATGCCTCTCTTGCTAGCCTTAAATCTGAAAATGAAAAATTGATTGCTAAGGCTAAAGACTTAGATGTTTGCAATGCTTCCATTTCCGATCTTAGAAGTGAAAATGACATTTTGCATGCTAAGATTGTTGAACTAAAAACTTGCAAACCCTCTACATCTACCGTTGAGCATGTTTCTATTTGCACTTGATGTAGAGATGTTGACATTGATGCTATTCATGATCACATGATTTTAATTAAACAACAAATGACCATATAGCAAAATTAGATGCTAAAATTGCCGAGCATGAACTAGAAAATGAAAAATTTAAATTTGCTTGTAGTATGCTTTATAATGGGAGACGCCCTGACATTAAGGATGGTATTGGCTTCCAAAAGGGAGACAATGTCAAACTTAATGCCCCTCCTAAGAAATTTTCTAACTTTGTTAAAGGGCAAGGCTCCCATGCCTCAGGATAACGAGGGTTACATTTTGTACCCTACCGGTTATCCCGAGCACAAAATTAGAAGAATTCACTCTAGGAAGTCTCACTCTGGCCCTAATCATGCTTTTATGTATAAGGGTGAGACATCTAGCTCTAGGCAATCAACTCATGCTAAATTGCCTAGAAAGAAAACTCCTAGTGCATCAAATGAACCTAGCATTTCATTTAAAACCTTTGATGCATCTTATGTTTTGACTAACAAATCCGACAAAGTAGTTGCCAAGTATGTTGGGGGCAAACACAAGAGTTCCAAGACTTGTGTTTGGGTACCCAAAGTTCTTGTATCTAATGTCAAAGGACCCAAAACTATTTGGGTACCTAAAACCAAGAACTAAATTTGTTTTGTAGGTTTATGCATCCGGGGGCTCAAGTTGGATCATCGATAGCGGGTGCACAAACCACATGACAGGGGAGAAAAAGATGTTCTCCTCATACGAGAAAAACCAAGATCCCCAACGAGCTATCACATTCGGGGATGGAAATCAAGGTTTGGTCAAAGGATTGGGTAAAATAGCTATATCTCCTGACCATTCTATTTCCAATGTTTTTCTTGTTGATTCATTAGATTACAATTTGCTTTCCGTTTCTCAACTATGCAAAATGGGCTACAACTGTCTATTTACTGATGTAGGTGTCACTGTCTTTAGAAGAAGTGATGATTCAGTAGCATTTAAGGGAGTGTTAGAGGGTCAACTATACTTAGTTGATTTCAATAGAGCTGAACTCGACACTTGCTTAATTGCTAAGACTAACATGGGCTAGCTCTGGCATCGTCGACTAGCACATGTTGGGATGAAGAATCTTCACAAGCTTCTAAAGGGAGAACACATTTTAGGACTAACCAATGTTCATTTTGAGAAAGACAGGATTTGTAGCGCATGCCAAGCCGGGAAGCAAGTTGGCATTCATCATCCACATAAGAACATCTTGACGACTGACAGGCCACTTGAGCTCCTCCACATGGACCTATTCGGCCCAATCGCTTACATAAGCATTGGCGGGAGTAAGTATTGTCTTGTTATTGTGGATGACTATTCTCGCTTCACTTGGGTATTCTTTTTACAGGAAAAATCTCAAACCCAAGAGACTTTAAAAGGATTCTTGAGACGGGCTCAAAATGAGTTCGGCTTGAGGATCAAGAAAATTAGAAGCGATAATGGGACAGAGTTCAAGAATTCACAAATTGAAGGCTTCCTTGAGGAGGAGGGCATCAAGCATGAGTTCTCTTCTCCCTACATGCCTCAACAAAATGGTGTAGTGGAGAGGAAGAATAGAACTCTATTGGACATGGCAAGAACCATGCTTGATGAGTACAAGACTTCGGATCGGTTTTGGGCCGAGGCGATCAACGCCGCTTGCTACGCCATCAACCGGTTGTATCTACACCGAATCCTCAAGAAGACATCTTACAAACTCCTCACCGGTAAAAAGCCCAATGTTTCATATTTTAGAGTCTTTGGTAGCAAATGTTTTATTCTTGTTAAAAGAGGTAGAAAATCCAAATTTGCTCCTAAGGTTGTAGAAGGCTTTTTACTAGGATATGATTCAAACACAAGGGCATATAGAGTCTTTAACAAGTCCACTGGACTAGTTGAAGTTTCTTGTGACATTGTGTTTGATGAGACTAACGGCTCTCAAGTAGAGCAAGTTGATCTTGATGAATTAGATGATGAAGAGGCTCCGTGCGTCGCACTAAGGAACATGTCCATTAGGGATGTGTGTCCTAAGGAATCCGAAGAGCCCATTCAAGCACAAGATCAACCATCCTCCTCCATGCAAGCATCTCCACCAACCCAAGATGAGGATGAGGCTCAAGATGATGAAGAAGAAGATCAAGAAGATGAGCCACCTCAAGATGACGGCAATGATCAAGGGGGAGATGCAAATGATCAAGACAAGGAGGATGAGCAAGTTGCAAGACCGCCACACCCAAGAGTCCACCAAGCAATCCAACGAGATCACCCCGTGAACACTATCCTCGGCGACATTCATAAGGGGGTAACCACTAGATCTCGTGTTGCACATTTTTGTGAGCATTAGTCTTTTGTTTCCTCTATTGAGCCACATAGGGTAGAGGAAGCACTTCAAGATTCGGATTGGGTGATGGCAATGCAAGAGGAGCTCAACAACTTCACGAGGAACGAGGTATGGCATTTAGTTCCACGTCCTAACCAAAATGTTGTAGGAACCAAGTGGGTCTTCCACAACAAACAAGACGAGCATGGTGTGGTGACTAGGAACAAAGCCCGACTTGTGGCCAAGGGATATTCACAAGTCGAAGGTTTGGATTTCGGTGAAACCTATGCACCCGTAGCTAGGCTTGAGTCAATTCGCATTTTACTTGCCTATGCTACTTACCATGGCTTCAAGCTTTATCAAATGGACGTGAAAAGTGCCTTCCTCAATGGACCAATCAAGGAAGAGGTCTATGTTGAGCAACCTCCCGGCTTTGAAGACAATGGGTATCCTAACTATGTTTATAGACTCTCTAAGGCGCTTTATGGGCTCAAGCAAGCCCCAAGAGCATGGTATGAATGCCTAAGAGATTTTCTTATTGCTAATGGATTCAAAGTCGGAAAAGCCGATCCTACACTCTTTACTAAAACACTTGAAAATGATTTGTTTGTATGCCAAATTTATGTTGATGATATCATATTTGGGTCTACTAACGAATTTACATGTGAAGAGTTTAGTAGGATCATGACACAAAAATTCGAGATGTCTATGATGGGCGAGTTGAAGTATTTCTCAGGATTTCAAGTGAAGCAACTCCAAGAGGGCACCTTCATTAGCCAAACAAAGTACATTCAAGACATTATAACCAAGTTTGGGATGAAGGACGCCAAGCCCATCAAGACACCCATGGGAACCAATGGGCATCTCGACCTCGACACGGGAGGTAAATCCGTAGATCAAAAGGTATACCGGCCGATGATAGGTTCCTTACTCTATTTATGTGCTTCACGACCGGATATTATGCTTTTCGTATGCATGTGTGCAAGATTTCAAGCCGATCCTAAGGAAGCTCACCTTAGGGCCGTAAAACGAATCTTGAGATATTTAATTTATACTCCTAAGTTTGGCCTTTGGTACCCCAGGGGATCCACATTTGATTTAATTGGTTATTCCGATGCTGATTGTGCAGGGTGTAAAATTAATAGAAAGAGCACATCGGGGACTTGCTAGTTCTTGGGAAGATCTCTGGTGTCTTGGGCTTCAAAGAAGCGAAATTCTGTGGCTCTTTCGACCGCCGAAGCCGAGTATATTGTCGCAGGCCATCGTTGCGCGCAATTGCTTTGGATGAGGCAAACCCTTAGGGACTATGGTTACAAATTAACCAAAGTTCCTCTTCTATGTGATAATGAGAGTGCAATCCGCATGGTGGATAATCCCGTTGAGCATAGCCGCACTAAACACATAGCCATTCGGTATCATTTTCTAAGGGATCACCAACAAAAGGGGGATATCGAGATTGCATATATTAACACCAAAGAACAATTAACCGATATCTTTACCAAGCCTTTGGATGAACAAACTTTTACCAAACTTAGGCATGAGCTAAATATTCTTGATTCTAGGAATTTTTATTGATGTCTTGCATACATAGCTCATATATATACCTTTGATCATGTCACACCCGGCTTTAAGGAACAAAGCCAGGTGCATCTCATACATGCGCCAAGAAGACAACATATATAATAACAGAGTGTATAGAGATAAATGTCATAAAACATCAGAGTATTTATTACATAGCGGAAGACTTATTACAAAATAAAGTAATAAAGATAAAACGAACTAAGGATCGTCGGCGCCAATGTCAACTGAGAAACGCCACCTAGATCAGATCATACTCCTCACCTTGTGGCTCCTCCTGAACCACCTGCTCTTCTCCTGTGGAGGGGTGTGAGACAGCAAGGGTGAGCTCACACATGATCATAGCTCAACAAGTTGTGGGGAACCAGTGGACATAAACTCACAAAGGTGTGAGTTCATGTGATGTGTAAGGCTAATCAATGATAGAGGTTAAAGCTGAGCATTGCTTTTAAGTAGTTGGTCAAAATTTTATTAGCAATTACTAAGTGTAAGTAAATACCAAACCATAAGTAAAGTAATAGAACAAAATTAATAATAAACCCATGCAATGCATATGACAAAATTGAATTTAAGTTCCATAATTTAAACATCAGAGAGTCCTGAGCTGCTCATGACCGTGAGCTCGGCTAGTATACCAGTTTTACACTCTGCAGAGGTTGTACCCTTTACCCACAAGTCATGTTACCCATCTGCCAAGGGATCGCGAATCCCATACACCTCTACCTAGGAAGCGCGACAGGGCAACACTACGAGGCCTTTACAAAGTTCCAGTAGCTTCCGAAAACCCGCTACAGTTTATAGGAAGTTCCAATGCAGGGTTCTTGGCTGACCGCCATCGCAGCAAAATCAACCAAGGACCTCCCTACACTGACCACTCCCCTACTGCCCTTGCCCCTTTCGGGTAAGGTAGTCTTCCACTAGCTTTGCAAATTAGTCAGCCAAGGGCGTCCCATTAAACCCTTGTGGTGGCACGTGGTTCTCAAGTTAAGCTCTATGTTCTAATTAACATTAATGATCTCAACATGAACATAAATAGAATAACAAAAAGAATTGGAACATAGATGTAATAAATGATTATCCCAAAACCATGTAAAGCAATAGCAAACTACCCAAGTGATTCAGGGGTAAACAAGGTAATGAGATAAACAATCTAGGGTGACCTATTGGGTCCCATCAAAATTAACTTATGCATGAGTAAATGATATTAAGGAACATTATTGGGTAAAAAGTGGTCAAGGGCACAACTTGCCTTTAATGAGCTCCTGCTCAGCTACTTCAACCTGCTGCTCACCAGGGTCCTCAGCAACGGGCTCTTCTACTCGCCACAATACAAACAAGCACAGTGCATATAGAGAAATTAACATTTCACCAAACATATAAACCAAATACACAGAAATGTTCTACATATTAAAATAAAATTCTAGGAACAGAAATCATAATTTTTGGAGTTATAGAATTTAAGTTATGAATTTTCAAAGGTTTTATGTGTTTAAAATGGATTAAGTGAGGAATTAATTTTCTTACTGTTTTCATGTCAAAACAGAGACTCTAAGTGATAGAGAATAATATTACAAAATTTTAGAAATTGGAATGGATCAATTTGGATTAAAAATGGAATTTCTATGAATTTTATAAGTTCTAGCACTTATTTTCATATTAAATATTCAATTTCTAATTCATTTATACCATTTAAATGAACTCTGGACTGGGCGCACAATTTACAGAGAACTCAAGGGCCTTGGGGAAAAATACCACAGACACAGAGCACAGTCGCTTAGGACGGCGGGTTGATTCACAGATATTCCAAGGGCTCTTTTGCAAAACAGACAGGCCGAAGAGGTATCTTGCAATCTCAGCCACACAATCCAAAACAGATGGTGGGGATTAGATCTCGGCCGCGGTAAACGGTTATACGAGCGTGTCCATTCGATCCCCGACCGACGGTCACGATTTAATGAAGCAGGACGCGATCAGAGCCGACGGATCAAAGATCCGATGGCTACAACGCGACCCCGAACAGGTACGCTAGAGTTTAATCTGAGTCACCCATGACCAGATGGATGGTCCCGATATCTCCCCCCTTTTCCCCACTCTCCTTGTTCACCGACCGGTGGCGCGACATGGGTAACGACGGTGCCCTCACCGGTGATTGCCCACCCAGCAGAACAACGAAGCATGCAGGCTGATGCATAGCGTGATCGACAGAGGAGGGAAAGGCGAACACGGTCATCCAGGATTTACCGGCGGTTACGCAGTGTAGATCATTGCCCACGGCGTGATGCGGATCCGCGGCGCCTTCGATCTCCGATGAGAAATTGCCGGCGACCAAATGCCTACCGATGAGCTAATCCGGGCGCAAACGAACGAGGGGAAACAGGGGTAGATTCAAGAGAGAACTCACGATGATCGAAGTAGCGAATGCGGATCTTCCACAATTCCCCAGCGGCGCAACTCGAGCTCCCAACCATGACCACACGCTCTCACGTGGCGCGGGGAGGGAAGAAGATAACTCTGAATTGCCTAGGCGGCCGTCGCGACCCGAGCGCCCTAGTCCGAACGATGTCGAGACAGCGGCTATCGCGAGGTAAAGCCGAGACGCAAGATCGGCGGCAATGGCGGCGCTGCTTCCTTCTCGGCACTCCCTCACAGACGGCGATGTCGGTACTTGGCGGCTAGAGCGGTGTGCAGAGCTTCTGCACACGGGTCTCGCAGGGAAGAAACTACGGAGAGTCCGGGGTCTTATCCCCACGACGCGGCGGACCCGGTCCAGCTCACGGATTCCGCGCAGAGATCGCAACAGCACGCCCGCGAGAGGAGGGAGACTGACCTGACTGGTGGGGCCACAGGTCGGCGAAACGCGAGTGAGCGATGCGGGAGGACTGCCAGATAGGGCCCGCACGCCAGTGTAGCTGAGCGCGCGCGCGAGATGCAACAGTGGGCCACGGAGGGAAGAGGGAATGATGGGCTGAAATGGTGAGTTTGGGCCCAATAGTGGGACTTCCCTTTTTCTTTTTATATTTTCATTTTCCTTTTCATTTAAACCTCAAATTTAAATTTGAATCTTGTTATGAGTTTCTTTTGAGTAAATTACACAAATTCAAACCCTAATGCAGGGATAATATATTTTTATTCTCTTATTTTTGAATCTAAGTTTGAATTTCAAATTTGTGATGAACTTGTACTCAAATTTTCTGAGTATATGATTTGGATAAATCATTGTGGAATAAATTTATCTATTTATAAGTTTTATTTTTGTATTGCATAGTATTTTTCTTTCTTTCTTTCCAAATTTTAGAATTTCTTTTAGGATTTAATTTCCCATTTGGATATTTAACATTTTTCACATTATTATATGTTGTCACAAAATGCACACAGAATAAAATCGAGCATGATGCATAATTTGGTAGTATATGTTTTTATTAATTGTTTTTGGGCATGATGTTCACATAAGATGATGCATAAAGATCAAACTCACATAAAGAGAAATTGTTCCTCTACTGGTATTATTCCTAGCAATTACAAAGTGGGTGTTACAAATCCTACCCCCCTTAAAAATAATTTCGTCCTCGAGATTTAAGAGGGACTAGAGAAAAGATGGGGAAATCTATGCAAAGCTCTTTTTTTTTCATGTAGCTTCGTCTTCTCCATGATGGCTCCATTGTACTTTGCACACCTTTATAACCTTATTTCTTGTAACTAGAGTCAAAGTGTCAAGGATCTTGATCGGATACTCCGTGTAAGTCAAATCACCCTGAACACTGAGTTTCTTCCATTTGTAACTGTTCCTCGGGAACACGGAGACACTTCTTCAGTTGAGATACGTGGAACACATTATGCACATCCGATAGACTATCCGTAACTCAAGTTGGTATGCCATTTCCCCAACTCGCCTAAAGATCAAGAATGGTCCAATATAGCGAGGGGACAATTTGCCCTTAACTTTGAATCTCCTCATTCCACGAAGTGGTGACACCTTGAGATACACATAATCTCCTTCTTCAAATTCTAGTGGTCTTCTTCTATTATCAGCATAGCTCTTTTGCCTGGTTTGAGCTACTCTCAAATTTTCTCGAATTATACGAACTTGTTCTTCTGCTTCTTGAATCAATTCAGGCCCAAAGAATTGTCTTTCTCCAGTCTGATCCCAATACAAAGGAGTCCTGCACTTCCTCCCATATAAAGCTTCAAAAGGTGACATCTTCAGACTGGCCTGATAACTATTATTATATGAGAACTCAGCATACGGTAGACTTTTATCCCAACTTCCTCCATGCTGAAGTGCACAAGCTCTCAACATATCTTCCAATACTTGATTAGTCCTTTCTGTCTGTCCATTAGTCTGAGGATGGTAGGCCAAACTAAAATTCGATATCGTATCCATATTCTCATGAAAACCTTTCCAAAATCTGGGGGTAAACTATGATCCTCTATCCAAAATGATCTTCTTCGATACACCGTGTAGAGACACAATCCGAGCCATATATAACTCTACCAATTGAGATACTTTATAAGTAGTCTTGACCGGAATGAAATGAGCCACTTTGGTCAGGCTATCCATAATAACCCATATATAGCCATATCCTTTCTAGGTGTGAGGCAATCCAGTAATGAAGTCCATACCAATCCTTTCCCATTTCCACTCGGGTATCTTCAGTGGGTGCAGTAGTTCAGCTGGCCTCTGATGTTCAGCCTTAACTCTTTGACATACATCGCACATAGCCACATGTGCAGCTACATCTCTTTTCAATCCATACCACCAATACTTCCGCTTCAAATCCTGATACATCTTAGTACTACCAGGATGAATAGAATAATCCGAATCATGGGCCTCTTTCAATATAGTCTCTCGAAGGCTTTTAATATCAAGAATACACATCCTGTCCTTGAACCATACAGTGCCTTGCTCATCTTCCGTAAATTCCAGAACTCGACCTTCAGTAATCAGATCCTTGATCTCTTTTATTTTAGCATCACCAATTTGTCCTTTACGGATCTCTTGCTCCAAAGTAGGTTCCACATCAATAGTAACTCTTTCAGTATGAGCAACTATCCCCAGGTTAAGTCTCCTGAAATCCTCAACAATCTCATCGGGTAGCTGGGCAACAATAGCTGAATGAACATGCTCCTTGCGACTTAAGGCATCTGCAACCAAATTTGCCTTGCCCGGGTGATAGTGAATCTCCAAATCATAATCCTTAATAAGCTCCAACCAACGGCGTTGCCTAAGGTTGAGATCCTTCTGAGTGAATATATACTTCAGACTCTTATGATCCGTATATACTTGACACTTGGTCCCCATGATATAATGTCTCCAAATCTTAAGCGCATGCACAACGGCTACCAATTCCAAGTCATGCGTGGGGTAATTCAGTTCATGTTTGCGTAACTGACGAGAAGCATAGGCAATCACATGTCCTTCTTGCATGAGCACACATCCTAAGCCTTGGCCACATGCATCGCAATAGATATCAAATCCTTTCTGTAGGTCTGGCATAACCAATACTGGTGGCGACATCAACCTCTTTTTCAATTGCTCAAAGCTGTCTTGGCACTTCTCGTCCCACTTAAATTCTCTTCCTTTCTCCAAAAGTGAAGTCATAGGCTTAGCAATCTTAGAAAATCCTTTAATAAATCTCCGATAATATCCTACAAGTCCCAAGAAACTTCGAATCTCAGTAACTGTAGTGGGTACTCTCCACTCCATTATCTCCTTAACTTTAGCAGGATCCACTGATATTCCTCCATTGGATATGATATGACCAAGAAATGGCACCTTGTCAATCCAAAACTCACACTTGCTGAACTTAGCATAAAGTTGATTATCTCGCAACTTCTGTAGCACCAACCTTAGATGTTGTTCATGATCACTTTCATTCCTAGAATAAATCAGAATATCGTCGATAAACACCACGATGAATCTGTCCAAATACTCCATAAACACTTTGTTCATCAAATTCATGAAATGAGCCGGTGCATTGGTTAATCCAAATGACATAACAGTAAACTCATATAATCCATATCGGGTTGAGAAAGCCGTCTTAGGAATATCTGATGGTCTAATCTTCATCTGATGATATCCCGATCGGAGATCAATCTTCGAGAATACTCTAGCACCTCTCACCTGATCAAATAAATCCTCAATACGGGGCAACGGATACTTGTTCTTCACCGTAACATCATTAAGAGATCTATAATCCACACACATCCGTTGCGATCCATCCTTCTTCTGTACAAACAAGACCGGTGCTCCCCAAGGTGAGGAACTCGGACGAATGTACCCAGCCTCTTGTAACTCAGTTAACTGCTTCTTAAGTTCCTTCAACTCCTCTACGGACATCCTATATGGCCGTTTAGAAATAGGGGCGGTTCCAGGTAGGAGATCAATAACAAACTCAACTTCTCTATCAGGTGGCATCCCTGGTAACTCCTCTGGAAAGACATCCGGAAAATCTCTAACCACACGGATGTTGTCACCAACAAACTCCTCAGGTATAAAGAATGCCACTAGTTTGATAGTGGTAGTTACTGCAACTTCAACTTCAAATCTTTGTCCTTTGGAACTGGTGAGTTCTATGGTTCCCTTAGCATAGTGTATATACTGCCTTTGCCTTTCTTAACCATGACATACCAAGGATCACGTCTATAGTGCTCTCTTCTAACACTATGGGGTAGCCCATCTAGGTTAGAAATACAGGGTAAGAAAGGAAGAATTATAGACAAGGCGAGTAATTTACGAGAAATGTTACTGCGATGGATTCATTAGCTAAGTAGATTAGTGTGTGACCCACTAAAGCTAATACATTACCTTATAGTGGTACATGCTAAGATGCCCAACTATAATGTTTCAATCAATCAAAGAAGCAAATCAAGCATTTATCATCAGAACAATCACTCAACATTTTTAATAGAGAAAATAATTTTTTTATTTTGTCTTAGGTTCCCTATCTCTTAAAAGATCATAAGTGTAGGATTCCAAGGTGTGAAATCCATCTTGTCTTTAGAGTAGAAAATATAAGATTAATCAGAGTAGAGTAGCAGAAGGTGAGACAAGATCAAGATGAGATAAGTATAGAATGAGTCAGAGTAAGGTAAGTAGGAAAGGGTTTTGTCCATTTCTATCTAGGTTTCGCCCTACAGTCATCATTTCCTCTGATACCACTTCTGTCACACCCGGCTTTAAGGAACAAAGCCAGGTGCATCTCATACATGCGCCAAGAAGACAACATATATAATAACAGAGTGTATAGAGATAAATGTCATAAAACATCAGAGTATTTATTACATAGCGGAAGACTTATTACAAAATAAAGTAATAAAGATAAAACGAACTAAGGATCGTCGGTGCCAATGTCAACTGAGAAACGCCACCTAGATCAGATCATACTCCTCGCCTTGTGGCTCCTCCTGAACCACCTGCTCTTCTCCTGTGGGGGGGTGTGAGACAGCAAGGGTGAGCTCACACATGATCATAGCTCAACAAGTTGTGGGGAACCAGTGGACATAAACTCACAAAGGTGTGAGTTCATGTGATGTGTAAGGCTAATCAATGATAGGGGTTAAAGCTGAGCATTGCTTTTAAGTAGTTGGTCAAAATTTTATCAGCAATTACTAAGTGTAAGTAAATACCAAACCATAAGTAAAGTAATAGAACAAAATTAATAATAAACCCATGCAATGCATATGACAAAATTGAATTTAAGTTCCATAATTTAAACATCAGAGAGTCCTGAGCTGCTCATGACCGTGAGCTTGGCTAGTATACCAGTTTTACACTCTGCAGAGGTTGTACCCTTTACCCACAAGTCATGTTACCCATCTGCCAAGGGGTCGCGAATCCCATACACCTCTACCTAGGAAGCGCGGCAGGGCAACACTACGAGGCCTTTACAAAGTTCCACTAGCTTCCGAAAACCCGCTACAGTTTATAGGAAGTTCCAATGCAGGGTTCTTGGCTGACCGCCATCGCAGCAAAATCAACCAAGGACCTCCCTACACTGACCACTCCCCTACTGCCCTTGCCCCTTTCGGGTAAGGTAGTCTTCCACTAGCTTTCCTAATTAGTCAGCCAACGGCGTCCCATTAAACCCTTGTGGTGGCACGTGGTTCTCAAGTTAAGCTCTATGTTCCAATTAACATTAATGATCTCAACATGAACATAAATAGAATAACAAAAAGAATTGGAACATAGATGTAATAAATGATTATCCCAAAACCATGTAAAGCAATAGCAAACTACCTAAGTGATTCAGGGGTAAACAAGGTAATGAGATAAACAATCTAGGGTGACCTATTGGGTCCCATCAAAATTAACTTATGCATGAGTAAATGATATTAAGGAACATTATTGGGTAAAAAGTGGTCAAGGGCACAACTTGCCTTTAATGAGCTCCTGCTCAGCTACTTCAACCTGCTGCTCACCAGGGTCCTCAGCAACGGGCTCTTCTACTCGCCACAATACAAACAAGCACAGTGCATATAGAGAAATTAACATTTCACCAAACATATAAACCAAATACACAGAAATGTTCTACATATTAAAATAAAATTCTAGGAACAGAAATCATAATTTTTGGAGTTATAGAATTTAAGTTATGAATTTTCAAAGGTTTTATGTGTTTAAAATGGATTGAGTGAGGAATTAATTTTCTTACTGTTTTCATGTCAAAACAGAGACTCTAAGTTATAGAGAATAATATTACAAAATTTTAGAAATTGGAATGGATCAATTTGGATTAAAAATGGAATTTCTATGAATTTTATAAGTTCTAGCACTTATTTTCATATTAAATATTCAATTTCTAATTCATTTATACCATTTAAATGAACTCTGGACTGGGCGCACAATTTACAGAGAACTCAAGGGCCTTGGGGAAAAATACCACAGACACAGAGCACAGTCGCTTAGGACGGCGGGTTGATTCACAGATATTCCAAGGGCTCTTTTGCAAAACAGACAGGCCGAAGAGGTATCTTGCAATCTCAGCCACACAATCCAAAACAGACGGTGGGGATTAGATCCCGGCCGCGGTAAACGGTTATACGAGCGTGTCCATTCGATCCCCGACCGACGGTCACGATTTAATGAAGCAGGACGCGATCAGAGCCGACGGATCAAAGATCCGATGGCTACAACGCGGCCCCGAACAGGTACGCTAGAGTTTAATCTGAGTCACCCATGACCAGATGGATGGTCCCGATATCTCCCCCCTTTTCCCCACTCTCCTTGTTCACCGACCGGCGGCGTGACATGGGTAACGACAGTGCCCTCACCGGTGATTGCCCACCCAGCAGAACAACGAAGCATGCAGGCTGATGCATAGCGTGATCGACAGAGGAGGGAAAGGCGAACACGGTCATCCAGGATTTACCGGCGGTTACGCAGTGTAGATCATTGCCCACGGCGTGATGCGGATCCGCGGCGCCTTCGATCTCCGATGAGAAATTGCCGGCGACCAAATGCCTACCGATGAGCTAATCCGGGCGCAAACGAACGAGGGGAAACAGGGGTAGATTCAAGAGAGAACTCACGATGATCGAAGTAGCGAATGCGGATCTTCCACAATTCCCCAGCGGCGCAACTCGAGCTCCCAACCATGACCACACGCTCTCACGCGACGCGGGGAGGGAAGAAGATAACTCTGAATTGCCTAGGCGGCCGTCGCGACCCGAGCGCCCAAGTCCGAACGATGTCGAGACAGCGGCTATCGCAAGGTAAAGCCGAGACGCAAGATCGGCGGCAATGGCGGCGCTGCTTCCTTCTCGGCACTCCCTCACAGACGGCGATGTCGGTACTTGGCGGCTAGAGCGGTGTGCAGAGCTTCTGCACACGGGTCTCGCAGGGAAGAAACTACGGAGAGTCCGGGGTCTTATCCCCACGACGCGGCGGACCCGGTCCAGCTCACGGATTCCGCGCAGAGATCGCAACAGCACGCCCGCGAGAGGAGGGAGACTGACCTGACTGGTGGGGCCACAGGTCGGCGAAACGCGAGTGAGCGATGCGGGAGGACTGCCAGATAGGGCCCGCACGCCAGTGTAGCTGAGCGCGCGCGCGAGATGCAACAGTGGGCCACGGAGGGAAGAGGGAATGATGGGCTGAAATGGTGAGTTTGGGCCCAATAGTGGGACTTCCCTTTTTCTTTTTATATTTTCATTTTCCTTTTCATTTAAACCTCAAATTTAAATTTGAATCTTGTTATGAGTTTCTTTTGAGTAAATTACACAAATTCAAACCCTAATGCAGGGATAATATATTTTTATTCTCTTATTTTTGAATCTAAGTTTGAATTTCAAATTTGTGATGAACTTGTACTCAAATTTTCTGAGTATATGATTTGGATAAATCATTGTGGAATAAATTTATCTATTTATAAGTTTTATTTTTGTATTGCATAGTATTTTTCTTTCTTTCTTTCTTTCCAAATTTTAGAATTTCTTTTAGGATTTAATTTCCCATTTGGATATTTAACATTTTTCACATTATTATATGTTGTCACAAAATGCACACAGAATAAAATCGAGCATGATGCATAATTTGGTAGTATATGTTTTTATTAATTGTTTTTGGGCATGATGTTCACATAAGATGATGCATAAAGATCAAACTCACATAAAGAGAAATTGTTCCTCTACTGGTATTATTCCTAGCAATTACAAAGTGGGTGTTACAGATCATCTCTTTCATGTGCTATGACTAATGTGTTCTTTCAAGTCCATTTCATGCTAAGTCATAGATTGAAAGGGAAAAGGAGTCTTCGACGAAGACAAGGCTTCCACTCCGCTCCATCGAATCATTCATCTTTCGCCGTCACTCCGCACAACTCTCCAACTTTGGTATAATCTTCACTTCTATACTTCTATCCAAAGGAGGAGAAAGTAGTTAGAAAGGGCTTATATTTCACTCAAGTATCCGTTTTTGGCGATTCATGCCAAAGGGGGAGAGAGTATTAGCCCAAAGCAAAAGGACCACACCACCACCAATTTAAAAAAATGTAGTCTTTTATTTGGTATTAAAAGAAGTTTTTCAATTGATATCTTATTTTGATATAATTTCAAATTGGTATACCCTCTTCAAAATTCATATCTAAAACCCTCTTGAACACTAAGAGGAGGATTTCATTAAAGGGGAGTTTTGTTTAGTCAAAGGAAAAGCATTTGAAACAGGGGGAGAAAGTTTCAAAACTTGAAAATGCTTCTCAAAAATCCTATTCATTTACCTTTGACTATTTGCAAAAGAACTTTGAAAAGAATTTCCAAAACATTTTGCAAAACAAAACATGTGGTGCAAGCGTGGTCCAAAATGTTAATAGAAAGAAAAGCTATCCATGCGCATCTAGTAAGTAATATTTATTGGTTTCATTCCAAGCAACCTTTGCACTTACATTATGCAAACTAGTTCAATTCTGCACTTCCATATTTGCTTTGGTTTGTGTTGGCATCAATCACCAAAAAGGGGGATATTGAAAGGGAAATAGGCTTACACCTTTTCCTAATTGATTTTGGTGGTTGAATTGCCCAACACAAATAATTGGACTAACTAGTTTGCTCTAGTCTATAAGTTCTACAGGTGCTAAAGGTTCACAACAAACCAATAAAAATACCAAAGATGGGTTCAAACAAAGAGAGCTAAAGAAATCCCAAAGGCACCCTGGTCTGGCGCACCGGACTGTCCGGTGTGCCACCGGATAGTGTCCAGTGCACCACCGGACAGTGTCCGGTGCACCAGGGAACTCGAAGCTGAACTCACTACCTTCAGGAAAATGGAGGCCGCTCCACTATAATTCACCGGACTGTCCGGTGTGTCAGCGGAGCAACGACTACATCGCGCGCAATGGTCGACTGCAACGCATTTAATGCGCGCCTGCGCGCGCAGAGGTCAGAACACGCGCAGCTGGCGCACCGGACAGTCTGCAGGACTTGTCCGGTGCACCACCGGACAGCCCAGAGGTCCCACAAGTCAGAGCTTCACCGGTCGAACCCCAACGGCTGGTTGACGTGGCTGGCGCACCGGACTGTCCGGTGCGCCATGCGACAGCAGACTTCCAACGGCCACATTTTGGTGGTTGGGGCTATAAATACCCCAACCACCCCACATTCAATGGCATCCAAGTTTTCAGACTTCTACACCTTACAAGAGCTATAGCATTCAATTGTAGACACAACCAAAGAGATCAAATCCTCTCCCAAGTCTGGAATCACTCCAAATCAAATAGTGACTAGAGAGAGCGACATGTGTGTTCATTTGAGCTCTTGCGCTTGGATTGCTTCTTTTCTTTCTCATTCTTCTTGTGACAAACTCAATTGTAACCGAGGCAAGAGACACCTATTGTGTGGTGGTCCTTGCGGGGACTTAGTGTCCCGTGTGATTGAGAAGAGAAGTTCACTCGGTCTAAGTGACCGTTTGAGAGAGGGAAAGGGTTGAAAGAGACCCGGTCTTTGTGACCACCTCAACGGGGAGTAGGTTTGCAAGAACCAAATCTCGGTAAAACAAATCCTTGTGTCTCACTCTTTATTTTCTTGCGATTTGTTTTTCACCCTCTCTCTCGGACTCGCTTATATTTCTAACGCTAACCCGGCTTGTAGTTGTGATTAACTTTGTAAATTTCAGTTTCGCCCTATTCACCCCCCTCTAGGCGACTTTCAGAAAGACAGTAGTAGGTTTATTATACACTTTCCTAGGAGCATGAGACACATAATTTCTCCTAGGCCTATCATTAAAATTACAACATGAAGCAATCATAGCATGTGAGTCAAAAGCATTATAACTCCTATTATAATGAGAATTTCTAGAATATTTTCTATCATGGTACATGAAGGCATGATTCTTTTGACTACTACTAGCCATAGAGGCCTTCCCTTTCTCCTTGTTGGAAATGGGAGCCCTTTGACTTGTTAAGTTCTTGGCTTTCTTTCGAAAGCCAAGTCCATCCTTAATTGAGGGATATCTACCAACGGTGTAGGCATCCCTAGCAAATTTTAATTTATCAAAGTCAATTTTGCAAGTCTTAAGTTGAGCATTAAGACTTGCCACTTCACCATTAAGTTTTGTAATAGAAGTAAGGTGCTCAACACATGCATCAACATCGAAATCCTTACACCTACTACAAATCACAACGTGCTCTACACAAGAACTAGATTTATTAACTACTTATAGTTTAGCATTTAAATCTTCATTAATACTCATCAAGTTAGACACAGTTTCATGACAAGTAGATAATTCAGAAGAAAGCATTTCATTCCTTTTAACCTCTAAAGAAAGAGACTTTTGCACACTTACAAATTTATCATGCTCTTCATATAAAAGATCCTCTTGCTTTTTCTAAAAGTCTATTCTTTTCATTTAAAGCATCAATCAATTCATTGATTTTGTCTACTTTAGTTCTATCTAAACCTTTGAACAAGCTTGAGTAATCTACTTCATCATCACTAGAGTCATCATCACTTGAAGTAGTGTACTTAGGGGTATCTCGAGCGCTTACCTTTTTCTCCTTTGCCATGAGGCAAGTATGGCGCTCGTTGGGGAAGAGGAACGACTTGTCGAAGGCCGAGGCGACGAGTCCTTCATCGTCGGAGTCGGAAGAAGAGCAATCCGAATCCCATTCCTTGCCAAGGTGCGCCTCGCCCTTCGCCTTTTTGTAGACCTTCTTCTTTTCCCTCTTTCCACTTTTTTCTTGCTCCTGGTCATTAGCATTATCGGGACAATTTGCTATGAAATGACCAGTCTTACCATATTTAAAACAGGATTGCTTTCCCTTCGCTTTGCTCTTGTTGGAATGCTCCTTTCGTCCTTTTAGCGCCGTATTGAAGCGCTTGATGATGAGGGCCATTTCATCTTCATTTAGCCCGGCAGCTTCAACTTGTGCCACCTTGCTAGGTAGCGCCTCCCTGCTGCTGCTTGTTGCCTTGAGTGCAACGGGTTGGGGCTCATAGATGGGCATTGGGCCATTCAATGCATCATCAACGTATCTTGCTTCCTTGACCATCATACGCCCGCTCACAAACTTTCCGAGTATCTCCTCGGGCGTCATCTTTGTGTACCTAGGATTCTCACGGATTAAGTTCACAAGATGAGGGTCAATGACAGTAAAAGACCTGAGCATAAGTCGGGCGATGTCGTGGTCCATCCATCTCGTGCTTCCATAGCTCCTGATCTTGTTGACCAGGGTCTTGAGCCTGTTGTACGTTTGCGTTGGCTCCTCTCCCCTGATCATGGCAAACCTTCCTAGCTCGCCTTCCACCAACTCCATTTTGGTGATCATGGTGGCGTCGTTCCCCTCATGCGAGATCTTGAGGGTGTCCCATATTTGCTTGGCGTTGTCCAAGCCGCTCACCTTGTTATATTCATCCCTGCACAACGATGCTAACAAAACAGTGGTAGCTTGTGTATTTTTTGTGAATTTGTTCGTTAATAAAAACATGATTGTCCGTACTATCAAATTGCATTCCATTCTCAACTATCTCCTAAATACTAGGATGGAGAGAGAAAAGGTGACTACACATTTTGTGACTCCAAAAAGCATAGTCCTCTCCATCAAAGTGTAGAGGTTTACCGAGAGGAATAGAAAGCAAATGGGCATTGGAATTATACGGAATACGAGAATAATCAAAAGAAAAGTTTGAGTTAACCGGTTTCTTTTTCTCGTCGTAGTCGTCGTCTCTTTGGGAAGAAGAGGACTCGTCGCTGTCGTAGTAGACGATCTTCTTAATGCGCCTCTTCTTCTTCCCGTCCTTCTTCTTATGACTCAAGCCAGAGTTAGTGGGCTTGTCGTCCCTCGGCTCGTTGAAGATGGACTCCTTCCCCTTATCATTGACCACCATCCCCTTTCCCTTAGGATCCATCTCTTCAGGCGATTAGTCCCTTTCGTGAAGAGAACGGCTCTGATACCAATTGAGAGCACCTAGAGAGGGGGGGTGAATAGGTGATCCTGTAAAATTCAACAACTAATAGCCACAATACTTGGTTAAGTGTTAGAATGGCTAAGTAGCGAGCTCTTGCGAACACACAAGTATCACAGAAAAACAATCACACAAGACACGCGAGTTTATCCCTTGGTTCGGCAAGTATAACACTTGCCTACCTCCACGTTGTGGCGTCCCAATGGACGAGGGTTGCACTCAACCCCTTTCAAGTGATCCAATGATCAACTTGAATACCAGGGTGTTCTTCTTGCTTATCTCTTTTCCCGTTTGCGAGGAATCTCCACAAATTAGAGTCTCTCGCCCTTACAACAAAGATCAAAGTGAAAGCACTAGAGTAAGGGAGGGAAGCAACACACACAAATCCGTAGCGATACGCACACACACATAGCCAAGACTTGAGCTCAAATGAATCGCAACAAGTTCACCACTAGAACGGAGCTCAAATCACTAACAAAGTCAATCAAGTGCGCGGAGACGGAGTGTGGAAGACTTAGAATACTCAAAGTATGCTTGTGTGACTCCTCCATGTGCCTAGGGGTCCCTTTTATAGCCCCAAGGCAGCTAGGAGCCGTTGGAGGCAACTTTGGAAGACAAATCTTGCCTTCTGTCGGGTGGCGCACCGGACAGTCCCTGTAGCTGTCCGGTGCGCGTTCTCCTTCCTTTTCTGAAGCATCCGACCATTGCAGATTTGCGGCAGTCGGCACACCGGACAGTCCGGTGCCCCCTGCCGACCGTTGGCGTGCCCATGCGTTGCGCGCGGATTGCGCGGCCGACCGTTGGCGCAGTCGACCGTTGGCTCACCGGACAGTCCGGTGAATTTTAGCCGTACGTCGTTGAACGTTTCCCGAGAGCGACGACTTCACCGCGGACGACTCACCGGACAGTCTAGTGCACCACCGAACAGTCCGGTGATTTATAGCCGTACGCCGCCGTCGCGTCCCTAGAGCGGACTGTTCACCGAGACTGGTCCTGGCGCACCGGACACTGTCCGGTGCACCACCGGACGGTCCGGTGCACCCAGACCGAGCAGTAGTTGGCTGTACACAGCCAACTCCTTTCTAATTCATTTTCTCCTGTTTCTAGCACTTAGACAAAATATGTTAGTACTCAAAACAATGTACTAAGTCTAGAAACGTACCTTGTAACTCGATTTGTACTTCTTGAATCTTTAGCACAAATTAACACTTAGAGCATTTGTGTTGGGCACTTAATCACCAAAACACTTTAGAAATAGACCAAGGGCACATTTACCTTTCACATATGCATGATCTGCTCGACACATCATCATGAGGATTTCCGTGTGTGATAGATATAAGGTCTTCTCCTGTATCCGATTAAATGCACATGTGTTAAAATACATTGATATGAAGAACTCCAATCCATTATAATACACATGGATCGAGCTAAACAAACCAAGGTGGAAAAAAGGTAATCCTTTTGTTTATTTACTGCAGTCTGTCATAATAAATACCGAGTACAATAGTACCAATCATCTACACAATCCGGGACTAAAGATTCTTAATTTTTCTTCACTACTATTTTCAGTATTCCTGTTGTGACCACACCAATCCCAATATATCACACATAATTTGTACACAAATATAAGTTCTAGATCGTACTAATCCTTGTCGTAACTGTAATAACCGGTGGGTGACCAATGTGTACGATGTACTGAAAAGCTAGAAATCCATGTCCAGCACGAGCGGCGCATCCCCCTTGTGTACGTCGAACGTCCGCTTCTTCACCTCTCCGGCGAGCGTCGTAAGCAGCACCTGGTACGTGCCGTGGAACCCTCTGAACTTGAAGTTGCCGTTGCTGTCCACCTTCCCCCGCGCGTGCGACGTCCACTCCCGGCGGAGGCCCGCGAACATGTTGCCTGCCTGGGTGTACTTGCCGTCGGCGTTGACGAGCTGGCCGTGGGAGCGCCACATGTGGCCCTGCATGAAGCCCCAGAGCATGATGCCCTCGACGGCCGGGTGCGCGAACGCCTCCCGCAGCACGATCTCCAGGTCGTCGGCGCGCACGGACTCGTCGGCGGCCGACACGTCCAGCTCCGTGATCCAGATGGGCAGCCCTGTGACGGCGAGCTTGTCCAGCGCGTCGCAGATGATGTCCCCGACGGGGTGCGTGACGTGGCCCTGGACGCCGATCCCGCCCACGGGCGCGCCCCTCCTCTGCAGGTCCGTGACTAGCGCCACGTACTTCTCCGGCGTGGCGCTGGGGTCGTTGGCGCTCTCCACGTTGTAGTCGTTCACGAACAGCGCCGGCGCCGGGTCGATCTGCGCCGTCTCCCGGAACATGTGCGCGTTGATGTCGTCGCCGAGGCGCTGCTGGTAGAATGCCCCGTGGAGCATCTCGTTGTTCACCTCGTAGTGCGGGAACCGGCCTCCGTAGCGCGACACGAGGCCCCGCAGCCGGGCCTCCACGGCCGCCCGGAGCTGGTCGGCGCTGAGCGCGCGGACCCACGGCTGCACCGAGTTCTCCACGGCCCAGAAGATGCAGTGCCCGCGCACGGGCTTGCCGTGGCGGTCGCAGAAGTCGATGAGCTCGTCGGCGTCGGCGTAGCTCACCTGCCCCCGCACGGCCTCCGTGTAGTACCACTTGAGCTCGTTCTCGAGCACGGCCCAGTCGAAGTGCTTGGTGAAGAAGTCCACGTACTCCGGGTTCTGCATGCCCGCCTTGGTGATGCAGCTGCCGATGGGGACGCTGTTCTGGACCTGGACCACCTGGATGTGCGCCCCGGCGACACTCGCCGTCGTGTCGTCGTCGACGCCCGTCCGCCGGCTCACCTTGAGGACCACGTCACGCTTGCGCACCTACGTACAGTTGCAGTGGCGACCGTACTTAATAATCAGTGTATGGAAAATTTGAACAACATCATCATCATCGTTGGCCTACCTTGTCGGCCTTCTTCCTGAGGTGCCTGAGCCTCGGAATCTTGTTCACCGCGCACACCTGCAGGTCCGTCGTGACCTTGAGGTCCACCCCGGCCGGCGGCCCGTGAACGTAGACCTTGGCGTGGCGCGGTGGCTCATCGCCGTCGACACGGAACGAGCCCTTGATCTGGCCCCACTTCCCCGACTCGACCACAGCCACGCCGCCACCGACCGGGCGGCCACCACCGTCGACGCGGACCTCGACGTGAACGGCGTGGGAGCCGTCCACGGCGGCGCCCAGGCCGACCCACCCGGCCACCCGGTACGTTACGTTGGGCCTGATCGGCGCGCGCGAGACCGCGCGGCAGAGCCCGTCCTTGTCGCTCGCGCGGCGCGCGGCCAGGACGTACCGGCCGCTGGGCCTCGGCGCGCGCTGCTGGAATTCGTCCTCGTCAGAGTCGTTGTCGTCGTCGTCGTCGGCGGCGGCGGTGGCCAATGCGGCTGCCAGCGAAGAAAGAGACGCGTCCTCGTCGGCGTGCGCGGAGAGCGTGCACGAGCCGGACGGAGCCCAGCCGGCGAGCCCGTCCTCCGACTCGCCGCAGCTCTCGATGAGGTTCGTGCCGAGGTACCTCGTCGTCTCCTCCTGCGCGCGCCGTTTAGGCGAAAGAGCCATAGACAGTTAGACACATGTGGTGTGCTCGGTGTGCGTGCGTGTTGGAGAGATGGAATAGCTGCCTGTGTGTGTGTGCTGTCGAGAACATCATATCATGACAGCAGTTGGATGCGGGAGGCTTGTCAATGGCCATGGGTCGGACGACAGTTCAGGAACTGCACGTAAGACATCTCCTAAGTACTCGATCGTACTGGGCTGCCTGGATGCTTGGCTTTAAAGCCATGGCAAGCCAGTGACAGCTGCCTGCTTGAACATGAGTGCGCCCAGGACACATCTTTTGTCCAGAAAATTAACACCAAGTTGTTGTGGTTTTCAAATAAGCTAAGGTTTTCGCGCGGCTGGTGAGCAAGCTACCACTGCTGCTGCGGATTACATATATACGTGACAGAACCCAATTAGACTCGATCGACACCGTAATTAATCCTAGTACCTTGTGACTAAGAGAACCATACAGATAATCTGGTATATATATATATGCACTACGCACAAACACATACCTCAGCGAACGCCATATCAATGTCAAACGATTGAATCGAAGGAGATCGAGGCGCGCGCTGGCTGATGACGGATCGAAGAGCGTGTGGTTGCTATGTCTGTGGCTGCTGGCTTAGCTAGTGAGATGGATATACCAAGAGGCATGCAGGGGGGGGGGAGGCAATTTATAAGGATGTGAGCCGGCCGCCGGGGCAAGAGTTCGTTCGGCGATCGCGTTCGCCGCGACGACACAACCAAAAAGCTGGAGTCGCGTGCCGGAATCCGGCACGAGGCGGTAGAAATGAGCCTCCACCACGGCTAGGCCTAGCTAACCTAACCCCGTATCAGCCGCCCTATCTTTTGTATAACACTCAAGTTTGGGCAACGTACGAGCCAGTATACATCGGTCGGTCGGTCCAGTACCACTTGATGTCCAGGCCGGGCGTGTCGCCGACGTGCGGGGCCAGGGCCGGCTCACGGCCCACATCTCAGAGAGACCGCTTGCGTATACACGCAGCCGTGAGCCGTGCGATCGGGGTCGCTCGGATGATTATTACGGAGTGGCTTCGGCTTTGGGAGGAGTAAAACTCGCTCAACCCTTCGGTCGCCGGTGGGCCAATCGCATTGCATGGGAGAACGCCAGTAGGATCGCGACCTGGGCTTTGCAACCAGATACGTATGCCCGATGGGCCCCGTTCGCATGACCTGTCGACTGCATCCTGCTTGCTGCGACGGAGTTGCCGCCCGCCCCCCCCCCACCCCCCCACCCCACACCACCAAAATGCTCAAAGCCTGCGGTGTGATATATTTTTACATACTAATTCAATTATCAATCATCTGTGCTATTTTTAGTGACGGTTACTTAAAAAAACTGCCACTAGAGGTCGTTTTTCTACAGGCGTTTCCTTAAGAAAACCGCATCCATGATTTCTAGTAGCGGTTTTCGTAAGTAACCACCACTAGAAATTATTTTTATCCTTAATTTTTCGAGTTTTTTGAACGATCTCGTATGATAAAACCACCAAAATAAAAGGTTGGTTGTAGTTGACAACTTTTTTATTTGAAATCATTTCGGCTCTCAAAAATTGTATCTAAATTTGCCAAATTTAAAATTCAAATTTTGCAAACGACCTCGGATGAAAAAAGTGTCAAAATGAAAGTTGTAGAACTTCAAAAGTTATTCAATTTGTAGTTAATAACTTTATTATTTGAATTCGTTTAAGGTCTCAAATAAGCAATTTACACTAAGTTGGTTGCAATACGTGGACAATAAAACTACAAATTAGATACAAAGCATGCCATAAGCCGAGTGGTACACGAAGATACATGCGACATTGAGGTCTGGGGGATTCTATTCCTATAAACTGTGTAGCGCGCGAATTTTGTGTGAAAAATGCCGTGACTTGCGACCCGAGACGGTCGGGTGGCCCGAGACCGCTCTTATATAAAATATTTTTTTGCTGTTCTTAAAACCTGTTTTATGTTTCAAAAAATAGTTTTCACTGTGGTTTTATTACGCCGACCGACAATGAAAATTGATTTTTACTAGCGGTCTTCAGTTACCCATCTGTAAAAAATGATGATTTCTAATGATCTACGTACGTGACTAAAATGCTACTGAAACTTTTAGTTTTTAGCATTTTAACCATCTCAAATAATATAACACAAAATTAGGAATTTATGGATCTCATCAAGAGCTACAACACCATACAAGAAACATATGATTTTTCTCAAGAAAACAAAGCAACGAGTCCTGGTACACGATTAATATATTGTTTAAACTTTTTACTATTTTTTAGCATCTTAACAATTTTAACTGAAAAAATCTAGAATTAGAAAGTTATAGATCTCACACTAGTACACAAAAGCTCTATAGATGCTATTGGTAACCCATTTTCACTGGCGTCTATTAGAACCATCAGTGTTAGGGGCCTGTGATATTTTCACTGGCGGTTACTTTCACGCAACCGCCCGTGAAAATATATTTTCATTGGTGGTTCCATAATATCAACCACTAGTCCACTGGCGGTTTTCTGAACTTAGCTGCCGGTTGTGATTTTTCCGCTTTTTTTTTCCCAGAATTTCCACAAAACCCGAATTTAAGATAACCGCTAGTGAAAATGTGTTTTCACTGACGGTTGTTTAATCAGGTCCATAAGTTTTTTTTCTTAACTGGTGTGCGGTTACTGAAACCGCCTGTAAAAATTAGACCTCACCGTAGGCTTAGAGCTGTTTTCTACTGGTGTCAACGTGCTATTATTATTTTTTGCATAAAAATTTATCTTCATCTGAGGTTGTAAAAAATATGATTCTTTAAGATGGAGGCTTGTCATTGACATGTAGATCCTATCGGTCGTGTAAAGCTTTGAACTAGCTAAACCTGCGTTCCGACGACCCATCATTACAACTTTAGGCGTCAAAACTGCATTTCGAGATTTCAATGCAGCTAGATGACGCACCTTTAAGATAACTTTGTAATCTGGCAATAAATTCTACTCAAGATACGCCGTTAATTGGGTCGTCGTTTACATGGCCTTTAACAGATAACTGTCGCCTGCATGCTAGGATAGCGTTGCCGCCGAAGGTTCCAGCCGCCCCATGACTAGCTTGCACGGCCAAGGAAGATTTCTGGTGCGAGCGAGAGCCTGTCCCGTGGACGAACGGAGCAGCTAGCGCAGCGCTGGCTGGTCAGGTCATGGCGTAGCGTCAAGATACAAGAAAACGGGCCGAGAGGCCGCCACACGGCTCGAGCTCGCGTCATTTGCGTTGCGTGCCAGATCGATCGTCGTCCGAAAGCAGCGTGCCGGTAAACCTCTCTCTCTCCCCGTCGTGTTCGGTCCGTCCCGTCATCCGGCGGCCGGTGCATCATTGGGCTCGCGACGATGATCAGTCGATGGAGTCCTCTCCTGTGTGTTCAGTCATCCGGTGCATCATTGGGCTCGCGATGATCAGTCGATGGAGTCCTCTCCTACCTAGCCAGGGGTTTGGCCACCGGATCGATGATCAGCTGGCGGCCGGCGGCTGGCCGGCCGAATTTTCCTTCTGGACGGCACAGCCAAAGCTGCCGGCCCAAGCAACGTCGCAAAATCGTAATGCAATGGAGAGTTCTTGCCCCGGAAGCATCCAAGCCTGCTGCTGCCTACCCATAGCATGCTCCGAAAGCGTATGCATTATGCGGATCGTTAATGCTCAACGAACATGCATATGCAAATCGCAATAACTTCGTATCTTGGCAAGATGGGTCAATTCTTTCGATATTATAGCTTCCTCGCGTTGTCGAACATGTATCTCCATACCCTTATGCTGGTTCAGTTAAGGGTGGATTAAAAGGGATTGAAAGGATTTAATCACCTCCTATTCAAATTTAAATAGAGGATTTAATCTTCTCCAATCCTCCGTAATTCACTTTAAACCCAACAAGGCTTTAGGAATCATTCAATAGACCCTAGCTCTGTAGATCATCATCTACAAGGAAAGATAGGGCCTATTTGGTTCAACTTTTTTTGAGAATCGGAATATGGAAAGAATATAAAAGAGTCCATAAAATTTATGTTGTAGAAAGTAAAGGTTTCCTACTATCGCAACGATTTGACCGATTTTATGTTCACGTTAATTTTGGATGGTTTTGACTAAAGTGATTCTTATATAAGGGGCTAAAAAGCTAGACGTTTGACAGTCTGCATCAGTTTCTGGTGACCAGAAGCGAAAAAAAAACTGAAACAAACAAGACCATAATTTATTGATCACACAAAAAAAATATATCTCAAATTTTTTAAAGAGGTGTTTTGACAACTAAAAGTGACTCTAAAGTATTCATTAGACTTTGCCATTATATTTCTATCATCGAGATGATTAGAAAGAATGATGAAAAAAAATTAGCCTGAACCGGTCTAGCCAATTCCCAAACCGTGAAGACCAGATTTGCCAACCTTCTCAAATGGAAGAACGGATTACGCAATTGTGTTTCTCGCATCGAGCTAATAAAAAAATATGGATCCTCCTCTTGTTTAAATTTGGAAAAAGCTAACGGACACACGTGTGTTTCTCTTGTTACTTACACACGATTTGTGCACGGTTGGATCTGGGATGTGTTCTTTTCTCATCTGTTAGATATATTTCTCTGTCTATATTGTGATGGTGGGAGTGGAGCACAGTGTTTGATTTTTTGGTACTCGGGCGTAGCTCCTCACTTTCCTCATCCCCTTCGAGAAGCTGAGAGATTGAGGGCGGATCGGACTCCTCGACGGTGATTTTCCTGCTCCCATGTCGTTGGCGGCCGGTGAGCTCCCCGGCAGTGATTTTCCTACTCTTGTGTCGTTGGCGGCCGATGGGCTCTTTGGGTGGCGATTTTCCTGTTTTTGTGTCAATGGCGGTAGCGGGCTCCCCTGGTGGCGATTTTCCTACTGTTGTGTCGCTATGTCGTTGGCGGACGGTCGATAATGAGTTGTGCTAGAGGGGGAGGCGCTGTGGTTGCTATCGGTGGGCAACAAGCTGTGTTGAAGGAGGTCGAACTCCCAACGCGATGTGTGGTGGCGGGGACAGTTCAATGACGTTTTCAGTTCCAACCGGCAGCGATGGTGCTGCAGCTTGTGTTGACACGGCCGATCCGGTGAGGGAGCTCTTCCTTTGTTTCAATGTCTTTTGTCTCACTGTCACTGGCAACTGGTTAGTTGAGGCTGGCATTTGGACCTTGCCGGAGTCTAGGGTGTGTGGTCGGTTCTATGAGGATCTGAGGGACTCGAATTTGTTGTTTCACATCTTGGCTAGAGTCGAGCGTTGCTGTTTTGTTTGTTTTTTTTTGCTATGCAGTTTTTTTCGATTTTTGTTTTTTCCTATGTTTTGTCTAATGATTCCGTTTTGTCTGCTGTTGTTATTTTTTTGCTATGCTGCTGCAGAACGTGTCGTGGGTATGGTCTTCAGGTATGGTGCTTGGTCATGGGAGCTTTTTTGTAAGTGCCTATTGAAAGTTGCCTAGAGGGCGAAACTGAAATTTACAAAGTTAATCACAACTACAAGCCGGGTTAGCGTTAGAAATATAATCGAGTCCGAGAGAGGGCGTAAAAACAAATCGCAAGCGAATAAGAAGTGAGACACAATGATTTATTTTACCGAGGTTCGGTTCTCGCAAACCTACTCCCCGTTGAGGTGGTCACAAAGACCGGATCTCTTTCAACCCTTTCCCTCTCTCAAACGGTCCCTCGGACCGAGTGAGCTTCTCTTCTCAATCAAACGGGAACCAAACTTCACCGCAAGGACCACCACACAATTGGTGTCTCTTGCCTTGATTACAATTGAGATGATTGCAAGAAAGAATGAGAAAAAGAAGCAATCCAAGCGCAAGAGCTCAAATGAACACAACAAATCTCTCTCTCTAATCACTAAAGCTTTGTGTGAAGTTGAAAGGGAAATGTGCCTTTGGGCCATTTCTAAGTATTTTGGTGATTGAGTGCCAACGCAAGTGTTTTTGTGTTGATCTATGCAATGTGGTGAACAAAGTGCAAATCAAGTCAAAAGGTATGTTTCTAGACTTAGTACATTGTTTTATGGACTAATGTATTGTGTCTAAGTGCTGGAAACAGGAAAAATTGAATTGGAAATGAGATGACTTTGTTTAGCCAAAGTCTGCTCGGTCTGGGTGCACCGGACTGTCCGGTGGTGCACCGGACAGTGTCCGGTGGTGCCAGGCTGGCTCTGGCAAACAGGCTGCTCTCGGGACTTCGACGGCGGTGTACGACTATAATTCATCGGTCTATCAGGTGGTGCACCGGACTGTCCGGTGAGCCGTTCACAGGCGAACTCGTCGCTCTCAGGAGATGATTAACGGCGTACGGCTAAAATTCACCGGTCTGTCCGGTGGTGCACCGGACTATCCGGTGAGTCAATAGTCAGCCGGGGCAACGGTCGGCCGAGGATTCCGCGCGTAACGCGTGGACGAGCCAACGGTCATATTGGTGCACCGGACTGTCCGGTGTGCACCGGACAGTGTCCGGTGCGCCAACGGCTCTGTCACACCCGGGTTTCGGGGCACCAAGACCCGGGCGCGAACAATCACCAGGTGTGCTGGGACCAAGTCTCACACATATGATAAATCATGGCACAGGATCGAATGTCACATCTTTACTATATAATAGGAGTTCTATACAAAATAAATAAATAATTACATTATAAGGAGACAACGGTCCAGCAACTCAAAGTTGACTGGGAGACGACGGTCTAGACCTCTCACGAACACATCGCAGCATCCTCCATGCGCCTCATCCTGCGGTACCTGTTCTTGACCTGGGGGGGGTGTGAGACAGCAAGAGTGAGCTCACATACGTTCATAGCTCAACAAGTTGTGGGGAATAATGTGCATGAACTCGCCAAAGGTGGGAGCTCACGTGAAGTGTAAGGCTTACCAAAGAGGATGGTTAGAGCTGAGCATTGCTTTTAAAGTTGGTCAAAATTTTATTAGCAGTTACTAAGTATAAGTAAATACCAACCCAATTAAATAGTAGAACAAAAGTAACAACATCACCTGCAATGCAATGCATATGACAAATTGAATTTAGTTCCATAAATTAATCATGTGAGGGTCCGAGCTGCTCATGACTGTGAGCACGGCTAGTATACCAGTTTTACACTCTGCAGAGGTTGCGCATCTTTACCCACAAGTCATGTTACCCATCTGCTAAGGGATCGCGACTTCCCATACACCTCTACCGAGGAGGCGAGGCAGGGTAACACTACGAGGCCTTTACAAAGTTCCACTAGCTTCAGAAAACCCGCTACAGTTTATAGGAAGCTCCAATGCAGGGTTCTTGCCTGACCGCCATCGCAGCAAAATCAACCAAGGACCTCCCTACACTGACCACTCCCCTACTGCCCTTGCCCCTTTCGGGTAAGGTAGTCCTCCACTAGCTTTCCTAATTAATCAGCCAAGGGCGTCCATAAACCCTTGTGGTAGCACTGTTTTCCCGGGTGGTCGCTCCATGTTCCAATTAACATAATGATCTTATCATGAACAGTGATAATAAACAGATAATAAAAGTGTGATCATGAATAATGTATCTTCATACCCAAAACCAGATAAAGCACTAGCAAGTACTACCAAAAAAAGTTCAGTGGTAAACAAGGTATAAAGATAATCAAACTAGGGTAACCTATTGGGTCCCATCAAAATTAACCTATGCAGATCATTATGATTAATCAGAACATGAGTAGGTAAAAAGAAGTGATCAAGGGCACAACTTGCCTGGGACTTGAGATTCCAGGTATCAACTTGCTCTTCAGATGACACGTGTCCTCACTGCTAAACGTAGTAATACAGACAAACACGGTATAGGCAAAATGAACATCACACCAAACATAAGATCAAACTGCATAATAATATTCTACGCTGCTTAACAAGATTGTAGGAACAAGAAACGCTAAATTCGGAGCTACGGTTATTAAGTTATGAATTTCCGAAATTATTTAGTGCTTAGAATAGATTAATCCAAATGAATAATTTTAATTCAAGATTCATGGCTAAACAGTGTTACTAGTTGGTAGGCAATATTAATACAAAATTAATGAAACTAGAATGGATCAAAACGGAATTACGGTTATTGAGTTATGAATTTCTGAAATTATTTAACACCTAGAATAAATTAATTCAATTGAAAAATTTTAATTTAAGTTTCATGGTCAAACAAAGGTACTAGGTGATAAACAATATTAATACAAAACTATTGCAACTGGAATGACTCAAATTGAAGCTAAAATGGATTTAATATGATTTATTCAAGTTTCTGGATTTATTTTTGTACTAAAAATCAATTTCCTAAACTATTTATTTATTTTTATTACACTCTGGACCGCGCAACAAATTCTGTAGAGTATAGGGGCCCCTGCGTAAGTGTTTTCAAGACTCAGAACAACATCCGCATGGACGGCGGGTTTATTCATCAATACTACAAGGACTCTTTTGCAAGATGAGCTATGCGAAAGGGTATGGGGGTTTTCTGATCGTCAGATCCAAAGTCGAGGGCGCAGATTAGACTGGCCATTAAATGAACCGGTACGCTACGCCCGCGCTTGGATCACGATCCTGCGGTCTAGATTTTTAATAACCCGCGGCAACCCAGGATCGCCCGATCCCATTCCAACAGCCTAGATCAATCCATCGAAGCGGTATGCGTTGTTTCTAATCTCAGCCGTCCAGAGAACAATCAACGGACGAAGTGCATCTCCCCCAAACGAGATAGACGACGACGGCGCACGACCCGCCCGGGGCGGCTCTCCACCGGCGCACGACAATTCCGGCCATCCCGACCTTTATTTTCTAATTCATCAGCTCCTCGCCCAATTGACGAAGTTATGAACTTGCTTCCCCTACCAAATTCTACCGTCATCGAGTATAGGTGATAGTCGCCTAGAGGGGGGGGGGGGTGAATAGGGCGAAACTGAAATTCTCAAAAATAAACACAACTACAAGCCGGGTTAGCGTTAGAAATGTAATTGAGTCCGCGAGAGAGGGCGCAAAACAAATCGCAAGCAAATGAAGAGTGTGACACGCGGATTTGTTTTACCGAGGTTCGGTTCTCTCAAACCTACTCCCCGTTGAGGAGGCCACAAAGGCCGGGTCTCTTTCAACCCTTCCCTCTCTCAAACAATCCCACGGATCGAGTGAGCTTTCTCTTCTTCTCAATCAAACGGGAACAAAGCTTCCCCGCAAGGGCCACCACACAATTGGTGCCTCTTGCCTTGGTTACAATTGAGTTTGATCACAAGAACAAGTGAGGAAGAAAAGAATGCGATCCAAGCGCAAGAGCTCGAAAGAACACAAGCAAATCACTCTCTCTAGTCACTATGGTGTTGTGTGGAATTTGGAGAGGACTTGATCTATTTGGTGTGTCTAGAATTGAATGCTAGAGCTCTTGTAGTAGTTGAGAAGTGAAAAACTTGGATGGCAATGAATGTGGGGTGGTTGGGGTATTTATAGCCCCAACCACCAAAAGTGACCGTTGCTGGAAGCTGTCTGTTCGATGGCACACCGGACAGTCCGGTGCACACCGGACAGTCCGGTGCCCCTGCCACGTCACCATTGCCGTTGGATTCTGACCGTTGGAGCTTCTGACTTCTGGGCCCTCCTGGGTGTCCGGTGCACACCAGACATGTACTGTTTGATGTCCGATGCACCGGTATGGGCGATCCTGACGTCTGCGCGCGCTGCGCGCGCATTAAATGCACCGCAGGGAGCCGTTGGCGCCGCAGAGAGCCGTTGCTCCGCTGGCACACCGGACAGTCCGGTGCACACCGGACAGTCCGGTGAATTTTAGCGGAGCGGCTGCCGCGCGAACCCGAGGCTGGCGAGTTCCGGAGACCGCGCTTCCTTGGAGCACCGGACATGTCCGGTGCACACCGGACAGTCCGGTGAATTATAGCGCGCCGGCTTCCGAGAATTCCCGAGGGCGAAGAGTTTGAGTTGGAGTCCTCTGGGCGCACCGGACACTGTCCGGTGCACACCGGACAGTCCGGTGCCTCTAGCCAGAGGTGCCCTCGGTTGCCCCCTTGCTCCTTTGTTGAATCCAACACTTGGTCTTTTTATTGACTGAATGTGAACCTTTTGCACTTGTATAACTTATGCACTAGAGTAAACTAGTTAGTCCAATATTTGTGTTGGACAATTCAACCACCAAAATTATTTAGGAACTAGGTGTAAGCCTAATTCCCTTTCAATCTCCCCCTTTTTGGTGATTGATGCCAACACAAACCAAAGCAAATATAGAAGTGCATAATTAAACTAGTTTGCATAATGTAAGTGCAAAGGTTGCTTGGAATTGAGCCAATATAAATATTTATGTGATGCGCATGGATGGTTTCTTTGTTTTTGACATATTGGACCACATTTACACCAAGAGTTTTGTTTTTGCAAATTCTTTTGTAAATTCTTTTCAAAGTCCTTTTGCAAGATAGTCAAAGGTAAATGAATAAGATTTTGCAAAGCATTTTCAAGATTTGAAATTTTCTTCCTTTGTTCAAATGCTTTTCCTTTGACTAAACAAAACTCCCCCTCAAATAAGGTCTCCTCTTAGTGTTCAAGAGGGTTTTAAGACATCAATTTTGAAAATACTAGTTGCTCCTCCTTTAGAACACAAAGAGGTACCAATTTTGAAATTTACCAATAAAATCATCAAATTTATAAAGTTAGGTGGTGGTGCGGTCCTTTTGCTTTGGGCTCATATTTTCTCCCCCTTTGGCATGAATCGCCAAAAACGGAATCATTAGAGCCCAATGAAGTACATTCTCCCCCTTTGGCCATAAAATGAAAGAGTGAAGATTATACCAAAGTTGGAGAGATGATGCGGAGCGACGGCGAAGGATGAGTAGTAGAGTGGAGTGGAAGCCTTTTTCTTCGCCGAAGACTCCTATTCCCTTTCAATATACCTATGACTTGGTTTGAAATACACTTGAAAACACATTAGTCATAGCATATATAAAAGAGACATGATCAAAGGTATATTCATGTGCTATGTGTGCAAGTTTAGCAAAAGAAATTCCTAGAATCAAGAATATTGAGCTCATGCCTAAGTCGGGTAAAAGATTGTTCATCAAGTGGCTTGGTAAAGATATCGGCTAATTGATCTTTAGTGTTAATGTAAGAAATCTCGATATCCCCCTTTTGTTGGTGATCCCGAAGAAAATGATACCGAATGGCTATGTGCTTAGTGCGGCTATGCTCGACGGGATTGTCGGCCATTTTGATTGCACTCTCATTGTCACATAGCAAAGGGACTTTGGTTAATTTGTAACCGTAGTCCCGCAGGGTTTGCCTCATCCAAAGCAATTGCGCGCAACAATGGCCTGCGGCAATGTACTCGGCTTCGGCGGTAGAAAGAGCGACCGAATTTTGCTTCTTTGAAGCCCATGACACCAAGGATCTTCCCAAGAACTGGCAAGTCCCCGATGTGCTCTTCCTATTAATCCTACACCCCGCCCAATCGGCATCCGAATACCCAATCAAATCAAAAGTGGATCCCCGAGGGTACCAAAGCCCAAACTTAGGAGTATAAGCTAAATATCTCAAGATTCGTTTTACGGCCGTAAGGTGTGATTCCTTAGGGTCGGCTTGGAATCTTGCACACATGCATACGGAAAGCATAATGTCCGGTCGAGATGCACATAAATAAAGCAATGAACCAATCATCGACCGGTATACCTTTTGATCCACGGACTTACCTCCCGTGTCGAGGTCGAGATGCCCATTTGTTCCCATGGGTGTCTTGATGGGCTTGGCATCCTTCATTCCAAACTTGCTTAGAATATCTTGAGTATACTTTGTTTGGCTGATGAAGGTGCCCTCTTGGAGTTGCTTGACTTGAAATCCTAGAAAATACTTCAACTCCCCCATCATCGACATCTCGAATTTTTGTGTCATGATCCTACTAAATTCTTCACATGTAGATTTGTTAGTAGACCCAAATATGATATCATCAACATAAATTTGGCATACAAACAAATCATTGTTAAGAGTCTTAGTGAATAAAGTAGGATCGGCCTTGCCGACTTTGAAGCCATTAGTAATAAGGAAATCTCTAAGGCATTCATACCATGCTCTTGGGGCTTGCTTGAGCCCATAAAGCGCCTTAGAGAGCCTATAAACATGGTTAGGGTACTCACTATCTTCAAAGCCGGGAGGTTGCTCAACATAGACCTCCTCCTTGATTGGTCCATTGAGGAAGGCACTCTTCACGTCCATTTGGTAGAGCTTGAAGCCATGGTAAGTAGCATAGGCTAATAATATACGAATTGACTCTAGCCTAGCTACGGGTGCATAGGTTTCACCAAAATCCAAACCTTCGACTTGTGAATACCCCTTGGCCACGAGTCGAGCTTTGTTCCTAGTCACCACACCATGCTCGTCTTGCTTGTTGCGGAAAACCCACTTGGTTCCTACAACATTTTGGTTAGGACGTGGAACTAAGTGCCATACCTCGTTCCTCGTGAAATTGTTGAGCTCCTCTTGCATCGCCATCACCCAATCCGAATCTTGAAGTGCTTCCTCTACCCTGTGTGGCTCAATAGAGGAAACAAAAGAGTAATGTTCACAAAAATGAGCAACACGAGATCGAGTAGTTACCCCCTTAAGAATATCGCCGAGGATGGTGTCGACGGGGTGATCTCGTTGTATTGCTTGGTGGACTCTTGGGTGTGGCGGCCTTGGTTGTTCATCCTCCTTGTCTTCATCATTTGCATCTCCCCCTTGATCGTTGCCGTCATTTTGAGGTGGCTCATCTTCTTGTTCAACATCTTGAGCCTCATCCTCAATTTGTGTCGGTGGAGATGCTTGCATGGAGGAGGATGGTTGATCTTGTGCATGTGGAGGCTCTTCGGATTCCTTAGGACACACATTCCCAATGGACATGTTCCTTAGCGCTATGCATGGAGCCTGTTCTTCACCTATCTCATCAAGATCAACTTGCTCTACTTGAGAGCCATTAGTCTCATCAAACACAACGTCACAAGAAACTTCAACAAGTCCTGAGGACTTGTTAAAGACTCTATATGCCCTTGTGTTTGAGTCATATCCTAGTAAAAAGCCTTCTACAGTTTTAGGAGCAAATTTAGATTTTCTACCTCTTTTGACAAGAATGAAACATTTGCTACCAAAAACTCTAAAATATGAAATATTTGGCTTTTTACCGGTTAGGAGTTCATAAGATGTCTTCTTGAGGATTCGGTGAAGATATAACCGGTTGATGGCGTAGCAGGCGGTGTTGACCGCCTCGGCCCAAAACCGATCCGGTGTCTTGTACTCATCAAGCATGGTTCTTGCCATGTCCAATAGAGTTCGATTCTTCCTCTCCACTACACCATTTTGTTGTGGAGTGTAGGGAGAAGAGAACTCATGCTTGATGCCCTCCTCCTCAAGGAAGCCTTCGATTTGAGAGTTCTTGAACTCCGTCCCGTTGTCGCTTCTAATTTTCTTGATCCTTAAGCCGAACTCATTTTGAGCCCGTCTCAAGAATCCCTTTAAAGTTTCTTGGGTATGAGATTTGTCCTGCAAAAAGAACACCCAAGTGAAGCGAGAATAATCATCCACAATTACAAGGCAATACTTACTACCGCCGATGCTTATGTAAGCGATCGGGCCGAATAAATCCATGTGTAGGAGCTCCAGCGGCCTGTCGGTAGTCATGACATTTTTGTGTGGATGATGGACACCAACTTGCTTCCCGGCTTGGCATGCACTACAAATCCTGTCTTTCTCAAAATGAACATTAGTTAGTCCTAAAATGTGTTCTCCCTTTAGAAGCTTGTGAAGATTCTTCATTCCAACATGGGCTAGTCGGCGGTGCCAGAGCCAACCCAAGTTAGTCTTAGCAATCAAGCAAGTGTCGAGTTCAGCTCTATCAAAATCAACCAGGTATAGCTGACCCTCTAACACTCCCTTAAATGCTATTGAATCATCACTTCTTCTAAAGACAGTAACACCTATATCAGTAAAAAGACAGTTGTAGCCCATTTGACACAATTGGGATACAGAAAGCAAATTGTAATCTAAAGAGTCTACAAGAAAAACATTGGAAATAGTATGGTCAGGTGATATAGCAATTTTACCCAATCCTTTGACCAAACCTTGATTTCCATCCCCGAATGTAATAGCTCGTTGGGGATCTTGGTTTTTCTCATATGAGGAGAACATCCTTTTCTCCCCTGTCATGTGGTTTGTGCACCCGCTGTCGAGTATCCAACTTGAGCCCCCGGATGCATAAACCTACAAAACAAGTTTAGTTCTTTGTTTTAGGTACCCAAACGGTTTTGGGTCCTTTGGCATTAGAAACGAGAACCTTGGGTACCCAAACACAAGTCTTGGAGCCCTTGTGTTTGCCCCCAACAATTTTGGCAACTATCTTGCCGGATTTGTTAGTCAAAACATAAGATGCATCAAAAGTTTTAAATGAAATGCTATGATCATTTGATGCATTAGGAATTTTCTTTCTAGGTAACTTGGCACGGGTTGGTTGCCTAGAACTAGATGTCTCACCCTTATACATGAAAGCATGATTAGGGCCAGAGTGAGACTTCCTAGAATGAATTTTCCTAATCTTGCTCTCAGGATAGCCGGCAGGGTACAAAATGTAACCCTCGTTATCCTGAGGCATGGGAGCCTTGCCCTTAACAAAGTTAGATAAGTTCTTTGGAGGGGCATTAATTTTGACATTGTCTCCCTTTTGGAAGCCAATGCCATCCTTAATGCCAGGGCGTCTCCCATTATAGAGCATGCTTCTAGCCAATTTAAATTTTTCATTTTCTAAGTCATGCTCTCTAATTTTAGCATTAAGTTGTGCTATGTGATCATTTTGGTTTTTAATTAAGGCAAGGTGATCATGGATAGCATCAACATTAATATCTCTACATCTAGTACAAATGGAAATATGCTCAGTAGATGTAGAAGGTTTGCAAGATTTCAATTCAATGACCTTAGCATGCAACAAATCATTCTTAGTTCTAAGGTCCGAAATAGTAGCATTGCAAACATCAAAATTCTTAGCCTTAGCAATTAATTTCTCATTCTCATTTCTAAGGCTAGCAAGAGAAATATTTAATTCTTCAATCCTAGCAAGCAAATCATCATTATCATTTCTAGGAATTGAAACATTGCAAATATGAGAATCAACCTTAGCTATCAAATTAGCACTTTCATTTCTAAGGTTGTCTATAGTCTCATGGCAAGTACTTAGCTCACTAGACAATTTTTCACATTTTTCTATTGCTAGAGCATAAGCATTTTTAACCTTAACATGCTTCTTATTTTCTTTAATAAGGAAGTCCTCTTGAGAATCCAAGAGATCGTCCTTCTCATGTATAGCACTAATCAATTCATTTAATTTTTCCTTTTGTTGCATGTTGAGGTTAGCAAAAAGAATGCGCAAATTATCCTCCTCATTTTTATCATCATCCTCATCACTAGATGTTTCATATTTAGTGGAGGACTTTGATTTTACCTTCTTTTTGCCGTCCTTGGCCATGAGACACTTGTGGCCGACGTTGGGGAAGAGGAGGCCTTTGGTGACGGCGATGTTGGCGGCGTCCTCGTCGTCGGAGGAGTCGCTTGAGCTTTCGTCGGAGTCCCACTCCCGACAAACATGGGCATCGCCGCCCTTCTTCTTGTAGTACTTCTTCTTTTCTTTCCTCTTTCCCTTCTTGTCGTCGCCCCTGTCACTGTCACTGGACATAGGACATTTTGCAATAAAATGACCGGGCTTACCACACTTGTAGCAAACCTTCTTGGAACGGGATTTGTAATCCTTCCCCTTCCGTTGCTTGAGGATTTGCCTAAAGCTTTTGATGATTAGGGCCATCTCCTCGTTGTCGAGCTTGGAGGCGTCAATTGGTTGTCTACTTGATGTAGACTCCTCCTTTTTCTCCTCCGTTGCCTTGAAGGCCACCGGTTGCGCCTCGGATGTGGAAGGCTCGTCAAGCTTGTTGATCTTCTTGGAGCCCTTAATCATGCATTCAAAGCTTACAAAATTCCCGATAACTTCCTCGGGGGTCATTAGTGGATATCTAGGATTGCCACGAATTAATTGAACTTGCGTGGGGTTAAGGAAAATAAGGGCTCTTAGAATAACCTTAACCACCTCGTGGTCATCCCATTTTGCGCTCCCGAGGTTGCGCACTTGGTTCACCAAGGTCTTGAGCCGGTTGTACATGTCTTGTGGCTCCTCCCCTTGGCGAAGACGAAAGCGACCGAGCTCCCCCTCGATCGTTTCCCGTTTGGTGATTTTGGTGAGTTCATCACCTTCGTGCGCCGTCTTGAGTAGGTCCCAAATCTCCTTTGCGTTCTTCAACCCTTGCACCTTGTTGTATTCCTCCTTGCTTAGTGAGGCAAGGAGAATGGTTGCGGCTTGGGAGTTGAAGTGCTCGATTTGGGCCACTTCATCCGTGTCATAGTCCTCATCCCCTACGGATGGTACCTGTACACCATACTCAACAACATCCCATATACTTTTGTGGAGAGAGGTTAGATGAAATCGCATTAAATTACTCCACATAGCATAATCTTCACCATTAAAAGTTGGTGGTTTGCCTAATGGGACGGAAAGTAAAGGTGTATGTTTAGGAATGCGAGGGTAGCGTAGGGGAATCTTACTATACTTCTTACGCTCTTGGCGTTTAGAAGTGACGGACGCCGCGTCGGAGCCGGAGGTGGATGTCGATGAAGTGTCGGTCTCGTAGTAGACCACCTTCCTCATCCTTTTGTGCTTGTCCCCACTCCGATGCGGCTTGTGAGAAGAAGATTTTTCCTTCTTCTCCTTGTGGTGAGAAGAGGAAGATCTTTTCTCCTTCCGCTTGGAGGAGTTCTTCTTCTTCTCCCTTCTCTTGGTGCGGGACTCTTCCGATGAAGTGCTCCCTTGGCTTGTAGTGGGCTTGTTATCGCCGGTCTCCATCTCCCTCTTGGTGTGATCTCCCGACATTACTTCGAGCGGTTAGGCTCTAATGAAGCACCGGGCTCTGATACCAATTGATAGTCGCCTAGAGGGGGGTGAATAGGGCGAAACTGAAATTCTCAAAAATAAACACAACTACAAGCCGGGTTAGCGTTAGAAATGTAATTGAGTCCGCGAGAGAGGGCGCAAAACAAATCGCAAGCAAATGAAGAGTGTGACACGCGGATTTGTTTTACCGAGGTTCGGTTCTCTCAAACCTACTCCCCGTTGAGGAGGCCACAAAGGCCGGGTCTCTTTCAACCCTTCCCTCTCTCAAACGATCCCACGGATCGAGTGAGCTTTCTCTTCTTCTCAATCAAACGGGAACAAAGCTTCCCCGCAAGGGCCACCACACAATTGGTGCCTCTTGCCTTGGTTACAATTGAGTTTGATCACAAGAACAAGTGAGGAAGAAAAGAATGCGATCCAAGCGCAAGAGCTCGAAAGAACACAAGCAAATCACTCTCTCTAGTCACTATGGTGTTGTGTGGAATTTGGAGAGGACTTGATCTATTTGGTGTGTCTAGAATTGAATGCTAGAGCTCTTGTAGTAGTTGAGAAGTGAAAAACTTGGATGGCAATGAATGTGGGGTGGTTGGGGTATTTATAGCCCCAACCACCAAAAGTGACCGTTGCTGGAAGCTGTCTGTTCGATGGCACACCGGACAGTCCGGTGCACACCGGACAGTCCGGTGCCCCTGCCACGTCACCATTGCCGTTGGATTCTGACCGTTGGAGCTTCTGACTTCTGGGCCCTCCTGGGTGTCCGGTGCACACCGGACATGTACTGTTTGATGTCCGGTGCACCGGTATGGGCGATCCTGACGTCTGCGCGCGCTGCGCGCGCATTAAATGCACCGCAGGGAGCCGTTGGCGCCGCAGAGAGCCGTTGCTCCGCTGGCACACCGGACAGTCCGATGCACACCGGACAGTCCGGTGAATTTTAGCGGAGCGGCTGCCGCGCGAACCCGAGGCTGGCGAGTTCCGGAGACCGCGCTTCCTTGGAGCACCGGACATGTCCGGTGCACACCGGACAGTCCGGTGAATTATAGCGCGCCGGCTTCCGAGAATTCCCGAGGGCGAAGAGTTTGAGTTGGAGTCCTCTGGGCGCACCGGACACTGTCCGGTGCACACCGGACAGTCCGGTGCCTCTAGCCAGAGGTGCCCTCGGTTGCCCCCTTGCTCCTTTGTTGAATCCAACACTTGGTCTTTTTATTGACTGAATGTGAACCTTTTGCACCTGTATAACTTATGCACTAGAGTAAACTAGTTAGTCCAATATTTGTGTTGGACAATTCAACCACCAAAATTATTTAGGAACTAGGTGTAAGCCTAATTCCCTTTCAATAGGGCTCGGTCCACGGCGCATGGCGGAAATGCGCCGCCGACAATCAATTCCGGTTACGGACTGGGTGTTCCCGAGCCTAACCAGATGGAACACCACTGGGGAAGGAGAAAGAGGTGCAGCGAATTCGTCCTCACCAGAGACCGACGCGTAGACCCCCCAGCACCGGAGCGGAGCAGATCCGCGGTTCTTCCTTGCGACGGTGGATGGCGCCGGATAAGCTCGGTGTCAACACAGTGGAATCTGAGGGAGGAATCGCGGAGAAGATGGTGACCCGGCGATGGGTTCTCGGCTTCCCAGGTGTTTTCCCCCGCGCACCAGACGAAGTTGCGGTCGGAAACCACGACAGCGGCTGCGCTTCCACTCTCTCTCTCTCTCGATTCGTTCTGCCAGTGCGACGGCAATGCAGCCACATCATTTCTCTCTCCACTATGGCGAACGCTAGTTTCCCACGTATGGTCATGGAAGCAAGGAACCCAGCAGCAGGCTTATGTAGTCGTAGGATGGAGTCCGGCCCCGAGATCCCAGTCCGAAAAGATCCGGGTCCGGCGGCGATGGCTTCGGCGGGCGACCAGGAGGTCGTTGCTTCGACTAAGAGCTAGGGGAGTACGCGATTTGGGCGGAGGAGAGCACGGATTCCGCGTGCCACGCGCGGGTTGTTGCTGTGCGCCGGAGTTCAGCTTGGAGTCCCCTGGTGCACCGGACACTGTCCGGTGCCACACCGGACAGTCCGGTGCGCCAAACCAGGGCACACTTCGGTTGTCCCTTGCTCTCTTTGTTTGAACGCATTCTTGGTCTTTTTATTGACTTATGGTGAACCTTTGGCACCTGTAGAACTTATAGACTAGAGCAAACTAGTTAGTCCAATTATTTGTGTTGGGCAATTCAACCACCAAAATCAATTAGGAAATAGGTGTAAGCCTAATTCCCTTTCACCTATCATTGGTTGAGATAACATACACTGAATCCACTTCGACATATAGGCTAAGTGTTTGCAGACTGGAGAGACCTTCATCATTAAGAAGGATGTTTCTTTTTTATTGTCTGATGTTGCTATTTAATTTTTTTGCTATGCAGTTTTTTGATTTTTGTTGGTTATGTTTTGTCTAATGTTTCTTTTTTGTCTGTCGTTGCAATTTTGTTTTTTTTGCTAGGCAACTTTTTCGATTTTTGTTTTTTCTATGTTTTGTCTAACGATTCTGTTTTTTGTCTGCTGTTGTTATTTTGTTTTTTCTATGCCGTTGGCAGAACGTGTTGTGGGTATGGTCTCCAGGTATGGTGCTTGGTCATGGGAGCTTTTTTGTACGTGCCTATCATTGGTTGAGATAACATGCACTGAATCTACTTCGACATGTAGGCTAAGTGTTTGTAGACTGGAGAGACCTTCGTCATTAAGAAGGTCTAATCCTTGTCTCGCTGGCTCTTATTTATACGAAGTCGAAATATATTGTTTTATGAACCTCTCATTATGTACTATGATGCATTTGTTTTTGGTTACTGCAAGGGGGACATGTATGTTCACTTTTTTTTCTAAAACTCCATCCCTTGACTGACCTAAAATAAAGTTGTGTCCTCTGCATTTTTAAGGGTTGTTACATGTGCATTTTCATTGGTTTCTGTGAGAGGGGGTCATGTATGTCTACTTTTTTCTGAAACCGCACCCTCGACTCACCTGAACTCCATCCCTCACTTGTTTGTATTGAATTTTTCTCACATCCAAATAGAAGTGCTTGTCATTATCACATTGTCAATTGAAACCTGTTTTATGAATCTCCGAAGATTGGTGCTCAGAAAAAGATTACTGATGTATGTTTGCTTTCTCTATAATTCTCTGTTGTATCAAGTTCAATTTTTTGCCATTGATGTATGAATGACCGAGTCATGATTTCTTATTTTCATGTTGAAATACACTGTGTCAGATTAGGCAAATTGCACATGAATCGAGTGGGGAAATGTCGTATGGAGGGGGACGTCAGCCAGCATTCTTGAGAACATTTAGCCAGAGGCTTAGCAGGTTTGTGGTTGTGTTCAAGTGTTCTCATTTTGTCAGCAGGACCCATACACATGGATCTTCTAACTGTTTTTATTGTATTTTCTAGGTGTTTCAATGATGCTGCAAGGTGATGGTTGGTCTCAAATGAGCAATGATGGTGTTGAGGATGTTACTATTGTTATCGACTCTTTCTCCAAACAAACTTATTGGTTCTCATGTCAACTCCTCTCAGATGTTTGCTGCAGTTGAAGGTGGTCTCTTGTGTGTGAAGGTATCAATGATGCTTCAGGTTTAAACTATTATCCATCCAGTTTTAGTTTCAAGTTTGTGTTCATGTTTGATGTTATAGACTTCATGAGATGCTCTTGTATATTCTGAGTTGTTTTATTTTTCCTAGTTTTTGTGATGTACTATCATTATTTTCTTGCTATCTATTTTGATCTTTTTGCTTTTGGTGGTTTATAGGTCAATTCAAGGAAATAGACTGTGTTTTGGCAAAATTCCAGAAGTCACTATTATGTTAGTTCTAGAAAAAATTGTGTTTTTTGTAAGTTTTTTTCTCATTTTCATCCATCCTTCACAAAAAACAAGGCATCATGTTATACATTAACACAACTCTTTGTATATTTTTTTGTGTATAATAGGTCATTTTTTTATTTTATAGAGTATTTTTATTTGTGACCATTAGATCTCGATCTAGCGAATATGAATGTGTGTGTTTTGTGTTTGCAAAACACACATTTTTACCTCAAAACATAATCTGTGTGTTTTTGCATCTAAAAACATACATGTGTTTCTAGAGTATAAAATACCCATGTGCTGTATAGATAAGCCCTTAAATTTTGGATAAAATGAGCACAAATTTTCAAATATTTGTGCACTAGGCTCCTCAATTTGGGAACTGACTAGGCCAGTTTGCCTGCCTGTATGGCTGCCCCATTCCCTTGAACACTGACGAGGCTAGTTTTTTCCCCATATTGATTGGTTTGTAAATTAGTTTCAGATCTATTTTTGACATGTGAAACTTAATGATTACAATATGAACTTGTTTTTACTCAGATTAGACCACCCTCTGTATAAATGGGAGGACCACGTCTAATTAAGAGGTCCAACATCCAATTAAACAAAAATCAATCGAGTACCTCTCTTTGCACTTTTAACCACACTTTATTATTCATTCCTCGATCCGATGACCAAGAATGACGCTTTAACCTTGTTGGCCGACTAGGTAACCTACTGGTGTCCTTGCCCTGCCGAGCTCCCTCTTGGCAATAGCGATTTGAAGCATAACATGTGGTGATTGCCTCGGCCAAAAACCTCTTCGCTGTGTTATACCAATTACTCACGGTCTTTGCAAGAGTGATTAATGTCCTATTTTTCCTCTCAACAACACCATTTTGTTGAGGGGTGCATGTTGTGGAAACCTTATGCTTGATCTAATTTTGTCACAATATTCTTGAATGTTTATGTTGTAAAACTCGTTTTCATTGTCACTTCTTATCTTCTTGATTTTGCAATCAAACTCATTTTATGCTTTTTTGGCAAATCTCTTGAATATTGATGTAACTTTGGACTTCTCTTAAAGGTAGACCTAGAGATGGCAATGGGTAAATACCCACAGGTATTATCCCATACCTATACCTACGAAGAAAAAATAGCCACGTCGGGTATCAACTGGTGGGTATGAATTTACCCCCATACTCATACCCATGTGGGTATGAGTCACCCGTACCCACAAAGAATAAACATCTATATTATACAAATGTAAAGTATATCCATCTAAATACCATTACAAAATTTTTAGCATCATTCAATCATCTATTCAAGAACACCATAGATAATTGGATAAAGTAGCAATACTAGGATAGTACTGCATAACACATTACATGTTCCATTACATGGTCATCAAATAGTTGTTAAGCCTTTAGCTGCCTTCTATGCAATTATCACCCACAAGGTTTGAAAGAAAAATGTGCCCTTGGGCTATTTCTAAGTGTTTTGGTGATTAAATGTCCAACCCATCACTTTGAACTAACATGCTACTGTGAGTATGAGCACAGGGTCAAAGAGAAGCAAACTGAGAGTGATAGGAGTGAATTGAACATTCTATTATTTTGGAAAAACAAAGGTATGGTTCTAGCACTTAGTCAATTGTGTTGTGTACTAATTATATTTGTCTAAGTGCTAGGAGGCTTCCCAAATCGAGATAAAACAAAATGGAAAGGTTTGGCTCAAGCTAGCCAAACCTGCACCAACTTGAGGTGCACCGGATTGTCCGGTGCCCAAGCTGGAGCCCCAGTGAATAGGCCGCTCTCTAGAAAACAGAAGGGCATCGCGGCTATAATTTGTCGGACTGTCCAGTGTGCACCGGACTGTCCGGTGTGTCAGCCGCGTGCCTAGCCAATGGTCGGCTTCGCCAAACAAGGAAGGAGATCAACACTGTTCATTATTCGGTGTTGCATCGGATAGTCTGGTGTGCTGACGGACAGAAGGCAATCAAGGCCTTTCAAATGGTGCTCCAACGGCTCCTAGGACCCTTGGGGCTATAAAAGGGACCCTAGGCGCATGGAGCAGTACATAAAGCATCTATTGAACATCCTACAACACCAAGACATCGCACCTACGCCTTTGCCTTGCTAGATAGAGATTTGAGCATGTGTTTTGAGTTGTAACTCCACTATGTTGTTTTTGTGCTCCTCTCTCTCGACTTGTGTGCGTGTGTTGCTGCAAGTTTGTCTCTTATGTGTGTCTCTACTTCCCTCTTACTCTTGTGTTTATTTGGGATCAATTGTGTGTAAGGCATGAGAGATTCCAATTTATGGAGATTCCTCACAATGGGAAAAACTTAAGATAAGAAAGAGAACTGTGATACTCAAGTTGATCATTGGATCACTTGAGAGGAGTTGAGTGCAACCCTCGTCCATTGTGACGGCACAACGTGGAGTAGGCAAGCATTTTATGCTTGACCGAACCACAGGATAAAAATCGTTGTGTCACTTGTTTACTTTACTTTACTACGATTATATTCTTTCTAGCACTTCACTTAATTTACAATATTGCTCTAAGTTTAATACCCATATTGTGAGAGCAATTAAGTGAAGAAGTTGTCTCCTCTCATACTCTTCATTCGAACTTGGTTTTCGATCTCACTAATCCATTTTAGACCAAGTTTATTTTATAAAGTTGTTTTTACAGGATCACCTATTCAACCCCCCTCTAGGTGCTCTCAAGGTTGTTAAATAGTCAAAAGAAATGGATGACTGATGCCCAAGTTCATGCTTTTGGGCTAAGTTTATACCGGGTATTTTATATCGACGTGTTAACGGGTATGAGTGAGGGTGGAACGTTCTAATACTCGTTTACCCATTGGGTGAAGATTTTTGCCCAATAAAATACCCATGGGCAGAACATTTAGACCATATACATATCGTAATAGAGTAAATACCCATCGGGTATCGGGTCTCGGGTACCCATTGTCATCTCTAGATAGAACACCCAAGTCTATCTTGAATAATCATACACATATGATGTTGGACCAAACAAGTCCATGTGAAGGATCTCTAGTGGCCTTAATGTTGATATGAAAGCTTTTGTAGTATGTGTATTTGCAACTTGCTTGTTGGCTTGACATGCACTACAAAGCTTATCCTTTTCAAATACCATATCCTTCAATCCTCAAACAATTTATTTCTTCAATATTTTCTTGAGTGTCCTCATTCCAACATGAGCATGGATTCTAATTCATAACCACCTAAGTGAAGTTTTGGCGCATACCCATGTTTTCAAGTTAGCATCTCTAGAAGTGAAGTCCACTAAATATAGATTATTGTATATAAATCCCTTGAACATAACTTGGTTATCATCTACTCATACACAATAATCTCCTCCATGAATTGGCATTGATAGCCAATATCACATAATTGACAAATGGATATGAAGTTAAAACTAAGCAATGCAACTAAGAGGACAATTGACAACCCTTTCAATTTGCTCTTTGAATTGTCCCAAAGGTTATCTTCTCTTGATAATCCACTTCTTTGTTAAGTGAGGTGAACATTCAAGGGTCATAGGCCATGTGTTGGATACATCCGCTATGATTTATTCGATGATTCCGATTGGTCTGGTGTTCACCTACATGCAAGGAGAATCAAGCTTGATGTTTAGGCACCTAAACTTGATGGGGGTATAGAACTTTCTCATCCAATGTTTTTGCAACCCAAAGCATTCAATGGACCTAAGAACACAACCTTCACTTTGCCACTTGAATCTTTTATAATCAAATAATGTGCATTCAAGGAAAAAGGTATTGAGTGCTTTAGTAATGGGTTAGTGGTGTAGTTTTGCTATTATGGCCAAAGTGTCCATCTTTTTCACACTCAAAGCAATTCTTTGGTTAGGGGATAACTTTGTCCTTGTGCTTTCTTTTCTAAAGGCTTGGTAGCCAATACCACTCCTATCCACTATCATGACTGTGTTCATGAGCAACTCATTTAGGAGGTATTGGGATTTTGTGAACTTTTACAAGTCAGTAGGTAGGTGACCCTTTTCTTGTTTGAGCCTTTTGTTTTCCTCTGAGTTTTTTATCGTCAAGAGCCATTTCTTTATCAATGACCTTCTTCTCTATGATAATGTTTCCTTTGGTTGCTACATTTTCCAACTATTTATTAAGCTTCATATTTTCTAATTTGATTTACTCAATCTTCTCATGAAGCTCGTTTTTTTCACTTGCTTGCATTTGTTTTTAGTTCCTTATCCAAGGTTCTTAAACAAGTCATTACATGAAGTTGCTACATCAATCTAAACAATTTAGTTAGTAGCCTCATGTGTTTCGATAGACAAAAGCTCATACTCAGTAATAAGATTATCATTATTAACTTTGATGAGTGTTGTCTTCTTTTAAAGAACTATATCTAACATTAAGCTCCCTATTCGTTTCATCAAGCTTACCTTACCTTTATTTTATATATCTAAGGGAGGACTTAATATCTTTGGTATTGGATGACATAGCTTTTATTTTCATCTTTTAATTAATCACTAGCTTTTACAATTATGTCACACTTAGCAATTAAAGATGTGTTCCCTTTTTAAATTTCTCATTTTTCGTTCTTGTCTTTCTAATGACTTTAGTATATTATTTTAGCAAGTCAACTAAGTCATCATTCTATGGCAAAGAAAGCTCCTCATCATTACCACTATCGCTACTATCATCATCATTTTGTACCTTTGTTCATCCTTGGCCAAGAGGCATAGGTGTGTTGAAGATGATGACGACGATAGTGGTGGATAATAAAATCCCATGGTAGGTGTGGCCACCTTCTCAGCTTCATCATCACTATCATATAATGACGAGTTGCTTGTGGAGTCACTGTTGGTGAGCCAATCACCAACAATATAAGCATTTATACCCTTTTTCTTATGGAATTGTCTCATTTTCCATCTCTCTTCTTGAAGGGCTTTTTGTTTATCTTGTCATGTTCGCTTCCATCATCTTTAATGTCCTTGAGCTTGTTCTTATTAGGCTTGGTGAATTGATGAGAAAGATAACCAAGATCACCACAACTGTAGCAATTTATTTCTGAGATGGGCTTTCTCTTTCTACTTGTGAAGAATTTCTTCTTTCTTGAATCGAACTTTATTCCTTATCGATTAAGCTTTGAGCATTTTGGTGGTATTATTCATCATAAGTGTAAGCTTTGCATCATCAATATCATCATCACTTGAGCTTTCGTCTTCTACTTGCACTTTTACTTTGTCCTCCTTCTCAGGATTACCTTTAAGATCCAAATCTTTCTTATTTCAAGAAGAGGTATGACTTGCGGGATTCAAATACATTGAGAAACCAAGTGGGCAGATCTATAGTTCATTGACATCGTCAAAGATCCTGGTGCTCCAGCTATTTAGGTAATCATAACCCTAAACCTTCCTCTGTATTGATACCAGCTTTGGTATAGCTGTTGAGGAATCGGGGCTCCAACGATTGACGATGGCCGGCTCCAATGACAACACGATTGAGGTCGACGGCAATGAGGAGAGGCGGTTGTGCGGGTTGGTCGACGATGACGATGAGGATGACCTATGGGAGGACGCTACAAAGCTCTTCGGCCATAACACTGAGGCTCCCATCCATGTCGGCGGTGGTCAAGAAGGCGGTGGCAAGGAAGGTGCAGAGGATGAGCAAAGCGCTAAGAGCTCTCGTCCTTCTACCTCTGCAATGTGGTTAGATTTCCAAAAACTCTTCAAAAATGTCAATGGTAAGAATGTCAAGTACGTAGCTAAGTGCATCCATTGCTCTAAGCAATGCTCTGCTCTCTCTAGTGGTGGCATTGGCCACCTTACCCGACATAGGGATAAATGTCCTAGGAGGCGTGAAAAAACTCGCATGTCTGAGTCTTAGATCTCTTTTAATCCTGATGGTAGTATGCATAATTTGGAGTCATATCCTATGGTTGCACATAATGAACTAGTTCAATTGCTTGCTAGGCTGGAAGTTCCAATTAATATGGTTGAAAGTACTGCATTTGAATGCTACATTAGAACTGCTCATAATCCTCAATTTGTACCTATTTCTAGGCAAACCACCTCCAGAGACATGGTTAAATACTTCAATGATAAAAAGGCTAAGCTTGTTGAGACTCTTAGTTCTTTTGTTGTTAATTGTGTGTGTTTGACCTCATTTGGTCTAGTAATGCCAAAGTAGACTACCTTAGTGTTGTTGCTCATTACATAAACCTTGATTGACAACTAGAGAAAAGGTTTCTTGGTCTTGTGCTTATTGATGTGTCACACAATGGATAAAACATTATTGATCGTGTTGCTGGTGTGCTTGCTGATTATGGCTTCACAAATAAGGTGTTTGATGTTACCTTAAACAACACATCATCTAATGTTTCTGCCATGAGGTTGCTTAGACCTATACTGTCACCATATCTTGGTATTGAGAATGTTGATGATGGTGATGGATCCCAAATTGCCATATCTATGTTCTTGAATCATCGTTATGCATGTCGTATTATCAATCTGATAGTTAAAGAGGCCCTTGATTCTCTTAAGTCTTTGATTGAAACATTTAGAACTGCAATATCTTTTTTAAACTCTTCTAACTAGAGAATTGTTGCATATAAAAGTTATTTCACTGCCACTAATTATAGGCCTAGAAAATTACAGTTATACATGGAGGTTAGGTGGAGCTCCACATATCTGACGCTTAAGCATTTGTTTCCTCATAGTCCCTTTCACTACTATCATGCATGCAAACTATCCTAGGGCTGAAGGTGATCCATTTATTTTAACTGATGACCATTGGGTTATTGTAGAAAAAGTACTTAAATTTTTTGAACTCTTTTATGATTCTACAGTTGCATTGCATTGTCTGGTGTTGACTATCCTACAACTTCCCTTATGTTTCATTATCTTGTTAAGATTGCTATGCACCTAAAGATCTATGATAATGACACTCACATCAGACATGTGATTCAACCTATGATAGACAAATATAATAAATGTTGGAGGAACATATCTTTGGTTTACTCTTTTGCATTCATCTTGGACCCTAGAGCTAAAATGGAAGGTTTCAATAGAGTGCTTAGGATATTGATGAACCTAACGACTATAGATCATGCTGCTTATCAGGTTACTACTAGAGCTAGGCTTGCTGATGTTTATAATAAGTATGAAGAGAAATATGGATCTGTTAGGTTGAGAAGGGTTGTCCCTCCTAACATATCTGGTAAGAAAAAGGTCTGCTTAGAATGAAATTTATGATGATACTGATGATGTGGGTGATTCTGGTGGTATTTATTCTTTTGTTTCTACTCTAAACATGGCTAGAGATTCCTCTGCAACTTCCCTGCTGCACGCTGCAAACTCTTTAGTTTCTAATGCTTCTGAACTCATTTCGTACTTGGACTGTTGCACTGTGAACCAGTTAAATGATGATTTCAACATGTTGCATTGGTGGCATCAGCACAAACTTACTTATCCAGTACTATCAATTATGGCTAAAGATATTTTAACCGTTTATGTCTCTACCATCACTTTAGAATCCACTTTTAGTCTGACTGGTAGGATCATCAACGAGTGGTGGAGGAGGTTGAAGTCTTACGTGGTAGAGATGTTGACTTGCATTAAAGATTGGGAGGATGCTAAAGTAAGGATGCAACACTTGGTGGATTACAAGGAGCTTGAAGAATCATTTGAAAAATCTTTATCTTAATTAGTTTCTTTGAGAGCATTTATGTAATGGGGTTGTAATATTATAGACTTGGACTTTGATGTAAGGATATTGAACTTTTATGGAGTTGGGCTATACTCGTTTTTCCTATCTAGGGTTTCTCAATTTTACCTAGAAAAGTTTTTAATGAGACAGCCATTGCACTAAAGCTCTTAATAAATTTGTCTTCTTAGCAATTTGAACTTGTAATTACGAGTTGTTTGAGTCTTAAATGAATCTGTAATTCTGAGTTCTGACCAATTTCAACTTATTCTGAACTGTTTGATGTGTGAGGCACTTATAGTGCCTCATGACGGCACACTGACACTATCGTGCCAGCCTGGTGGCACGACACGTCTGGGCACTTGTATCATGTCTGGGTCGGTGTACCAGCACGGTGGCACTATCAAGCAGGCACGGATTAGCTGTCGTGTTTGACCGTGCCGTGTCTAATAGTGTTGCGTTTGACCGAGTTAGTGCTAGTGCTAGTGCTATGCCAGTCATATCACATGGCTAAAATTGAATGTCGTAACCACCATCATTAGCTGTGCGCCGCCATCTCCATTGAGGCAATGGTGCTGATTACTCGGCCCAAAGGCTGCCACGGTAGTGCCAGTCGCAGCTGCATGCCCCACCCATCCAAGTAAGAATAAGTTCCTTATCGGCGCCTCAACGTTTGATTAACTGAAAGTGAGTCCCTCAAGGCCTCAACGCGAGTCACCCCCTCCGTCCTCAATCCGTTTCCATTCTTCCCTTTCCTGTCTCCTGTTGCCACCGCACAGCTGAGGTGAGGTCTTTTAATTTTCCATCTCCAAATTATCTGTGTTGTTACGACGCAATCCGTCCATGCCCCCAATATTATTTTCGTGAAAAGACATGACATGCCTAGATATCTGTTCGGGTGTGATATATAAATCCAGTCTAAACTCTTTGTCCCTTTCAGTTTCAGGTGCAGTAGAAAGTTTGAACTCTGTGCGTGATCGAGCAGAAATTAGAATGGCGAATGTCATGGATTCTGAGGCAGTGCAGGTGGTAGAGTCGTCGTTTGTAGTGCCGAGCGAGCCGACACCGTCGGAGGGGCTCTGGCTCTCTCCGCTGGACCTCATTCTGGCCAACAGAGGCCACACCCCAACAGTCTACCTGTACAGCTCCAGCAGCAATGCTGTTGCCGCCGCCGATGGTTTCTTCGACGTGGCCAGGCTCAAGGAGGCTATGGCCAAGACCTTGGTGGCCTTCTACCCCCTCGCTGGCCGCCTCGGCGTCAACAACGATGGAAGGGCAGAGATCACCTGCACCGGCGAGGGCGCGCTCTTTGTGGTCGCTCATGCCGACCTCACTGTCGGTGACATCGAGGACGACTTCAGGCCGTCGCCGGAGCTGAGGAGGCACTTTGTTCCACGGATTGAGCCAGCATCCGTCGTGTTGGCCATACAGGTCTCCTCTTTTTGCTTCTTCCATTCCATGCTTTACGCGTGTACTCTGGTAGATCTACACTGCTTGGATATTGATAATGCAGCATGCATGCGCTCGTGTGCCGTGCCGTCTGCTTGATGCAGGTGACTTTCCTCAAGTCGGGAGGTGTGGTGCTAGGGACGGCTCTCCACCACGCCGCCATCGACGCCTCAAGCGCGTTCCACTTCTTCCAGACGTGGTCAGCCTTGTGCAAGCACGGCGACCGCGCGACAGTGGAGCTCCCGTGCCACGACCGCAGGCTCCTCCGTGCACGGTCCCCGCCTACCGTCCACCCGGACGCCCTATCGAGGTTCCACCCAAGGCTCACTTTCTCCGACCCGTCAGGACCTCTCGCCTTTCAAGTCTTCGCCATTTCCAAGGACCAGGTCGCCTCCCTGAAGCGCCTCTGTGGCGGCACGAGCACCTTCTGCGCCATCGGCGCCCTCGTGTGGCAGTGCACGCTCGTTGCACGCCGGCTTCCACCCGACTCCGAAGCACGCCTCACCATCCCGGCCAACGTCCGGCGCAGGGTGAGGCCGCCTCTCCCGGGCCGCTACTTCGGCAACGCGTTGGTGATGCTGGGCGCCACTGGCGCAGTTCGAGATGTTGCTTCGGAGGCTCTAGCGTCCGTGGTCGGCCGCATCAAAGACGCCATCGATCGGGTGGACGACGAGCTCGTGCGGTCTGCGGTCGACTACTATGAGATGACCGAGATGGACAGCCGGCCTGTGAAGGGCACCTTGGCACCTTGGTATCATATACTGCAAATTATTAGCTGGCTGGGCATGCCAATGTACGATGCAGATTTCGGATAGGGGAAGCCAGCGGTGATGTCGCGGGCGGAGTCCATCCGTGGAGGCTTAGTGTACCTAACGAGCGACGGGCCAACAGGCGGCGGCGGCGGCGTCCGCGTGCTCATGTGCATGGAAGCTGAAAATATGAAGGAGCTGGAGCGGCTGCTTTACGCAAAACTCTAGCCCCTAGAGCCTAGACCTGCTAGGTGCTTGATGTGTGGAACACAAAAGGCAATAATAAAGGGCCAGAGAGGATACGACTGGCTGTTAATTTTTTTTTAATTTGTCTAAAAAACTTTGTGTTTATGAAATTCCACCACCAACTGATCTACATCATACATGTATGACGGAGAAGATTTCTATATATTAAAGCAGGGCACAAAGCTAACACCTTAATGTGCCCACGTCGCTCTCTTTTATTATGGCCACGCGATCCTATTCTGACGGTGCAGATGCCGACAACGATTGAATCAGTTCTCTCGCTTACATTCCAGAAGGACCAGAACCCACGCGACGCATCCTCTCTCCCATCTACGTCCAGCGCGCCCCTCGTCACCCGATCTAGATTCTGCCCGGCCTTTTGATCCATGCCCATGCTTGCTTTACGCGGCAGCGGAGGAGGAGGCGAATAATGCCGCAGCTCGCAGCCCCTTTCGTCGACTCATGTCCAGGCTGGGCGTTGCTCCTCCCCTCCACATCCTATCAACCTCTTGCGTTTTCGGCCTCGGATTTTCTTTTTTTCGTGTGCTCCTCCATTGCATCTTGCTGCTTCTTATTCGCTTTGCATCTAAGTTGAGCTGAAGCATCTGTTCGCCTCTTCCTTCCTGACGCGGCTTCAGCCACAATCTACCATTCTTAGTTTGGTTTTCCGTCAGAGTTTCCAATCGGTTCTATTCCATTTGGATTTTGGAGATATAGTTTCCCACACCAGAATCTTTCATTTCTTTTCCCTCACTTTAGCATTTGCCCTGCATTTGCCGTGAGGGAAATTGCTGCAGTTCCCCCCTGTTCTAAGCACATTGTCCTTGAACAGAATGCATTTTCTCAAGTTATATTCTAGCAGCAACAGGTCTAGGTAATGTGCTGCTCGCTGCTAGGGGTGTGAGATTGCCTTGCCTACCCTTTGTTGTTGCTCCATTTCAGAGGTCTGTTGCGCACAACAATTTCGCACGTGGAGGTTCTCGACCGTCCGCCGGCGACTGGAACCGGCCGAACCTCGATGGGGTAACACGTCACCGCAAACGGAGTCGTCGGATCTTCCCCACGTCCGGCGAGGCGGCGAATTAGGCAAAGGCGTCGTAACCGTGTGCAAGCTCGTCGCTGCAATTTCACCGCAAAGACTCAGCATATGCTGCCATGAACTATACTATTACCTAACCAGAACATATTTATCTCTCTCTGTTCACATCAGAACATATTTATCTCTCTTTGTTCACTTGAAATATCAGATAGAATCGTACACACCCTAAGCGCGCGAGCGCGCTCAATATACTAGTATATCAATATGGCTGCCTGGCTGGTGAAGTATAAAGAGTGAGTAGTGATTTTGGGTCGGACCAATAATATATTGTTGTTAACTTTTTATATTTATTTCTCTCTTTTTCTTTATATGTTTACTAGGTACGTGTCCGTATATGATACCACATCACAAATTGATGAGCCTCTAATGGCTCAGAGCCTTGACGATGGGCGACGTGAGTACAATGGTGATGGTAAAATCCGTGATTAAACATAGATACTGAATGTTATAAATACGTAATATTATTATAAATATGTCAACCCAAATAGGTTAAATTGATGTCTAACGAACATTATCAATACAGAACTGATGGTTAACAGTTGTTCGTACTTCCTTCGGCCCAAATTAAAATTCGTTTTAAATAATTAATGAGTTCATTCATTACTTGGTGTATGTGTCTAGAATAGTATTACACAATTGTTTTCTCATGTTTGGTGTACTGCTATTTTTATGTACTCCTTGTCTATTTTTATGTATTGCTACGAGTAGCAGCAAGGTCATGAGAAACCTAAAGACGAAATTGAAGAAGTACCTGAAGTTGCACCAAAAATGGCAAGTTGTGCCCTTGATCACTCTTCTTTACCTAACTAGGTAGGTGCCTGTGCGTTGCGACGACACATAAGTTGTTGAGGGACATCTATGGTTGTTCATCTAAGTCGATGACAGTCTATCGTTGTTGCTAGTCACCATTATCCGAATAAGGATATAAGTATCCGGAATAGGAAGGAGCGTGAAGTTCTACACAAAACCGAACAGGTGCTTGGTGGCTCCTATCTTGCGAAACACGATAGAGATCCTCTTGCATGGACGAAATCAATATGATAAAATACATTTATATAAAAACACAAATAGTAGTATAGATGCTGCTGTGACAGTGGAAATGTCAGCAAGAGTATTATATGAACAAATATGCTAGCATATGCAACAAGAGTATTATATGAACAAATATGCTAGCATATGCAGTGTAGTTGTAACTAAAAATAGAGCGAGTGAAATGAGAAACATAGAAAACGTTGATGAAAGTTTAGTACCATTTTTCATGAATTAGTAACATAATACAAAGTTTAATTTGTTTTATCCATTCCATTTCCTTTCAAAACAATCTAGTTTAAATCATTACAATAACTTGCTTACTTATCACTTATCAGTACAATGCTAACTTATCAAGCCTTGCATAGACACAAAACCTATACAGACTTTCCTTTTCGTAGCACTACAAAAGCATGGAAACTCGCATGAGAAAACTTAGTTTACATGGGAACGAGCAAACCTCAACAAGCACCACTTTTATGGTCACTAACAACCAAAAAAAAGTCCAAAATTCCAAGAAAGGTGATCATGCACACTGCAGGTCAAGAAGCGCTCATGGCACGACACCTGCTAGAGCAGCAGCAGGCGTGCTGTGTAACACCCTGAATTTGAGGGTATAAAATGTTTCCCTAGCATCCACCAAATTCAGGTGTTACCCGCTTTCTTCTTTTCTACTCTTTGTTCTAAACTGTGGAGAGTTATTTAGTTTTATATAATTGTAAGACTATTAAAATAAAACCCAAAAAGGATCAGGATTGTTGCATGACATGTTGAATCATCTTTTCTTTTTTATGTTGATTTATTCTAGTAGTGCATTCACGTAGTCCACAAATTTGTGTTTGAAGTTGAATTCAAAAGAAAATAGCATAAAATAGAAGATAGAAAACAAGAGCAAGAAATCGAGAAAATAAGAGGAAAAAACAATTTTCTTTTCCTCTCGGCAACCGTCACCACGAGTCCACGACCTTGCGAGCTGCCTTAATAAAAAGCCATATTCCCTACACATTTATCTCTTCTTCTCTCACCCCTCTGCTCCTTGCCCATCGCCACACAGAACCACCGTCCGTTCTCGCAATCTCCATCCCGGGGTGACGCCACCATCACCAGCTTCGTCGAGCAGCAACCGTCGTGAGGGGACATCGCTGCCATGACTCTGGTGATCTCTCCTTCACTTTTCATTTCTCTGCACAAGTTTTGCGACGTCAACTGCCTGTGTAACATTGTGCTGGCCTCGCATCTCGCCTGCGCCCACCTCCCTACGTGCCTGCTGCACCGCGACGACGGCGAGCCCGCGGCCGAGTTCGCCCCTTCGCGCTTGTCCCGCGTCCCAGCCCATCCACCCACGAGCTTGCCCGGCGTGGCGACCAGCAGCCCCGGCGAGCCGCCGCGCACCGCGAGCAGCCGTCCGTCCATCAGCGCCCTTGCCCGGCGCCCCAACCTGGCAGTCGCGGCGTGGCCCGGCTAGCGGCCAGGCCCGACTCCCTCTACCCCGCGGCGGCCTGGCTAGCTGGCCGGTGAGGCCTCGGCTGGCCCCTCCTTCCCTCTTCCCCATGCCAGTTTTCCTGTCCAAACTCCAAGGAAGAAGAACCGTCGTGCGTTCTGCGTTGTGCGGTTACAACAGAGAAGAAGAAGCTAGCCACATGTGATCCTAAGCTTGGGATCCTCTATGGCTGTGTTTCGTGTGACCATAGGTGTGGCCAGCCTCTAACCAATAATAATTAGCCACGTCGTTTAAAATCAGTGAAGTACTAAATAATTAATATATGTTGCATTATAAAATTCGATTCCCTTTGTTCAACTTGCATTAGCTTTGTAATAACGTTACCGGCGAGTTAATAATATTATTTTATCGTGACACGTGTTTTAACTAATTAATTGTTTGTTTGTTTATCTGATGGATATTAAAGTAGAGATCTAATTAAAACTAATGTATAGTTTTAATTTGTGCACATGTAAATGGAGGTTAACATGATTTATGCCAAATTAAATGTTTATATTTGTTTAATATGTGTTCATTCTAAACACGATATCTGTTAATGGTTTCCCGCTTGTCGTGTTCTTCGCGCACGTCGTCGCATCTTTGTAGCGTTTGTGAGTTCGCGTCTTGCGCTGTAGCCCGTGCACTGCCCACGAGTTGTCGCACGGACTGCTTGTGCTATCCGCATGTGTCATTATTACTGTTCACGTGCGGTTTGCGCGCGTTGTCGCATGCCACATCGTTTAGATTCCACGAACCATTAAATATCCAATATATTTGTGTTGTAAATCCGTTTCGACTTATTTCTTTTGTGTTAGCTTCGTAGAGCTATATTAACGACGTATTAGGTAACATTACTTTATCATCATGCACTTTCTAATGTTAATTAATTGGTCATCTATGTATCTGACAACTATTAAAGTAGCAATTAATTGAACTTATTTATAGTTTAGATGCACTTTATAAATACATGTTAATATAATTACGTCTAATAGAATGTTTTTGAACTAATACTTCTTTAGTATAAACACACTCTCTATTTAGTATTTCTCGTATGTTTCGCGCGTGTCGTCTTTCACGCAAATCGCTATTTGCGCGTTTTAGTAAAATTATTTCGCCACTTCATGCATGTTAAATAATTAATTAGTAATTAGTTGTTTAGTGGTCGGTTATTAAAATAACAATTCAACTGAAAACAAATTTGTAATTTTAATTCTACGCTTCGCCAATATCTATTAAGGTAGTTGTGTCAATCCGAAGCGTTTTCATTTATGTTTGGTTAGTGTAGACATGATATCGATTAGCGCTATGGCATAACGTGTTTGTTCTAAATTAATTGTTCAGTCGCGTCGATTTCGTATTAGTAATGTATTTTATCATGTCACAAGTTTTAATTATTTAATTATTTGTTCATTCGATACTTATTAAAAATGGTACTCTAATTAAAACTAGTTTATAATTTCTAACTCACGATTTTATAGATAAATGTTAACTTGATGAACACCAACTTAAACACTTTTCATTTAATACTTGGTTATTATAGTCGCGTTATCTGTTAGCGAGTATCACACATCGTCGCACTGTCTGCACGCTGTTCACGCGTAATGTGCTCGTGGTGGCGTGCTGGTTCGCGCGTCGTTCACGTTGGTCGCGCGCACTGTTTGGTGTGTCGTCAGCGTGCTATGTCGTACTTTTTCCTGCATCGCAAACTCACCTCGCTTAAAATATCTCGTCCTAACTATATTACTTACTTATTTGATAGCTGTTAGTGTAACAGATTTAATCAAAACTAAATGACAGTTATAAGTTATATTTGAAAATGTCGAATTAAATGTCCTGACTATTACTAGCGTAGCGTAAACGTCATAACCTCTTGACCATAGCTCAGACTATCGTGTTCTTTTCCTTGCGTGATCGCAGTAGCGAGCTCTATTTCGTATTGCATGTTTTTATTATGTTCTCTTTGGCATGGTGTAATGTTCTTATGCATATATATGTTTGTTTGCTTGTGCCTGTTTGTCTTCGCTTCGCGTTGCGATTAGATTACGATCCGTTTTCGAGCTTCGAGGAATCGACGGTCAAGCTTCGGTGACCAAGTGACCTGGTTCTTCGAGTTCTGCAAGGTTGAAGACCCTGAGCAGCAACAGCTTGGTGAAGGCAAGTGTCCTTTGACCCATTATGTCCCATTTACTTTATAATACAATGTCCCGCATACTATGAACAACCTAAGGATTTACTAGCTTTCTATTTACCTGGTCTTTGATTTACCTTTTGGGTTACTATGGTTAGCTACATGCTAGCGCTTTACTTTAATCAATGAACATGATGAGATACAATGATGATACTATGATTTTATTCTGGATATGATGATATACTTGTGGCATTTAGAGGACTCGGGCTGTTTCCCGAGTACCTCTCCGTAAGGACCTGTTCGTTGAGAGACCACCCGGGATAACAGTGCAACCATGAGGGTGAAATGGGATGCCCTTAGCTAATTAATTAGAGGAACTAGAGGTGTAGTTGCTTCGCCGTCGTGCCGTCAATGGGGTCCAGGCACAGTGCTTGCTCTGCCGAGGCTGAGTGCCGAGGTTTTTCGTTTTGCTTTTGTTAGTCACCCTCCTGCAGGGAGAGGTACTGTGTTTATCAAACTGGAGAAACCTAACGGGCGGCTATGACCTCTAGGGAATCTTTGTAAAAGCTACGTAGTGATACCCTGCCGGACCACCTAGGAAGTGATCAATGGGGAGTCATGATCCTCGGGCAAAATGGGAATCACGGCTCATGGGTAAAGTGTGCGACCTCTGCAGAGGGTAATGAAACTGATATATCAGCCGTGCTCACGGTTATGAGCGACCTTGGGATCCTCTTTGATTAGAGATACATATGATATGAGATACAATGGTTCTATTGATGGTTTTGGCTCGATGATGATAATGATGTTTTCTCGATGAGGAAATGGTTCATGGGTTGGCTATTACTAAAACTTGGCTTCCACTAATAATAAATACTTGACCAACTAAAAGCAACTGCTAGAGCTTAACCCCACATAAAGCTAGTCCACCTCAGCCAAACAGGACATTTGCTGAGTACGTTGATGTGTACTCACCCTTGCTTTCACAAAACACCAGGTTGCCTTTGGTGCAATCTATGCTCAGGTAAGAAGAAGGCGTCGAGGCGGATCTCTAGGAGTTCCACGACTTCGGCGAGTTCGAGGATTAGGCTAGCGACCTCCCCCAGTCATCTGCCTGTGGTGGGTTTGTTCACGTTGGCTACGTTTCTATTCTGTGTACTTTGATTTGTATTATGTAAATGACTCTAGTCTTTAATATTATTACTCATTCTATAGTGTTATTCGAAGCATTGTGCTATGATGAGTCATTTATGTAATCGCTGTGTACGTGAATTTCTGATCCTGGCACGTACATGGTTCGCATTCGGTTTACCTTCCAAAACCGGGTGTGACATAAGTGGTATCAAAGCTGTGCTGACTGTAGGACCGCTGACCTAGAGTAGCATTGGCCGTTTTAAGGACTATTTGACTCTTACTTCCACCCATCCTTGATTCTGCTTCAAAATATTAGTCACCTCGACTAATTCTAGGTTATGTTCCTATATGCCCCCTTGCTAAAAGTATTTTATATAGTATGGTCTATACTTTTCTTAATCTATTAGATCTGATCTCATTCTTGTGCTTGCGACATCTTTGTAGATGCCCCTAACCATAACCTTCTTGTCTTTTGGGATTCAATTCTTTTTCGTCATTAAATTGCTACCACCTGGCAAACTCTAGTCCTTTGGTATTGACATGCTCGTATCCCTTCAATACTCTTGTTTCAAGTACTTGCCTCTAAATTTCTACTATCTACTTAAACATTTCAGTTTATATGTCCATGACCCTTCTGTCTTTTGAGACCCTTTCCTTTTCTGTTGTTAGGTTGCTATCTTTTGGCGATTTCTTGTCTCTTGGTATTGGTATGCTCATCTTCTTAAAACCTTACATACTCCCATCTTTTTATATGCTTACCTTTATATCTGAGGTCTAATTAAAACATTTCAGTTAACATGCTCTTGACCGCCCTTGTTTCTTAATGATCCATGAGCGACCATTTCATTTCGCACATCCTTGGTGATCTCGTTGTTTCCCTATAACTTCCTTCGGTGATGAATTTTTACCTAAACCCTCCTGTTGGAACCTTACCTATCGTACCCTTGATCGTTTTCTCCACTTCATAACTTCACGAGTCTTGCCTTAACTCTATCCTTTGCTATGCTCTTCGTTATTATCATCTTTACCCTTGACACCTCTACATCTTTCACTGATGTTTATCTTATACCTTTCATTTAAAATCTCATGTTTTCCATCTCAATCTGAGCGTTGAACTTTACCTATTTTTCCCTTGGTTGTATCCTCTTCTTTGTCGCTTGCGAGTTTTTAACTCCATCCTTCATTTGTGCTTCCGTTTGTTGTTGCCTTTACCTTCCTCATCTCTCGATCGGACCTTGGTGATTACACTATGTCTACTATCTAAAATTTCCAATCTCTTATCCCAATTTGAGAGCAATGTTTTACTTATCTCACCCTTAACAGCATCCTCTTCTTTACCGCGTGCAAGCCTTGACTTAACTCCATCCCTTGCTGTACTTGTACCACTTGCTCTTCTATGCCTTCATCTTTTCTCTTACACCCTTGTCCGTTATCGCCTTTGGCCCTTGCGACATTGATGTCTTCTACCTAAATGTTGATCTTGAACTTATCCTTTAAAAGCCTCCCCTTTATTTCAACCCAATTTGAGAGCGATGAGTTACCTATTTCCCCCTTGATTTCCTCGTCCTTTTGTCGCCTTGCAAGTGTTGTCTTAATCCCAACCTTTGATGTGTTTCTAATTGCTATCACCATTACCTTGTCATCCATCAATTCTACCTTGATACTTATCTTTATGCCTGCTCTTTAAAAATATTCTCTCTTCCACCCTAAATTGAGGTCGCAGTTTACCCATCTGGCCCTTGGACGTACCCTCTCCTTTTCCATTTGCAGGTCCCATCTTAACTCCATCCTTTATGGTACTTATATCTTTTGTCTTATGCCTATATACCTCCTCTCCTACATCATTGACCGTTATTACCTTTAAAACCCACGTGATATCTATGCCCTTGCCCTCCTGCTTATCTTGAACCTATCCTTTGAAGCCTTCTCTTTTCCATCCCTGTTCGGGGATAATGCCTCATCTATTTCACCATTGGCTGCTCCCCCTTCTTTGACACCTTGCAAGTCTAGTCTAATATACATTCTTGGTTGTGTATTTGATTGTTATCACCTCAACCCTTGTCATCCCTTGATATTTACCTTGATGCTTATCATGTATCCATATTTTAAAGCCGCCTTTACCATTTCATTTCAAGAGTGATGTCTAACCCATCCCGCTCTTGTTCGTTCCCTTTTCCTCTATCACGTTGCAAGTCTTAGCTTTTGCTCGATATCACCCTTACCTTCCTAATATCTAGATCTTTCCATGATGCTTATCCTATGCCTACCTTTTTAAATATCATCTTTTCCATCTCGATTTGAGAATGGTGTTTTACCTATCCTGACCTTGGTTGCATTCTCTCCCTGTCGGTTAAAATCCTTGCTTTAGCTCCATCCTTTATTATGCTCATGCCCCTATCCTTCATGTCTTATCATTCCCCTCGCCTTTCAATGGACTTAGAGTAGTTTCCCCTTTGTAAGGAAAGGCCACCATCTAGTTAACATTAACGTGTAGCAACGAGATGTTTGTTGTTGTATGCTTGTGATGTTTGTCTTTGTGTTATGACCGATTTGCTTCTTTGTGATGAGTGTTGATGTGTTGTGGCCCTTAGTCCGCAATGACATCAGTTTACTAGGTGAGTGCCATATAGTTAAGTAATTGGGTTCTCCCCTTGCTCTCTCTAATCCGTCTATGCTTACCTTTTCTATCTATATCCTTTCCTCTTGCACCTGTCCGGGTGGCATCCTACAACCTCTTTTAATCAGTCAAGATCAGAGTCGGTAGCATCTTCACCAAGTGCGTATCAATGCTCCTGTTAAGGGGGTTAGCCGCTAACCCCCAATGAAGACAATTCGTTCAACCTCAACCAACAAGATCAGAGTAGCGCAACGGAAGCGTGTGTGGGTCCTAACTCACAAGTCCAAGAGATCCTCAAGAATTGATAGTTGGTCGTGAACATCTGAAGTTCAAAGCAACCAGTTCGCAAGCTGAGCTTGCAGAGTCAAAGTCAACTCAAGAAAGCCGTGAACAACATATGAACCAACCTTGTCGTTCTTTATAGTCTCTTCTTGAATCTCGGGGGCGAGATTCTGTTAAGGGGGTTAGATTTGTAACACCCTGAATTTGAGGGTATAAAATGTTTCCCTAGCATCCACCAAATTCAGGTGTTACCCGCTTTCTTCTTTTCTACTCTTTGTTCTAAACTGTGGAGAGTTATTTAGTTTTATATAATTGTAAGACTATTAAAATAAAACCCAAAAAGGATCAGGATTGTTGCATGACATGTTGAATCATCTTTTCTTTTTTATGTTGATTTATTCTAGTAGTGCATTCACGTAGTCCACAAATTTGTGTTTGAAGTTGAATTCAAAAGAAAATAGCATAAAATAGAAGATAGAAAACAAGAGCAAGAAATCGAGAAAATAAGAGGAAAAAACAATTTTCTTTTCCTCTCGGCAACCGTCACCACGAGTCCACGACCTTGCGAGCTGCCTTAATAAAAAGCCATATTCCCTACACATTTATCTCTTCTTCTCTCACCCCTCTGCTCCTTGCCCATCGCCACACAGAACCACCGCCCGTTCTCGCAATCTCCATCCCGGGGTGACGCCACCATCACCAGCTTCGTCGAGCAGCAACCGTCGTGAGGGGACATCGCTGCCATGACTCTGGTGATCTCTCCTTCACTTTTCATTTCTCTGCACAAGTTTTGCGACGTCAACTGCCTGTGTAACATTGTGCTGGCCTCGCATCTCGCCTGCGCCCACCTCCCTACGTGCCTGCTGCACCGCGACGACGGCGAGCCCGCGGCCGAGTTCGCCCCTTCGCGCTTGTCCCGCGTCCCAGCCCATCCACCCACGAGCTTGCCCGGCGTGGCGACCAGCAGCCCCGGCGAGCCGCCGCGCACCGCGAGCAGCCGTCCGTCCATCAGCGCCCTTGCCCGGCGCCCCAACCTGGCAGTCGCGGCGTGGCCCGGCTAGCGGCCAGGCCCGACTCCCTCTACCCCGCGGCGGCCTGGCTAGCTGGCCGGTGAGGCCTCGGCTGGCCCCTCCTTCCCTCTTCCCCATGCCAGTTTTCCTGTCCAAACTCCAAGGAAGAAGAACCGTCGTGCGTTCTGCGTTGTGCGGTTACAACAGAGAAGAAGAAGCTAGCCACATGTGATCCTAAGCTTGGGATCCTCTATGGCTGTGTTTCGTGTGACCATAGGTGTGGCCAGCCTCTAACCAATAATAATTAGCCACGTCGTTTAAAATCAGTGAAGTACTAAATAATTAATATATGTTGCGTTATAAAATTCGATTCCCTTTGTTCAACTTGCATTAGCTTTGTAATAACGTTACCGGCGAGTTAATAATATTATTTTATCGTGACACGTGTTTTAACTAATTAATTGTTTGTTTGTTTATCTGATGGATATTAAAGTAGAGATCTAATTAAAACTAATGTATAGTTTTAATTTGTGCACATGTAAATGGAGGTTAACATGATTTATGCCAAATTAAATGTTTATATTTGTTTAATATGTGTTCATTCTAAACACGATATCTGTTAATGGTTTCCCGCTTGTCGTGTTCTTCGCGCACGTCGTCGCATCTTTGTAGCGTTTGCGAGTTCGCGTCTTGCGCTGTAGCCCGTGCACTGCCCACGAGTTGTCGCACGGACTGCTTGTGCTATCCGCATGTGTCATTATTACTGTTCACGTGCGGTTTGCGCGCGTTGTCGCATGCCACATCGTTTAGATTCCACGAACCATTAAATATCCAATATATTTGTGTTGTAAATCCGTTTCGACTTATTTCTTTTGTGTTAGCTTCGTAGAGCTATATTAACGACGTATTAGGTAACATTACTTTATCATCATGCACTTTCTAATGTTAATTAATTGGTCATCTATGTATCTGACAACTATTAAAGTAGCAATTAATTGAACTTATTTATAGTTTAGATGCACTTTATAAATACATGTTAATATAATTACGTCTAATAGAATGTTTTTGAACTAATACTTCTTTAGTATAAACACACTCTCTATTTAGTATTTCTCGTATGTTTCGCGCGTGTCGTCTTTCACGCAAATCGCTATTTGCGCGTTTTAGTAAAATTATTTCGCCACTTCATGCATGTTAAATAATTAATTAGTAATTAGTTGTTTAGTGGTCGGTTATTAAAATAACAATTCAACTGAAAACAAATTTGTAATTTTAATTCTACGCTTCGCCAATATCTATTAAGGTAGTTGTGTCAATCCGAAGCGTTTTCATTTATGTTTGGTTAGTGTAGACATGATATCGATTAGCGCTATGGCATAACGTGTTTGTTCTAAATTAATTGTTCAGTCGCGTCGATTTCGTATTAGTAATGTATTTTATCATGTCACAAGTTTTAATTATTTAATTATTTGTTCATTCGATACTTATTAAAAATGGTATTCTAATTAAAACTAGTTTATAATTTCTAACTCACGATTTTATAGATAAATGTTAACTTGATGAACACCAACTTAAACACTTTTCATTTAATACTTGGTTATTATAGTCGCGTTATCTGTTAGCGAGTATCACACATCGTCGCACTGTCTGCACGCTGTTCACGCGTAATGTGCTCGTGGTGGCGTGCTGGTTCGCGCGTCGTTCACGTTGGTCGCGCGCACTGTTTGGTGTGTCGTCAGCGTGCTATGTCGTACTTTTTCCTGCATCGCAAACTCACCTCGCTTAAAATATCTCGTCCTAACTATATTACTTACTTATTTGATAGCTGTTAGTGTAACAGATTTAATCAAAACTAAATGACAGTTATAAGTTATATTTGAAAATGTCGAATTAAATGTCCTGACTATTACTAGCGTAGCGTAAACGTCATAACCTCTTGACCATAGCTCAGACTATCGTGTTCTTTTCCTTGCGTGATCGCAGTAGCGAGCTCTATTTCGTATTGCATGTTTTTATTATGTTCTCTTTGGCATGGTGTAATGTTCTTATGCATATATATGTTTGTTTGCTTGTGCCTGTTTGTCTTCGCTTCGCGTTGCGATTAGATTACGATCCGTTTTCGAGCTTCGAGGAATCGACGGTCAAGCTTCGGTGACCAAGTGACCTGGTTCTTCGAGTTCTGCAAGGTTGAAGACCCTGAGCAGCAACAGCTTGGTGAAGGCAAGTGTCCTCTGACCCATTATGTCCCATTTACTTTATAATACAATGTCCCGCATACTATGAACAACCTAAGGATTTACTAGCTTTCTATTTACCTGGTCTTTGATTTACCTTTTGGGTTACTATGGTTAGCTACATGCTAGCGCTTTACTTTAATCAATGAACATGATGAGATACAATGATGATACTATGATTTTATTCTGGATATGATGATATACTTGTGGCATTTAGAGGACTCGGGCTGTTTCCCGAGTACCTCTCCGTAAGGACCTGTTCGTTGAGAGACCACCCGGGATAACAGTGCAACCATGAGGGTGAAATGGGATGCCCTTAGCTAATTAATTAGAGGAACTAGAGGTGTAGTTGCTTCGCCGTCGTGCCGTCAATGGGGTCCAGGCACAGTGCTTGCTCTGCCGAGGCTGAGTGCCGAGGTTCTTTCGTTTTGCTTTTGTTAGTCACCCTCCTGCGGGGAGAGGTACTGTGTTTATCAAACTGGAGAAACCTAACGGGCGGCTATGACCTCTAGGGAATCTTTGTAAAAGCTACGTAGTGATACCCTGCCGGACCACCTAGGAAGTGATCAATGGGGAGTCATGATCCTCGGGCAAAATGGGAATCACGGCTCATGGGTAAAGTGTGCGACCTCTGCAGAGGGTAATGAAACTGATATATCAGCCGTGCTCATGGTTATGAGCGACCTTGGGATCCTCTTTGATTAGAGATACATATGATATGAGATACAATGGTTCTATTGATGGTTTTGGCTCGATGATGATAATGATGTTTTCTCGATGAGGAAATGGTTCATGGGTTGGCTATTACTAAAACTTGGCTTCCACTAATAATAAATACTTGACCAACTAAAAGCAACTGCTAGAGCTTAACCCCACATAAAGCTAGTCCACCTCAGCCAAACAGGACATTTGCTGAGTACGTTGATGTGTACTCACCCTTGCTTTCACAAAACACCAGGTTGCCTTTGGTGCAATCTATGCTCAGGTAAGAAGAAGGCATCGAGGCGGATCTCTAGGAGTTCCACGACTTCGGCGAGTTCGAGGATTAGGCTAGCGACCTCCCCCAGTCAGCTGCCTGTGGTGGGTTTGTTCACGTTGGCTACGTTTCTATTCTGTGTACTTTGATTTGTATTATGTAAATGACTCTAGTCTTTAATATTATTACTCATTCTATAGTGTTATTCGAAGCATTGTGCTATGATGAGTCATTTATGTAATCGCTGTGTACGTGAATTTCTGATCCTGGCACGTACATGGTTCGCATTCGGTTTACCTTCCAAAACCGGGTGTGACATGCTGGTTTCCTGCAGCGAGATGACGCTCTGTGAGTCTCAAAGGCGTCGACGAGGGCCTTCACCTTACTCTTCCTCGCCTCAGCGACTCGATCACGTTGTTGAATAGCCCTGGCTCCTGCTTTTTCGTCTCCTTCCCATCCTGCCACCACCACAGCACAACGACCTCGGCACCCACGTCTCTCGCTACAACATCATCGTCGCTCCTCCTACTTGTGATCCTGTCGCATCTACTCCTGGATGTCGTAAATCAAAGGCACCTCGGGATTAAGGGGTAGCAGTGACATGTAACTCGATTAAAATGCAGATGCTTACCTTTGCATCAAAATGGTGGTCCCTTGTTACTATAACCAGCTGAAAGAGAGAAAAAATATGCAACATTGCCCACATCTGATCCGCAACCACATATCTCGAAATGACTTGTAGGATAAAAATAAGACAGAGCACATCACATTAATAGATCTAACAACATTGGATGTCCCTGATTCATGCTGCAAACTCTAATGCAATACCAAAACATGACTGTAAGAGTGAATTTTAGTGTTGACGCACCTAATGAGTTGAACAGAACGGTGACAAATCAGAGGCTTATTATGGAGCTAATTATTAAGAGAGGAATAGAGAAAGCATGAAGCAACTAACCAAATCTTTGTAGGACTTCTTTTTAGGTGTTCTAGTGCAGATGTTCTGGACCTGCACAAACACCACAAGATCAAAGAGTATATATAAGAATGGATGAAGGCTTATTATTTTCATTATACATAGAAACATGAAATATTCATAGGACCTCATGTTGTTTCTGGAACTGTGAGCATGCACCTACTAAAGTGAACTGGAAAACATACAATTACCTGAACCTAACACACAACCTTATGCTTAAACATATTCAATATCCACTTCCACTAAATTGATTAGCCCTCTACAGTTGAAGCACAATATTACAACTAAGATAGTTAAGTTTCAGATGTTAGCGATATTAGTACTATCGTGAATTGTAAGCAATTAGTTGTAGTTGTAGCTGTCATCCGAATACTCTTGTAGCTCCAAGTTTATGGCTTCATTATGTCATTTTCTACTGGAGCTTCATGAGTTTAATTTTCCTTCGTAGAAAATGGACCAGGAAATTGGCCCACTTTTAGACCAAAGTTGCTTGTATGACAAAACCTATTTCTGTAGAAACAGTCAGGCAAAAGTTTTGTGCTGCGGCAAGTGCTGCCAGCTGTTGACCTGACTGAAGAGCCCCATCTTTTATTTGTATGACGAAGTTCTAACACTAGGTACATGACTATTCATTAGACTAAACATGCAAAAAAATCAGGTTTCATATGGTTTAACGTAGTATGCCTTATTCTAGGCAGTCTACCATCTAGAACATTGGATACAAAGATAAAGGAGACAACCATAAGGCATGTACACACCCCAGAGAAGGCCCCAGAGGCCATGAGCCCCAGCTGTGTATCATAGGGCTCCATCCTTTCTACTCTCTGATGTCAATTGGAATGATTAAAATCCAAAGGCATATTGTGCCTTCTTTTCTATATTGTGCTTTAAGTTCAATGCATTGTGGTTCCAGATGACAAGGAAACAAAATTATTCAAAACTAACTTAGCATCTAGAATTCAGTTCATGCATATATCAGTGAAAGACTGAAATATAGTTTTGGGCCATGCTCCTGCTCTTTCTTGAATCATGCAGGAGAGCTGTGTCATTGTATTAAGGTAGAGAAAAAGAGCAACACAGGCCAAGAATAGAGGCTGGATCCAAGTATAAAAAAACCCACTTGCTGCCTCAAAACTCCAACCAGATAGCCTTCACCCTTCTGCTAGTTACGTTTTGTGCTGTTAGCGATATTAGTACTATCGTGAATTATAAGCAATTAGTTGTAGTTGTAGCTATCATCCGAATGCTCTTGTAGCTCCAAGTTTATGGCTTCATTATGTCATTTTCTACCGGAGCTTCATGAGTTTAATTTTCCTTTGTAGAAAATGGACCAGGAAATTGGCCCACTTTTAGACCAAAGTTGCTTGTATGACAGAACCTATTTCTGTAGAAATAGTCACGCAAAAGTTTTGTGTTGCAGCAAGTGCTGCCAGCTGTTGACCTGACTAAAGAGCCCCCCTCTTTTATTTGTGTGGCATGCATTGATAAGCTGTTTCCAGCAGCTTTTCTATCGACCACAAGCACCTGAACCTAATGCACAACCACAACATACAAAAAACACTTCCACTAAAAATTAGGAAAAAGCAACTGCTGCTCTGAATATAAGTCTATAGAATGTAAAGTCTGTGATTCTTTATCCGTGCTGATCTGAGTATACCAATAATCAAAAAAAACTTAGCAACGGGAACACGATGTATATATAGTGGAAGTGGATGCAGTGGAGGCGCATCTAAGAGTGCAATTACAACTAACTTGGATGAATATTTTGGTGGCCATAAGTCACCAATCAATAACTGTACTATGGACTTGGAAATCGTTGCTAGGAAGTTTCAGCAAATAGAATGAGACCCTTGTCCTACCATAGCTCTATAACACAGATCGAACATAGCAGTATGAACAAAATTAATAAAAATACAGAAATAGTGGTACATGCAGTTCTCAAAGATTAAGTTGAGATACAAAAATAAAAAATAGCACATACAGTATAGCACAGATCAATCAAATAGAGCTAAGTATTAAGAGAGGAATAGAGAAAGCATGAAGCAACTAACCAAATCTTTGTAGGACTTCTTTTTAGGCAGCCTAGTGCAGATGTTCTGGACCTGCACAAACACCACAAGATCAAAGAGTATATATAAAATGGATGAAGGCCTGTTACGTTTGTACTCCATGTTGCCTGCTAATACACGTCTGTACTCCATGTTGCCTGCTTAAACATATTCAATATTCACTTCCACTAAATTGATTAACCCTCTACAGTTCAAGCACATGATCACACAGATCGACCACAAGCACATGGAGTATATGGAGTATAAGCAGGCAACATGGAGTACAGACATGTAGCACTGTCTAACCAAATTATCATGTGCACTCTGAATCATGTATGTATCTATGCCTTGGCCTCACATATCACCTTTTGTCTCACAGGATGAACGTGAGCACTGGTGCTGCTCGTCCGAATCCTCAAGGATCATTTCACTATGGGTCTATCAATGTGAGCCAAGTTTACAAGCTGAGGAATGAACCACCTGTTATCATCAATGGGAAGAAATGGACTACACTGAGTGGTATCTCTTATTCCCCACCGAACACTCCTCTGAGGTTGGCAGATCTGTACCTAATGCACAACCACAACATACAAAATATCTGCACAAACAGCTAGCAAATCCTTAGAGCTTATTGCTCTCGTGTTGTCCGACTACTTAAAGCAGACAATAGAAAATAGTAGACAATAGAAAATATCGTCACAAACAGCTAGGAATACCAACCATAACCATGCCAATAGAAAATAGCAGACCATTTCCTCACAACGCATCTGTGTAGATTATGGGCGTACCTGGTAGCAATAGATGTATGGAGAGCGTCGGGAATGATCTTGAGTTGTTGTGGCATGCCTGCTTGACATTTTATAGGCGTGTATCCGATTTGGGCGCAATTCATGTTCAGCGCGGATTTGATTTGGGCGCCGACTTGCCTTCCATGTTCAACGCGAGAGCAGAGGAGAGGGTGGATCGAGGCCACAATCCCGTCCGCGAGCAGTGATTCCGCTTGATTTGGGCACCGGATAGCCTTCCATGTAGAGCACGGGAGCAGGGGATGGTCACAAAGAAAGGGAGGCGCGGGAGGAGGTGGCAGACCTTCCATTGACGTTGTGAGGACTGCGGGTTTGGAGAGCTGGCTTCCATTAACGGCGCGGCAGGAGGTGAATGCGCGGACCTCTGGATCTCGCGTCCCACGGCCGCCAAGCGGTAGTTTGCGCTGCAGATCGAACATATGACCTCATGTTGTTTCTGGAACTGTACTATGGACATGGATTGCGCTGCAGATCGATCTCGCGTGCAGCGTGCGCAGCGCCAGCACACCGCCCTGGCATCATGGCGACGCTTCTTTCAGAGCAGAGAATTTTTTCCTCCTCATTTCTTCATCCAGAGCTGAGAAATGCCGCATTTCTTCAGCTGGTGATTGTTCCAGCGGGGAAAGTTTGTCCTGGGATTGGGCTACATCGTGGCGACGCTTCTTTCTTGGATCTCCATTCCCCACTTTTGATCTCGACAGGAGGTGAATGCGCGGACCTTCCAAGGACTACGGGCGAGGAGATTTGGCTTTCCATTGACGGCGTGGCAGGAGGAGGAGATGGCAGAGGACACGACGGCGCGGGCTAGGAGGAGATGGCGGACGCGACGGCGCGGACGTGGGGTGGACGAGCGAAGATCACGGTAGTGAGCGGCGATTGCGGGAGACAGAGGCGGGGGCGGGGGCCTGCTTCACTAAAAAAATAGGTGGACGCCCACTCTACCGTCATATAGAGTACGAGGAAGGCGAGCAGGCCCGCGAGGCCGGAGCCGTTGTCCGCGGCGACGAGGAGGCCGACGAAGACGAGCACAGCGACGACGTGGTAGGCGAAGAGGAGCACGAAGGCGGCGAGAAATGTGGCGGCGAGCCTCCGCCAGACGCGGGGCACGACGGAGAGCACACGCGAAAAGGTGAGCGCATCGCGCTTGGCGGAGTAGACGGAGGCGACGACGGAGAGGAGCGAGAGCAGGAGGAGTGCGAGGAGGTAGGCGGACTTGAAGATGAGCAGGGCGAGCCAGTCGGAGGCGAGGCGTGACAGCAGGCGACGCTGCGTGTCGGTGCCCGGGGAGGATGCGTCCAGGGCCGTGTCGTCGGAGTCGATGTGGGTGAAGAGCGTGTGGGAGATGGCGACGTGCAGGAGGAAGAGCATAGAGAGGGGCAGCGCGAAGGCGGCCGTGATGGGCACGAAGAGCGGGCGGTGCGGGACTCGGAGGATCTCCACGGAGAAGCGGTAGATGCCGACGACGCCCAAGAACTGCAGCTCCTCCGACTCGCACTCCATGGCTGGTTGGCTGGCTGCATGGGATTTGGAGACGGGACGGATTGGCGCTTGGAGACGATTGAATTTGGAGACGGGGAGGAAGGGGAGGATTGTGGCGTGGGGAATGGGGATTTTCTCGCGCTCAGCCTCTGGGACTGGGGGCGGGGCACGACACGGCGGCAGACGACGGCAGGGGCGGGGGCACACGACGGCGGTAGGGGCGCGCACGATGATACTTGGGAGGGGGTGTCCAGGGCGCGGTGGCGAAAATAGCGGAGGCGCGACGCGACAATCTGGGAGCAGAGGCGCGATGCGAAAATTCTCAAGTTCGCGGGCGGGCGGGTAGGGAGGCAGGGGCAGTCTACACTCCTCTCTTAATAGTTAGTAGAGATAATGTTCCTATTAATCACTGTGACATGCTCAAATTAATTTGATGGGACCCAATAGGTTTTCCTAGTTTTGTTTACCCCACACCTTGCAGACAAATAAACTATTGGGTAGACTTGCTATTGCTCTACCTAGTTTTGGGATTAAAGGTTACATCTAAATTATGATCATGTTCCAATTATACTGTTAATTTAATTATTGTTCATGATAAGATTATTGTGTTAATAGGAACATGGAGAACCACCCAAAAAATAGTGCTACCACAAGGGTGGTATGGGACGCCCTTGGCTGACTAACTAGGAAAGCTAGTGGAGGACTATCTTACCCGAAAGGGGCAAGGGCGGTAGAGGAGTTGCCGGTATAGTGAGGTTCTCGGGTCGATCATGCTGCGTTGGCTTTTCGGACGAGGGATTCCTATATTTCCTTTCTCAGAAACCATAGCGGGTTTTCTGAAGCTAGGAGAAATTTGTAAAGGCCTCGTAGTGCTACCATGTCTAGTCTCCTCGTTAGAGATGTATGAGATTCATGACCCCGTGGCAAATGGGTAACACGACTTTTGGGTAAAGATGCGCAACCTCTACAGAGTGTAAAACTGGTATATCAGTCGTGCTCACAGTCATGAGAGGCTCAGACACTCACATGATTAACTTATGAAATTAAACTTAATTTATCATTTGCATTGCAATGTGGTGTTATTATTAATTGTGATCTATTATTTATTTGGTGTTCGTTGGTATCTATTTACACTTAGTAACTGCTAATAAAACTTTGACCAACTTTAAAAGCAATGCTCAGCTTTAACCATCTTCTTTGGTAAGCCTTACACTTCCCATGAGCCCTCACCATAAGTGAGCTAATGCACATTATTCCCCATAACTTGTAGAGCGATGAACATATGTGAGCCCACCCTTGTTGTACTCACATTCCCAGGTCAAGGACAGGTAGCACAAGATAAGGAGCATGAAGGATGTAACAATGAGTTCGTGAGAGGTCTAGGCCGTCGTCTCCCAGTCAACTATGGTTACTGGATCGTCGTCTTCGTCTGATGTAATACATTATTTAGTTATTTTGTACAGAACTAATATTATATATTAAAGATGTGACATTCGTTTCTATACCATGAGTCATCATATGTGTGAGACTTGATTATAGCACACATTTGATTCGCGTCCGGGTTTGCACCCTTAAATCCGGGTGTGACATATTACGACCATATAAAGTCTATAGCTTACTAAACTAAAGAAATTAAATAATATGGACTTCATTGGACCGTGTCGGCCTGTGTGTGGGCCGTGCCGAGGCCCGATGGGACGGAATTTAAGGCCTGGCCCATGCCCGCTTTTGGACCGTGCTAGGTCGACCCATATTATTTCGTGTCAGGCCGTGCTTTGGACTTCTATTTTTGGGTCGTGCTCGTGCTGACCTAAAAAAACCTGATCCATATTCCCAACACTAGTTGTGCCTGTAAACGTGTCTAGCTAGTTATTAGTTTAGACACAACACTATAGTGCCTAGTCATACCGTGGCAGTACTATATGAGTATATGACACTTATATCTAGTAATGTCCATATCACATCACAATCATATCTAACAAATCACTAGGCGGCTGATTGGTTGGACTGCTGCCCGTGGCCTGCCTCAGGCGAGCATGGCCCATGGGAAATTGAAGTTTCTAGCGTACCGGCGCATGCAGCCTGAAGAGATATTTTTGGCCAGCGTTGCATCTGCCGGTACAACTTGATCTCGTTTTATGCACTTAACCAAATAAAGGCTAGTGTTGGGTCAACGCACGCGCTCAAACGGGACGGACATGTACACCGTCGGAGGGGCTCTCGCTCTCTCCGCTGGACCTCGTTCTGCCCAGCAGAGTTCACGCCCCAACAGTCTACTTGTACAGCCCCAGCGATGTTGCCGCCGCCGATGATTTCTTCGACGTGCCCAGGCTCAAGGAGGCTATGGCCAAGACCTTGGTGGCCTTCTACCCCCTCGCTGGCCGCCTCGGCGTCAACAACGATGGCAGGGTAGAGAATTAGAGATCACCTGCACCGGCGAGGGCGCACTCTTTGTGGTCGCTCATGCTGACCTCAGTGTTGGTGACATCGAGGACGACTTCAGGCCGTCGCCGGAGCTGAGGAGGCTGTTTGTTCCATGCATTGAGCCAGCATCCATCATATTGGCCATACAGGTCTCCAGTACTCCTCTTGCTTATTCGATATTTCCATGCTTTGTTTCATATCGAGCGCCACTACTAGCTACTAGGTATTGTTAAATGTTAGATCCCTTGCAGGATCTTGCTCTTAACCATTAATCGTAACTTCTGGATCTGATGAGATTTATGTTTGACTAAAGCAACGACCCGTGCTTGCATGGGGAAGAGAGATACGAAAGCAACCGTACTGTAGAGGTGCAGTCGTCGTTGTAGATCGCTGCTTGGGGAATAGGCACAGCGAGAAGGTGTAGATGAACGCCGGTACAGAAGGCCGACAGCATACGTAGGTCTTCACATCCATCCCCATGTTTATGTTGATCAGTAGTCAAGTCTTTCTAGATGGAGACTCTCGTCTCGCTACTCACGGAGGTCTCTCCCTCTTCGATACTACTCGAATATTTATCGTCCGCTAGTTCATTTTTAAACTAAACCGCAATAAATAAAGAAGAACAGAAGAAATATATATAAAGGGTTGGACCTGTGACCAGACCGCTAATTAGGGAGGTATCCTCGATCAGGGCACGTGGGCTCTTAGCCCATTAAGACTCGGTCAGTCCTTTGATTAAGCCCGAGATCAATCCTAACATTCTTTCCCTTGATGAAAAGACGTCAACTTACAAATATCCAATTTCGATAAAACAATACACTGAGATGAAGCATTACAACACTTAATACCCGCCACTAAAATTTTAACATCTATATTGAATCATTCTTAGGACAGATAACTTGAACTCCACAAGGAGAACATTTAGGTATCTTATAAAATATCTCTTAAATAAAAGAGCACACAAAGTCAAAGGATTACAATAGACCCTTAAGAACTATTGAACCCAATGACTACAATACACCATTCCATCTCAAAAGTCATAATTACTTAATCTTACAAGAAGTTCGCCTATACACGGTCCAGGTGTGCAATCTTTCTTAATATCTTCTTATGTGCACATTTAAATTCGAAAAGACAAGCATATCTCCATAATCATAATTTGATATCCCAATTTGTTCCAAAAAACGAGCTTCCTTTTAATCTTAATGCCAGCAACTTAAGGCAAGCCATATTGTGGAAACAATACAACTTAAGGTATCTTAATTCTTACTTTCTTAGTTTCCAAACTTGAAGCTTATATGATAATCAATACGTTCATCTTAATACTTAATAATTATGTATTGAGCATCAAAAGCTTACAATTGCATTTCTGTTTGATTCTGGATTCAATCTTTCACAATGTCTTGGGTGTGGCAATACCACTAGACATGTTACTCGAATAAATTTGCACTCTTCAAGAACCCCGGGATGAGTTCATTGTACCAAAACAAACTTTTTTATTCTTAAGATACTATAATCTTACTCGCAAAACTTGCACGTCAAGACATGCCACAATTCAACTTCTAATCAATAATGATGATGCAACTAAATAGAGTCAGAGCCATCCCACATAAAATGGCTCCTTCTAGAAAGATTGATTTATTTGTATTTTCTTACAATCACCTTGCCGAAACTTCTTTGCAAGTGGCATGCAATCATTTGCATCTCATATGCAACTTAGAACCACCATGGTTTCTAGGGGTCCAATCCTGGAACAAGTTTGCCCAAATTCCCGACATCAATGCTTTAAGGCCAGAAGATGAAGTTATACATCAATTATGTCAGCCATAAACTTATTTGTCCTTATTTTTGAGAAAAACCCTATTATTTGGACCTTTCTTGATAAATCTTAATAAACATCATCAATGTTCATTGAAGGAAACTTATGAACCTTGTATCAATGCTTATTAGCTCACTATAGGTGTCACTTGTCAACATAATAATCATATCAACCACTTACTCAGTAAAATGCATATTGCAAGCATTTACTAAATGGCACCATACAAGAGTTTTATGTGTGAAAACACGATACCCACCATCAGGTCTTAGAAGATGACTTAAAATCTTTAAATACTCACCTCTAGAGTCACTGAATTAATGTGAACGCACAACAGCTCACTGTTTTGAACTAGTCAAGAAAAATTCTAATCCAAGAAGGATGGAACTAAAACTTTATGTTCTCAACTGTTTCCGTTTAGAGTCACTATATTCTATGGGGACCCATGACAACCCAATGTATTGGCTCTTCCAGGAAAACTTCTTCAAAATAGATGGTATCATCTTACAATCAACCATCCAAATTTCTTGATTTCGTGGGAACCATCTACCCAAATTTCTTAATTCCAATCTTATAGGAGAAGTGGAATTCTTAATGGGACTTTTCTACCCCGTTGAAATATGAACTAAACAACTTCTTAATGGGATTTATCTCTCCCCTCGAAATGTGAACTAAAACAACAGTTCCATATTTCGATAAAATCTCATGATTGATATTACACTACTAGGACTTTACATCAAAAAACTTTATTTTCATGAGGTCACATACTATCAGTATTCACATGAATTTGCATTTGCTAAACTTTATTATGTGCATGTTACTTTTAAAGTCAATTAAGACATTTTAATCAATGCCAGTCATTTAATTTAGTATGTATTGAACTTAGGGGATTACTCCCCCTAGATCTAAGGATTTCCCCCCCTCCCCCCCACATTCTTACTAGCATGATGTACATTCTGCGCATAAACTTACTTTGCTTATATGGTACAAGTAAGGAACTTACTGTCACATAATAGTAGGGATATTGCAACTTCAATATCGCATGAATCACAACCAATTGACTTCCATGGTATTGGCACCATGTAAAAGCTTAATGATTCATATGACTTCCATGGCATTAGCATCATGTAAAACTTAATGACGCAATTCACTTCCATGGTATTAGCACCATGTAAAACTTAATGATCTATTTCACTTCCTTGGTATTAGCGCCATGCAAAACTTAATGATTCATATGACTTTGATTCTTCTTCACATCACTGTTGGGTAGAAAATGAAAAATTTAATAAATATACACAAACATTTATGAAAAACACCTTGATACAAACAACGTTGGTTAGAATATGTCAGTGTGATATGTCTTATGCTTATAGAAGGTCGACATTATGAATATCACTTTATCTTTAAACATCACTTGAACATGATCATAAATGCTTAAGACAACATGACTTGATACTTGTGAGATTCAATCATAGACACATTACTATAAACAATGTTGGTCAGTATATAGCCATGATCTACTATCTTAATGAAAAACTTATCAAGTCTCAAGCAAATATGCCAATTAGAGTCGATGCTTACTTACGTGATCACATGATCACCATTTTAACTTAATAGCAGAAGCATACAACAGAGAAACTTGAGTAGAGATAAACATTAGCAATTGTTTTCGAAAAAAATAAAAATGTTCACTATTTGGGCAAAAAACGGCCCAATTGAGTCCATTAGGGTTTGTCACAAGTATAAAAAACTCAGAGTCGATGGAAAACCCAAGATTCTTCTCCCCTTTCCAAGCTGACACTGCTTCTTTTCTCGCCGCCCGCACACGCACATTAGTGCTTGCTTTGCTAGGCGTCAGTGGCTATAGCACATATGTGCTTGCTTCCTACTACTCCCTCTGTTCACTATCTTAAGGTCATGAAGGTTTGTCCTAAATTAATATTTTAAAAACTTTAACCAACAATATCTATAAAAATAAATATTTTTAAATTATAGGAATTATATATTGTGGTAGATGTTTTAATAATAATCTAATAGTTTTATTTTTATTTAATCAATATTTATAAATATTTTGTTACTAACGGTTAAAGTTGAAAATATTTGACTTAGTATATAACTTTGTGACCTTAAGATAAACGAGGCAAAGGAGTAGGTGTCAGCGGCATGAGCACAAGTGTGCTTGCTAGTCGTCAGCCATGCGCGCCGCCAAGCTTTCTCTCCACCTAACACGCACACAGCCGAGCGAGCGCCTCCACACAATTATGGGTGCGCTGCTCCACCACCGTCGCCAGAGCGCACGTGGTATAGCAGCTGGTTCCGTCTCTGCCGCTTCACTTCGTGCAGCTGCGCTGCGAGTAGGGATGAAAATGATTTCGGAATTTTTCGGTATTCCGGAAACCGATTTCAAAACTTTCCGATCGGATTTACCGATCGGTATTTTTCGAAAACGGAATCAGTTTTCGGAATTTTTTATGGGAATCGATATCGGAATCAGCGTGGTGTTTTACCGACCATTTCCTTCGGTTATCGGTTTTTGTCGGAAAACACGGGATTTGTGTCTCAGAATTTTCTGGAATTGTGTTTCAGAAATTTTTGGAATTGTGTCTTAGATTTTCAGAATTTTCCAGCATGTGATTTTCGCATCGCATGTACGTCTCTAGATAAGGATTACTTATTTTTGTATTTTTTGAATTCCTTAAGATTTTTTTGGGATAGATGGTGTTGGAAGACAGTTGGGATTAACGATTTGGTCTCTCGAACGAATCCACCCTTTTCTATGCACATGTTATGTATTAGTAATATATAATGATAGAGAGTCAACAGTCTGTCTTTTCCACACACTAGGTTTTAGGGTTTTCGTGTGAGGCTGTGAAAAAACTCTTTATGTGAGAAAAAAATATTTCATGAGTAAGCATGCCATGTCAGCTAGATTGAGTGGATATTGTGAATTGTGAACTTTGAGTCTGTGAACTTGTGATCTTTATGAACTTGTTATACTGTGAACTTGTTATATTGTGAACTTGTGATCTTTGTAAACTTATTATATTATAAATTTGTGATCCTTATGAACTTGTTATATTGTGAACTTGTTATATCATGAATTGTGAATTTGTGGTTTTTGTGATCTTTTGTCAACTTTGTTGTATTGTGAAGTTTGATATGTTTACCGATCGTATTTTAGATTTTGGACCGTTACCGGTGTATTTTCCGTACCAAATTTTTGTTTCCAACATTTCTGAAATACCGATATTGTTTCTATTTCTGAAGTTACCGTTTTCGATTTTGTTTTCGGTAAAAAAAATATGAAAACGGTAATAGTTTTAGTGTTTACCCGACCGTTTTCATTCCTAGGTGCGAGCACATCTCCACGCGGGGGGCCGCGCCCCTCTAAACACAAGAGAGCCTATGGTCGATCGGCACCATTGTCGTGCATACCGCGTGACCCGCTGAGCGCAGCAACTGCATGCTTGTGCGGCGTTTCCATGCACACTTGCACAATGACACATCTTCTCCCTCAAAGGGATTTAGGGATTTCTCTATTTCTTTCTTTTCTTCTTCGTTTTGAGATTGAATAAATCTTTCTTTCTTGAATCTCAATCAGAGTTTTCCTTCGCTTTCTTCCTATTTCGATTGATGAAAAACTGAAATAAATTTGTTTTTAGAGTTAGGGTTAGAGAAAAAAACTTTAGCCCTGATATCATTGTAGATCTCTTGCAGGATCTTGCTCTTAATCCTTAACCATTAGAACATCTAGGTCTGATGATATTTACCTTTGATTAAAGTGATGACCCGTGGCATGACGAGCAACCGTACTGTAGAAGCATAATTTGTCGTTGTAGATCGCTACTTGGGGAGAGGCACGACACGAGGAGGTGTAGATGAACACCGACGCAAAAGGTCAGCGACGGGCGTAGGTCTCTACACGCCCATCTCGTGTCTATTTTGATCGGTACTCATGGAGGTCTCTCCTTCAATTAATAATATACATAGATGAGTTAGACCTAGGACCAGACCACTAATTAGGGAGAGTGTTCACATCGATTAGGAAATGTGAGCTACTAGACCATCTCCAATAGTCTTTCAAAACTTTACAGCATGTTTTGTATGCAGGTTTGGTCACGTCCTGTAGCCATCTGAATCTGTATCCGATCATCCGTTGATATTTGGTTTGCATCACAGAAGGATGTCGTCCTTCGTCACTATTGTTTTATTCGTAAGACTATATGTAAGGATGCCGAATGAAGCTATCCGTAAAACAAACACCTTGTTAGTCTCAATCCTTATTTTTGGGTAAAAGGAAAAAGAAAAACAACACTCCAATCGTCTCCTAGTGAGCTCCCAACCTGAGAAAGGGTTTCATGTTCTCGCGTTTTTTCGGTTTCGCGTGCTACACCTGCATCTTCGGAATTGTTGGAGAGGTCACATATGCTGCTACCCCAGCGTGTTGTGCAATGCAAGGAAGCGTACTGTGGACCCAAGAATAAATTCATTTTTTGAAAAATATTAGGAGCTGTTAGAGTATTGAGATTTTTAGCAATTAAAGGTTTTAGGAAGTTCCTAATTCTCATGTATTACAACAAATATTTTAGAAATTATTAGAAATGCTCTTAGGCCACGGAGACTTGGTTAGTCTTTTTGACTAAGCCCGAGATCAACCCCAACATGTATATATGCCAATTTGCATGTATCGACTACCGGAATTTAAAAATAAAAATAGTTTTTGTTTGTCGAGCACCGACTTTGCTGAGAGTTCGGCACTCGGCAAAGACGTCTTTGCCGAGTGTGTTTTCTGTACCGAGTGTCCTGCACTCGGTAAACGACCTCGTTACCGAGTGTAGGATTTTGCTGAGTGCGGCTCTCGGCAAAGAAGTCTTTCCCGAGTGCCCGACAAAAAGCACTTGGCAAAGCTCCTGGCACTCGGCAAAGGCCTAGATTCCGGTAGTGCATGTGTAAAATCAGCATGTACTGATAGATCTACTTCGTCTCGGATAGTGATAAAGTTGTATTCAATGAATCGTGTAAAATAGGGAATGCGGAACTATAGATTACACTATTTGATAATGTTTATGGAGTGAGATTTAAAAATAGGGGGTCGAATAGGAATCTGGTGGAGATAGTCTAATTCATGCTCGTATGTCGTCCACTTGCAGGTGACTTTCCTCAAGTTGGGAGGTGTGGTGCTAGGGACGGCTCTCCACATGCCGCCATCGATGCTCAAGCGCGTTCCACTTCTTACAGACGTGGTCAGCCTTGGTGCAAGTACGGCGACCGCGCGAACCGTGGAGCTCCCGTGCCACGACCGCACACTCCTCCATGCACGGTCCCCGCCTACCGTCCACCCGGACGCCCTCTCGAGGTTCTACCCAAAGCTCACCTTCTCCGAAGACCCGTTAGGATCAGGACCCCTTGCCGTTGAAATCTTTGCCATTTCCTAGGACCAGGTCGCCTCCTTAAAGCGCCTCTGTGGCGGCACAAGCACGTTTTGCGCCATGAGCGCCCTCGTATGGCAGTGCACGCCCATTGCACATCGGCTTCCACCCGATTCCCGAAACATGCCTCATCTTCCCGGCCAACGTCCGCGGCAGAGTGAGGCCGCCTCTCCCGAACCGCTACTTCGGCAACGCGTTGATCAGGCTGGGGCGTCACTGGTGCGGTTCAGGACATTGCTTCGGAGGCTTTGGTATCCGTCGCCGGCCGCATCAAAGACACCATCGATCGGATGGACGACGAGCTCGTGCGTTCTGCGGTCGACTACTGTGAGATGGCCGAGATGGACAGCCGGCCTGTAAAGGGCACTTTGCTAGAGACGGAGCTGATGCTTATTAGCATGGCTGGGCATGCCAATGTACGACGCGGATTTCGGATGGGGGAAGCCAGCGGTGATGTCGCGGACGGAGTCCATCCGTGGAGGCTTTGTGTACATAATGGACGACGGGCCAACAGACGGCGTCGGCAGCGGCGGCATCCGCGTGCTTCATGTGTATGGAAGCCGCAAATATGAAGGAGCTGGAGCGGCTGCTTTACGCAAAACTCTAGACTAGAGCCTGGACCTGCTAGGTGCTTGTGATGTGGAACGAAACGCTTTGGTAACAATTAAGGGCCGGAGACGATACATCTGGATGGCCGGCCTGCTTTGTTTGCTCGCAGGAGACCTTCTCTACTCTTTAAATTTTATTTTTTATGTGTCTCAAAAACATTGTATTTATGAAAATTCCACCACCAACTGATCTACATCATATATGTATGATGGAGAAGATCCATCAATACGGCTGATGAAGTTTAAAATAAGAGAGGTTTCTGATCGGATCAATAATATATTGTTATTAACTTTTTAGCTCCCTCCGTTTCTTTTATTTGTCGCTGGATAGTGTAAATTACACTATCCAGCGACAAATAAAAAAGAAACGGAGGGAGTATATTATTACTTCTCTGTTTCTTTATATCTTTATTACATATTGTATTAGTTTTCCAACAAGTCCAAATATTTCTACGTTTAATCATCAATTTTAAATAGATATAATGGACCACTAATATAAGTTTTTTGGAATCAGGGTTTTCATGTTTTATTTCGAAGGTATCATCAAATATTTCATGTTTTATTTCCCTTGCAAATGAATTGTTTCTTTTACGATGAACCTGTTTGGATTAATGTGGGTCTGACCTAAATTAATATTCAATAATAGTCAATACTAAAGGTCCATTTTAATGGTACGAATGTACTAGTATTTTAGTAACATACCGGAAGTTCAAGGGACAATTCAATCAATTTAAATAGATGAACCATTGGTGCATCTATTGAGAAGCTGAGAAAATGATGAAGGACTGCCACACGCGCACCGCGCCGTCGGCCGGGCTGTGGCCGTGGTAAATCAGACCCTGGTCCGAATATTCCTTCCTAATGGTTGCATTTTGCTGGAGTGATGACCGTTCGTTACTGGTCGTTTCCTATGTTATGGCTAGTAACGGACGGACTGTAATGGGTGTCAGCTAGTAACGGATGTCACTGATGGTGTCAGTTTCTGGCTGATGGCGACCGTTAGTGTTCGTTCACCTCCCCTTGCGTGTGTACATATACGGAGCAGGTGATGCTGCTTCTAGTTGTAGTACGTACGAACACTCTCTGACGCGTTGCACACAACAATTCCTGTACCACTTATGCGAGCACAGAGAGTGTGGGAGAGCAAGCCTCCGAAATCGCCTGATCCAGTTCCTCATCATCGGCGCCGTTCGAGGGACTGCACTGTGTACATCTGCCTGCATCGACTGCGTACGACTACATCGAAAATACACACGAGATGTCTCGTGTGAATGGAGCCACTGATGCCTTAAGCATCGGTCAATCCGCGGGGTACACTGTGTTCTTAGTATTTGTGTATATTTATTATTGTTTACTGTTTATGTGAGTAGTGATACACATATGTACATACATGTCGTCACATATATCACTGTGGTTTTCTGGATTAAATTAAAACTGAAAATGCCTACTTCTCTAACAATCTAAAAACCTAATATTAGACATTTTTCTGTTAGTGGTTTTGCTGCTGCGTTAAAACCAAGTGAACCTTTTGATGGGACATTTTATAAAAGATGGCGTAGTAAGATGATACTATGGTTGACTGTAATGAACTGCTATCACGTCGCACAGGGGTAACCCGAATAGTTCACTCCTGAAGAGGAGAGAATGTTCGACGTTGCCGATAACCTGTTTTGAGGCGCCATGATTAACGCTCTTGCCAACAAGTATCTTGATTGTAATCTAACGTGCACATCTGCAAAAGAGTTATGGGATGCATTAGATGAGAAGTTCGGTGTTTCTAATGCTGGTAGCGAGCTGTACATCATGGAGCAATTGTTTGACTATAAGATGGTGGAAAAC